>CM042252.1:6774264-7141764 GCA_023566225.1 Romanogobio albipinnatus | reverse complement strand
AAATCAAATCAGTTTGTGTGACCACCCTTTGCGTTGAAAACAGCTTTTGTTTTGGGACACTTGCTCATAGTTTTTTAGGGAGCTTTGCAGGAAGGTTTCTTCAAGCGTCTTGGAGACGCTGCCACAGTTCTTCTGGATTTAGTCTCAGTTTTTTCTGTTTCTTCATGTAATCCCAGACGGACTCGATGATGGTGAGATCAGATCTCTGTGGATCATAGCTCTGTTGTCAGACTCATTCTGCATACAGAAATCTCAATGGAATGGATTATTACAATTAATGGCTAAATTAATGTTTGAAAATGTAAACTGATATTACCTACTGACACACTATTACAAAAGTTATAAATAACTGGCTTAAAACCATTTTTGGGGGTGAAAATACTAACGTGCCTAAGACTTTTGCACAGTACTGTATATAAAATTTATTAGGGGTGTAACAGTACACAAAACTGACAGTTCGGTACATATCTCCATAATCATAATCCCTCTCCAGAACATTCACATTCACCGTTCCCTGCTGGTGGAACGATCTTATGAAGGTATTTTTGGTGCAAAACAACTGAACACGCGTGAGAGGGGAATCTGTAGCTGTAGATCATATCCACACATGTGTACCAATAAATGTGAAGTCACAGAGAAAAATATTTTAGGAGTTGTAAACTTTTTTTCTCACTTACAAACACAACGCAACAGTTACACCTTCACACATTCTTCACTGCAGGTGCACAAATCCTGTTCTACGAATCACACATGAAGAAACTCATACACTCACATTTTTGCTCCAGTTGCTGCAGTAAATATGGTGCAAAACGCATTCACACACCCGTATCAAAAATGTGAAGTCTCAGACAAATTTTGCACATCCGCAAATGAATATGTGAATCCATGCAATGAGAGTTGCACACTTGTAGAATATTTGGTCACAAATGTATTTCTTTTCTTGGATATTTTTCTAACACAATCACAAGTCCAATCACTACAACTGCTTGAATCTGCTGCTACGATCTCAAACGCAGTTTTTTCGTCTTCAAGTGACACGTTCCGCGCACTCTCACTTTTGCACCATATACTACACGAAATGTGGAGCAAAAGAGATTTGTGCATCTGTGAGGTTCAAAGAGCAGAGAATTTCGGCCAATCAGAAGAGCTCTTTTAAACCGGTGGCGCGTGTCCGAGAACGGGAATCTAAAAAAAAAAAAAAAATGTTCCTCTACTTCTTCCCTGCCCTAGTGTGTGATGCTCTGTGCGATGTCCAAAACGTAGAACTTCAGGCACTTTCTGTGTTTCGCTGCCTCCTCATGACGGATCGCTTCCTGTACTCATTGAGTGGGGGCCCCAGGCAAAATCAATCAATGAGGCCCTATTAAATGTTTTTGTTTTATGTTAATATATCTTCGTTATCTAATTTTACAATATACAAAAAGTAGTCAAAATAATATATTTTTTAAATGTTTTAATTTTTAAAACATTAAAGTGCTTTTTGTTTAATTAACAAAATGTCAATCTTTATCTTCGTAATGTAAGATACAATACAATATCTTCAAAATACAGTAAGCTTCATATTGATAACCAGTTGTCATCTTAAAAACGGTGCTTTGTGTGGTGGTGACAGGAAAAATCCATTCTCCGCATATATGGTTATCATTATAATGTAATCTTTATTTTATTAGTTCAACTAGCCGTTAACTCAAACTAATTTAATGTAGAAGAGAGGGATATACTAATTAGCCTACTAATTAAATAATGGCAACTAAGTAAGTGTGTTGATTAGGGCTGCCCCCAACTAAAGATTTTTCTAGTGGACTAGTCATTCATTTAATCGCACATTTTAGCTAATTAGGCTGCCTAAATATATACTGTGTGCATGGAAGCGGCGCGCACGCTTGCGAAAAAGCACCGGCAAAAGTAATGATTATAAATGTGTCGGGAAAAAATAACAAGGAGACATTTTATTTGTTCATTATTAAACTAGTATTTTCTGAGTCAGTGTCGGCTGGAGAGATGAAGCTGACAATGCTGCCTCTCATAAGGACGCGCCTTTAGAGAGAAATGCACTTTTCATACGGATAACATAAGCAGAGAGTATGTTTTCGATTTGAATTTGTTCATTTAAAAGTACTCATATATAGCCTATGTGAGGCAAGAAGCCTGTTACGCTTAGTTTCAGTCCATTTATGAGATGCGCTGCAGACTGTAGGACGGAAAAAAGCGTGCGTCCTGTTTGTTCTGTATGACCATAAATTATGGAGTATTTTAAGTTGTTTTCTCTGTCAGGAAAAAAAATGCAGTGACCGCGCTGGCGCCTTCATGTCATGCAAGCGCGCTATACTTCAGCTTCCACACTCCACACAAACACTTGGATATGTGCCGAATAATAACGCATATTTATCTAGGTTAACATTAGAGCGAACGGCCAAACCAGATGGATAAGTTCTCTTCATGCGAGGTAGCGAAAGCATTACCAACCTAACGAGAGAGGGACCCCACTAAGGGGGATGCAGAGATGTCGCTGCATGTTTATATGACTATTTCTGATTGTTTAAATGATCAGCCCTGCCTTGCCTGCCCTATTGCGACGCCTCTGCCTGTACTCCTCAGTTGTAAGTCGCTTTGGATAAAAGCGTCTGATAAATGCATAAATGTAAATCTAGGTTTTGAAGTCACGGTTCGGTACAGCAGTTTTACAAAATTGCTTTTTATTTATTTTTATTAAACAGTGGTTTACTGAAAAAAATGTATCTGTCCTTAAATTAATTCAATTATAACTAAACGTTTATTGAAGATGTTGTTGTAAACTACAGTGAGGAAAATAAGTATTTGAACACCCTGCTATTTTGCAAGTTCTCCCACTTGGAAATCATGGAGGGGTCTGAAATTGTCATCGTAGGTGCATGTCCACTGTGAGAGACATAATCTAAAAAAAAAATCCAGAAATCACATTGTTTGATTTTTTTTTTAACTATTTATTTGTATGATACAGCTGCAAATAAGTATTTGAACCAGGGCTTAAAAACGGAAAAAAATATCAATCGGTTCACTCCGAGCAGAATCGATATTATAGCGTTTCGGTTTTTGCGTTCCTCAATAAACATTACTGTTCCGAAAACGGTTTGATATGAAAAAATACCGGTTAATAACGTTATTTTAATTAAGCCTATACTTTAAACAAATATGTATAAATTTTAAACAAATATGTATAAATAGACTTATTTTCACTCAATAATAATATAACACATGGTAATTAAACTTGAATATTTATTTAATAACATTTTTAAAACCAGAAATACATGCATTAATTACAAGGCATAAACAGCGGACCTGTTTTAATGGAGCGTTAGACAATCGAAAGTGGCCTCTAATGCCGAATTATTTTCAGAAGAGTGATAACATTCTTTGTACATAACTTTTTTTCAACACGACTTGTTTTAAAAAATGCATGAATAAAGAATAAATAAACTGGATAACCATTGCTCTTTTAATGCACCGTCAACTGCTAATTTCAAAGCAAACACTGCGCAACACGTTCTTGCATCACATAATCAAATTCAGTCAGCTAATAAAGCTTGCATTTAATGCAATATAACATACCATTTAATACGAAGCATCAACCGTCTATATAGAAAACATTGACCTGTCCTGTATTGGCAATCTGAAAGACTATAGGAAAAATGTTTGATAGATGCTATAGCCTACTTGGATAGGCTTAAACGGAATCCATAAACTATCCTAAATCAGTCTATTTGAGCTTAAAGTCCGTACTGCTTATTTAAACGTTCGAAAAGAATGTCCTCCAATACCTGCACATTCATTGTAGACCTCAGCGGGGAAAGAAATGTACTTGAGGCATGAAAATGCGCGCTCACACTGACTTGCGTTACCGGTAGATTCATAGATGATGGTGCGCGGGCATTTCACTCACGCTTGATCCGTCAACGTCACATGCTGTACTACTCATTTCATGATTGGTCACTGCCAAATGAAAATATTAAAGAGAACGATAAAATAACGTTATTAACCGGTTAATGGTCATTTCAAATTAACGTTTCTGTTCAGAACGATTCAAATTGATTTTGATTTCGTTTCCGTTTTTGTTCCTCTTAAAATTTCGTTCGTTTCCGGTTTTCGTTTTCGTTCCTTGAACCGGTTCAGAGCCCTGATTTGAACACCTGAGAAAATCAATGTTAATATTTGGTACAGTAGCCTTTGTTTGCAATTACAGAGGTCAAACGTTTCCTGTAGTTTTTCACCAGGTTTGCACTGCAGGAGGGATTTTGGCCCACTCCTCCACACAGATCTTCTCTAGATCAGTCAGGTTTCTGGCCTGTCGCTGAGAAACACAGAGTTTGAGCTCCCTCCAAAGATTCTCTATTGGGTTTAGGTCTGGAGACTGGCTAGGCCACGCCAGAACCTTGATATGCTTCTTACAGAGCCACTCCTTGGTTATCCTGGCTGTGTGCTTCGGGTCATTGTCATGTTGGAAGACCCAGCCTCGACCTATCTTCAATGCTCTAACTGAGGGAAGGAGGTTGTTCCCCAAAATCTCGCAATACATGGCCCCAGTCATCCTCTCCTTAATACAGTGCAGTCGCCCTGTCCCATGTGCAGAAAAACACCCCCAAAGCATGATGCTACCACCCCCATGCTTCACAGTAGGGATGGTGTTCTTGGGATGGTACTCATCATTCTTCTTCCTCCAAACACGTGTAGTGTAATTATCACTAAAAAGTTCTATTTTGGTCTCATCTGACCACATGACTTTCTCCCATGACTCCTCTGGATCATCCAAATGGTCATTGGCAAACTTAAGACGGGCCTTGACATGTGCTGGTTTAAGCAGGGGAACCTTCCATGCCACGCATGATTTCAAACCATGACGTCTTAGTGTATTACCAACAGTAACCTTGGAACCGGTGGTCCCAGCTCTTTTCAGGTCATTGACCAGCTCCTTCCGTGTAAGATGGTGGTCCAGTGGGTTAAACCATGGAACTGATACGCAGAAGGTTGCTGGTTCAATCCCAGCGGTCGCCACCAGTGTGTCCTTGAGCAAGGCACTTTACTCCATGTTGCTCCGAGGGGATTGTCCCTGTACGAAGGGCATTGTAAGTCGCTATGGATAAAAGCATCTGCCAAATGCATAAATGTAAATGTGTAGTTCTGGGCTGATTTCTCACCTTTCTTAGGATCATTGAGACCCCACGAGGTGAGATCTTGCATGGAGCCCCAGTCCGAGGGAGATTGACAGTCATTTCCTATTTCTTCCATTTTCTAATGATTGCTCCAACAGTGGACCTATTTTCACCAAGCTGCTTGGCAATTTCCCCGTAGCCCTTTCCAACCTTGTGGAGGTGTACAATTTTGTCTCTAGTGACAGCTCTTTGGTCTTGGCCATGTTAGTAGTTGGATTCTTACTGATTCTATGGGGTGGACAGGTGTCTTTATGCAGCTAACGACCTCAAACAGGTGCATCTAATTTAGGATAATAAATGGAGTGGAGGTGGACATTTTAAAGGCAGACTAACAGGTCTTTGAGGGCCAGAATTCTAGCTGATAGACAGGTGTTCAAACACTTATTTGCAGCTGTATCATACAAATAAATAGTTAAAAAATCATATACTGTGATTTCTGGATTTTTTTTTTTTTTTAGATTGTCTCTCACAGTGGACATGCACCTACGATGACAATTTCAGACCCCTCCATGATTTCCAAGTGGGAGAACTTGCAAAATAGTTCAAATACTTATTTTCCTCACTGTATATAGGGAGCCCTTACTTGCACATTAATATTAAAGGTTAACAACAGAGCCCAAACAATTAGCCTAAATTCAGTTGCTATTTATTTTTAGATATAATAATCAACACTCAAATAACATAATAGTACACAAACATGTAAACTTCACATTAGGCAGTTTTTGCACTAACTTTTAAATCTAATTATAATATAGTTTTTTCTCCAATTCATATATAATATAATAATTTATAAAGCGTGTCATTTTCATGGCATGTTTATTTAAACGCACATTAAATAATCAAGACATCACTAACAGTTTAAGTAGAATATAATGAATATAGGCTAATATAGTGCATATATTTAGTGAAAGAGTTGATTTCTCTAGTGAATTAAATTATGTGGACACTGAATGACTTCTGAGGTAAATGTGATGCTACATGACAAAATTAGTTCACAAGCAGTTATATTGAGGTCTTTCGGCCATTGAAACACTGATTGGTGGATTGCACCATACATATTGTTCCTCAACATGCCTTCAGATGTTTATTCATGTTTATTCTTTAGGAAGAGATGATTGATCGCGTTCACAGATGATCGCAATCACGCGGCCGCTTGAACTGTGATCAGTGATCAGTCACCACATTAAAGGGTTAGTTCACCCAAAAATGAAAATTATGTCATTAATTACTTACCCTCGTGTCGTTCGACACCCGTAAGACGTCCGTTCATCTTCAGACACAAATTAAGATATTTTAGTTGAATTCCGATGGCTCAGAAAGGCCTCCATTGGCACAATGCACTGTACGCTCTCAAGACCCATAAAAGGCACTAAAGACGCCGTTACAAAGTCCATCTCACTACAGTGGTTCTACAATAACTTTATGAATCGACGAGAATTAGTTTTTGTGTGCAAAAAAAACCTAAATGACGACTTGTATAGTGATGACCGATTTCAAAACACGGCATCATGAAGCTTCGAAGCGTTATGAATCAGCGAGTCGAATCATGATTCGGATCGCGTGTCAAACCACCAAACTGCTGAAATCACGTGACTTTGGCGATCCAAACCGCTGAATTAATTATTTCTTGAGAAAATAGACCAAAAATATTGATGACACCATCTCTTTCTCAGGAGTGTGTACCAGTTTTGCTCCCTAGAATGAGAATTTTTTTTCTACCAATACGCTTCATTGTCATAAGAAATGATGAGTAAAAGAGTGTAATTTTTCCTGTTTTGTAATTAAATGAAATGTCTGTTGTGTCTTGCAGAGGACACGAGCGCAGCAGATCGTTCCCTGCACGGTTTCCCAGCTGATGTGTGCAGTGCAGGCGGAGGACATCTTTAAAGTGGGCGAGGTGGAGATCGCACAGGTGAGTCTGATGTCACATGTCTAGGGCCTCAGTTACACCTGCTTTTAACATTTATCATTTCAACTCAGACCAACTTAGTATGGAATAAAATGTATCTCTGCTCCGTAATGGGGTCCTGATTATCCTGCCAGGCTTCATTTTGTACATCGGCCTGCTTAATATATAAACTCATAAGAATAGATATATGGATGTGAAATATTAAATAAACCTTAAATTATTAAAAACATTCCGTATATCGCTTCTGTTTAGAAAACAGTCCATTACAACGTACAGTCGTCATAGAAACAAGGATATTATTAAATCTTACAGTAGTAATAAGTAGTCTTGACCAGTGTTGGGGGTAACGCATTACAAGTAACTTGAGTTACGTAATAATATTACTTTTTCAAGTAACTAGTAAAGTAACGCATTACTTTTCAAATTTACAACAAAATATCTGAGTTACTTTTTGAAAAAAGTAACTCAAGTTACATTTTCACATTTATTTGACTGACAGCTCTCCTGTCCTCATGTTGAGAAAAATTGAGAGTAAGTGCAGAAGCGTTGTGTGTAAATGTGTTATTGTAGTTCTAGACTAAATGTGAGCATTTATTTATCTCACTTGCACAATAAAGATTCTGTCCTCCTCAAAATTAATAAAATCAGTCAAATGCAAAATCAGAATACTATGCAAACCTCAAATATATAAATGTTAAATATAACAAATATTTTTATACATTTAATCTACCTTTATTGACCAATGTCTTGCTACTTACCTTCGATGATTCAGTTAAACCATGAGCAAATATTACTAGATTTTTTGTTTTTATTGGTAAAAATTTCTCGCTCCTGCGTTCTACTCTTCCATTATCCAGAATGGCAGCACATTTTTACCTCAGCCTGAGGCGTATTAGTTCAATTTTGGTATGAAGAGGTCTTTACATTTTCACAAAAATATAACTTTTTTTGCTATTAAAAAACAAAACAAAAAAACAAGCCCTGCCCAGGTGAGAAAAAGTAACGCAAAAGTAACGTAACGCATTACTTTTCTTAAAAAGTAACTAAGTAACTCAATTAGTTACTTTTTAAGGGAGTAACGCAATATTGTAATGCATTACTTTTCAAAGTAACTTTCCCCAACACTGGTCTTGACCTAAGGTCATTTTCACTGCATTTAATGGTACCCGTTGCTGTTTTGACCAATCAGAATCAAATGCTCTAGAGTCAGGGTTTTCAAACGGGTCCAGGGACCCCCAGGGTGCTGCAAGGGAGTGACACGGGGCCTGTGGAAAAGTCTAGAGAAAAACTAAAAAAAATAATAATAATTAGATTAAAATAAATGAGTAAAGAAATAAATTAGGTCTAAAAAAGTAAATGAAAAAATGTGATTTAAAATAAACATTATTAGTTAGTTATTCATCTATTAAGTAGATATAACACAATTATTAATATATATATTTTTGTCTCGACGACATGGCGACAAACACACTCAAACGCAACACTTCCTTTTCTCCACGCGACACGTCCTCTTCTCCACGTGGGACAGCAACAAGACCACGCCCCCTTTTTTCGCGTATTCTTGTGGGCGGAGGTTAGTCTGTTCTACTGACGTCATTTATGAAGGAAGGACCAGGATGTAGTCCAAGCCGGCCGTTCGCTGTAGGCTTTGAAAGGGAACTTCTGTTAAATAAAATATCTCGCTTGGCATTGAACTTTGAGCTTTATAATTTTACAGGTATTATTTATGCTCTAACAGCAACATTACACACTAACTAAAGTTTGAACAATGGGATCACGAAGAACGGGACCTTTAATAGTGTGACAGTTTGACAGCATGAGATGTATCATCTCTCCCCTGCCCGTTATTCTGAAAAAAGTATGTTTTACAATATTTTGCAGTCCATTTCTAAAGCTAGACTTTAGCTAACCACAAAGCTAGCTAATGCCATGGCTATCAGTGGAAGACCGCTAACATTAATGCGCTTGGAAATCACAACAAACTTTTCTGCCTACATAAAGTAATGATTACTGTATTTATAATTAGTATATTTGTAGATAAGCAAGTTGACATTGTAATTATAAGGTAGCTCATATTTGTTCTGTATATAGTTTATATTTTGCTGTTGTTGTTATTTATCAGAACTAATGAACTTAACTGAATATTTTTTTCCAGTCTTGCTCAGTTATATTTATGAAGCTTACCACATCTATTAATACTATATAGATTTTTTGTTTTGTTTTTGTTATTGTGTTTTCGTCCAAAGGACTTTAAGTTTCATATCTTAAGTTTGTATTTTTATACATTTTATTTATCAGAACTTTAATATATTTTTATGCTCCTGTTGTAACAATAGAGGCTGAGGGATTATGAATAACTACAAATAAGGGAAATCTGTTTAAGTTTTTTACGTGTTTCTGTGTATTTATATATATATATATACAGTGAGGAAAATAAGTATTTGAACACCCTGCTATTTTGCAAGTTCTCCCACTTCATGGAGTTTTTTTTGTTTCTCCACAAATCATGGAGGGGTCTGAAATTATCATCGTATGTGCATGTCCACTGTGAGAGACATAATCAAAAAAAAAAATCCAGAAATCACTATGTATGATTTAACTATTTATTTGTATGATACAGCTGTAAATAAGTATTTAAACACCTGAGAAAATCAATGTTAATATTTGGTACAGTAGCCTTTGTTTGCAATTACAGAGGTCAATCGTTTCCTGTAGTTTTTCACGAGGTTTGCACACACTGCAGGAGGGATTTTGGCCCACTCCTCCACACAGATCTTCTCTAGATCAGTCAGGTTTCTGGCCTGTCGCTGAGAAACACGGAGTTTGAGCTCCCTCCAAAGATTCTCTATTGGGTTTAGGTCTGGAGACTGGCTAGGCCACGCCAGAACCTTGATATGCTTCTTACAGAGCCACTCCTTGGTTATCCTGGCTGTGTGCTTCGGGTCATTGTCATGTTGGAAGACCCAGCCTCGACCCATCTTCAATGCTCTAACTGAGGGAAGGAGGTTGTTCCCCAAAATCTCGCAATACATGGCCCTGGTCATCCTCTCCTTAATACAGTGCGGCCTGGACATGTGCTGGTTTAAGCAGGGGAACCTTCCGTGCCATTCATGATTTCAAACCATGACGTCTTAGTGTATTACCAACAGTAACCTTGGAAACGGTGGTCCCAGCTCTTTTCAGGTCATTGACCAGCTCCTCCCGTGTAGTTCTGGGCTGATTTCTCACCTTTCTTAGGATCACTGAGACCCCACGAGGTGAGATCTTGCATGGAGCCCCAGTCCGAGGGAGATTGACAGTCATGTTTAGCTTCTTCCATTTTCTAATGATTGCTCCAACAGTGGAGCTTTTTTCACCAAGCTGCTTGGCAATTTCCCCGTAGCCCTTTCCAGCCTTGTGGATGTGTACAATTTTGTCTCTAGTGTCTTTGGACAGCTCTTTGGTCTTGGCCATGTTAGTAGTTGGATTCTTACTGATTGTATGGGGTGGACAGGTGTCTTTATGCAGCTAACGACCTCAAACAGGTGCATCTAATTTAGGATAATAAATGGAGTGGAGGTGGACATTTTAAAGGCAGACTAACAGGTCTTTGAGGGTCAGAATTCTAGCTGATAGACAGGTGTTCAAATACTTATTTGCAGCTGTATCATACAAATAAATAGTTTTTAAAAAATCATACATTGTGATTTCTGGATTTTTTTTTAAGATTGTCTCACACAGTGGACATGCACCTGCGATGACAATTTCAGACCCCTCCATGATTTCCAAGTGGGAGAACTTGCTAAATAGCAGGGTGTTCAAATACTTATTTTCCTCACTGTGTATATATATTTATATTTACAAGTTTACAATAATTATGTATGTATTTATTTAATCACAAAAAAGTAAAAACAGCAATGTTGTGAAATCATTATAATTTAAAAATTATATTAAAATGTAATGTATTCCTGTGATCAAAGCTGTTTTTTCAGCATCATTGCTCCAGTCTTCACTGTCACATGACCCTTCAGAAATAATCTATGATGATATTTTTTGGAAACACTTCATATATTTTTTTCATATATTATTCTTTGACGAATAGAAAGTTCAAAAGAACAGCATTTATTTGAAATAGAAATCTTTTCTTACATTATCAATCTCTTTAAGATCTCCTGTAGTAAATCATTCTCACAGACTTTTAATTTATAAATACTATTATCTATAGGAACAATAAAACAATAGTTGAATAAAATGTTACATTTTCATAAGTGTAAATATCTGTGGTTGTTCTTTGTACCGCCTGAGGGCGATCTACATACGGTTGCTTCATGTATCAGAGAACTACTTCTCTAAACAACTACCCTTAAAATACCACAATGCTGCAGTGTGTGTGTGTGTGTGTGTGTGTGTGTGTGTGTGTGTGTGTGTGTGTGTGTGTGTGTGTTTGTGTGTGTGTGTGTGTGAGAGAGTGTGAGAAAAGAGAGACCAGATGAAGCCTTGATGCTCCTAACAGAGCAAAAAAAATAAGAACAAGCTCACGCCATTTATTTTATTAAACGTACGTTTTAAAGAAAAAGAAAGAAGTAACCTGCTAACATGTTCACTTTGAGATGATATTTAACACCTAAATGTATTTAAAATGTATTCAGCTTTACATCACTACTGTTTGAGTTATTTTAATAGCGGTGCCCACATTGGCGGTTTGTAAAATAGCAGCGGCTGCCATCTTTTGGCGAGACAGGTATTCATTCGGCATGCGACTCTCACAGTGCATTATGGGTGTTCTCTAGCACCACCAGTTACACCAGTTGTACACTCATTAATGCAATGCATTGTGGGATTGATTGAGTGCACTCAATAATGTCCACTATGGTTTCGGACACCACTACAACTGGCTGTCCCATCACATAATGCCCTATTTAAGGGGTATAGGGGCGATTTCGAACATAGTTGAACACTGCACTGCTGCAGGCTAGTGGCAAAAATAGATTTTATTATGAGGAAATGAATCCACTACATCTAGAAAAGAGAAAATACACTACCTTAGAGTCAAGTTATAAATGCGACAAGTCATGTTAATGCCAAAAACAGGTTGAATATCACTAAGTGTGCTGGACATTATCATAAACGCTGAGCTTGTAATGGTAAAACACAGAAACAGTCGCAACACGATTAATACACTCATTCATCCATCCATCCATTTTGATGATGTTTTTGTCTGACCCTGTCTAGGTAACTATTGTTGGCATTATCAGAAGCACTGATAAATCCACAATCAACATCCAGTACAAGGTGGACGACATGTCTGCAGCTCCGATGGACGTCAAGCAGTGGATCGACACAGAGGTACCTGCTCCGATGCCTCCGAGCGTTGTTCTGATATTTAATCATTTTAAAATGTGATTTCCAGGCCACAGGAATTAGTAAATGAAGTCATTGACGATTATTTATAGTGATTATAGATGTCTTGTTACAGGGCTCAACATAAAAAAAATTTTTTTTCTAGATCAGAGTTTTGCTGGCCCCTTCTATATTTTTATTGTCCCTGAAAGAAATATAAGGAAAACTTTTCCATTAAGCTGTATGTATTGTATACATTAGGATTAATCAATACAGCAAATGGAGTACATGAATTAAGAGCTAGAGAGCCCCTGGAGACATGCTAAAATAACCAAATTGTCATTGTAACTATGAATTTTTTTATTGCAGTATATATATTTTTTTGTCCAACCAACAGTCGTATCCAATTATACGTGACATAGGTGTTTTGAATCACGCTTCGGACCGTTCGACTCGAAACATCTGCGCTTCGGAACTACAGTTTTGCGTCAGCCATCCCTGACGTGCACATGAAACCGAAAGTATAATTTACTCATTTCGTCTCGGTCTGTTTCGGAGCGCGCGCTGCCTTGGGAATGACACCCAAATTCACTCATGACACAAGTCAAGCACTCGCACTTTGGATCTATCATTTATGAGCAAAGTTACGGTGATATATTAGCTAGCTAGTTGAGTAACTTACCTTCGACATGCTACATCGGTGAGGTACTGAGAGCCAACGTCTTCGCCATTCTTCTTGAGAAGAGCGACCGTTCTCTCGTAGGCAGTAAAGGGGAGCTCACTATTCACGATATGATAAGCAGTGTTTATTAACTTCACCATATGTTGGATTGTGACGTTGGCTCGTTGTGTCTAGTAATGAAGTGGCCCAGCTGATGGGTTGTACGCCACCCGCTTTGCCAACACACACTGTAAATGTTGGCGGCTTTTTCCGTGGGCATCTAAGGCCTGTTTTCTGTAGTTTTGTGTTCCCTTGTAAAATGACCCGGCCTGGTCGGCTTTTGTTGGAAATTGTCGGCAAACTAAACAGTACATGCCCTCGTCGACTTTATCTACCCAAGTGTACTGTGTTTTCCATGACACAAGGAATGTTCTCTTTCTCTTATCAGCCTTGTAGTTCTTTGCCATTTTAATACGTAATAAAAAAAAATTGAAGTAACATTGACACTCTTCGCGCCACTGACGTTTGTTTTGCCTTTGTGGATGGCCAATCACTGGCCCAGTGACTGGCCATTCAACTAGCCCGACATACTCTTTTACTGGCCCCGGGCCATCAGGCCATTGCTTATGTCGAGCCCTGCTTGTTATGCTCAGTTCTAATTTATGAGGTACAAATTGCCTGTCTCTAAGTTATTTTTTAAAGTGTCATGAAACATGCCTGTTTTAGCACTGGATGATGGCTCTGGTTAAGGGTGGCGCCGTCATTTCTTTGTTTGTCTACGCACTGACTCACTTGCCTGTCACTATTCTCGATATCCTCAAAGCAGCCGCTTTTAGGACCGCGGTAAGCTTTTCTTTGACTGTTAGCAGTTTTAAGACCCGTGATCTTCTAACATCCGATCACTCTGACACTGTATTTCTTGGCTGCTTAATGAGAGTTGTTCGAGGACTGCGCTGTGTTTATCAGTCCTGGGCGCTCTCTAAAAATCAGCATCCTTAAGCCCTATTCGCACGGGATTAGTATTATCTGGGGACCTCGTGTGACCTAGAAATGATTCCCTCACATCTGAATTTTGCGTGGCGCATTCCCACGGGATAAGCAAGCCTGTGATTTTACTCGAATTTACTGACTTATCTCCCGGATATGATGTCAAGACTTGTAAATGTTTTTTCGTTATAGATATAGCTGTATGAAATTATGAACAGTCGTATCGATATAATTTTGATTGTTTTATAGTAATAAAAATAATTTAGTTCAGTTAGAGAACAGACGCTACAATTGAAAACTGAACTGAGCAATATAATAACAATATACGGCGGTAGATTCAGTTTCAAAGCTAAATGTAAAAGCGCCCATTTAAGCGAGTTTGTCATTGTACTCTTCTGTTTTTGTGTTTTTCATTAAGGATAATATTAAACACACCATCCAAGCAATTTACTCCCAAAGTGGTGCTCATTCTAAAGTGAAAGTATAATCCGCGCGGCCGCACGGGAATTCATAACGGTGCGCATTGTATGCAGCCTAGCTCCATTCTTCGTGAAAGATAAAGATAGAAATGCTCACAGGAAACCAAAACCTTGCAAAGATTATATACGATCCGCCTATTCCTGGCCAATTCGCACGGGACTAATATTATCACAGGACCTCGGTGTTTGGCGAAATATGGTAGGTCATTTGCGGGGGAATTTTTACTTTACAAATTACAGACATGGCTTATTCGCACGGGATTAAGATCACAGACATTCTCTGCAATTATTACAAATCACCAGAGGTCCCCAGATAATACTAATCCCGTGCGAATAGGGCTTTAGAGACGCTTTGAACGTAGTTCATCATAACATAATATACATTAGGGCTGGGTAAAAAATATTGATTTCTCGATTTTAACTGGTTCTCATTTTTTCGAATCGATATTGATTCTTAAATCCCAAGAATCGATTACTCATTCTGTTTTTTTGTTGATGAATGAACGGGACATTGTAGTGCCTTCCATCCATTAAATAGCAATAATCTTTGTGCTTTATTGCTATTCATATGAAACAAAGTCTCAGATTTAAAATTATGTCCATTTATTACAAAATTCAAAAACATAAATACTGTTTTTGGCGCTGTGGCGTGAGATCGCTATGCCGCAGCTCAAGAGAAGCGGCACATGAACTGATCTTCTCTTCTGCCTTAATACCAGTTACAGCGTGAAATAAACATGAAGCATGAGCATCTGAAAGTGTGTTAAAACATACAGTACAACTTACCAAAATCTGTATCATGTCAAATGGAATCGCGATTTTCGTTTCAATCACGAAAAGACGTCAATAAAACAGCTGGTGAACAATGTCACATTTACCTCAAAACCATATCCAGTGTCCATAAACTCATTAGTCAGCTAGAAAAATGAACTCTACAGAGGTGCATTTTGATAAATATATGCACCATATTATATGCATTATAATTTTTTAATGTTTTTCAATATTAATGCATGTTTGAATAAATCTGGCAAGTTTTATGACAGCCACTATTTAAATATTTATATTTCATATAAATGTATTATAAAAAACATCTTAAGTGTTTGTATACAAATCAGTTAATTCCCATAGTTTACAGCATTTGTTTTCCTTGAGAAAATTAGCCATGATGTATTGTACCTGATATATATTCAAAATAATAAATATTGAATCGAATTGTGAAATTTGTTTCAACACCCAGCACTAATATTCATCATATACATAATTCACCTGCTATATTGCTAAATCAATTTTTCTTATCAACAGAAAAATATCCCATGATAACTTGCTTCTCTTGATACTCCGTCCCCTGCTTTAGAGAATAGTTATTGATATGCTAATGCTCCGCCCCCCTTGAAAGTTAGTTTGTGATGTAAGAAACACCAGCGATTTCAAACTGCGTTTTTGAGACTGTCTTTGGTTCACTGCAGTTTTAAGGAGAAAATACTCAGCAATGATGATGACTTTTGACTTCAAGACTTTTGTCTGAAAGCATATTAAAAACACCACATAGACATAATCAACATTACAAAAACTTGATTTTCACCACAGGGGGTCCTTGATATTAAGCATAATGAGTGCTATCATAATTTTCGGTAATGTGCAACCTGTACATATCTGTTAACATGTCATACAAATTTGATTTTGTGTTTCATGACACTTTAAAAGTCTTAAGTAACCACAAATGTGTGGAAAATTCACTGATCAAAATGTTCACTACCTACATACATTTGTTCATAAATCTTTCCAGGACATGGGTGTGGATAACTCGGTCATTCCTCCAGGCACGTATGTCAAAGTCTCCGGCAACCTCCGCTCTTTTCAGGTCAGAACTTATGTGTATTTAATGAAAATGTAAATTATAGTGCTGTTCCATATGAAAATGTCAACAGAGCTGTTACACTATTCAATCACTGCAGATTTACATTGAGTTCAATCCTGTTCACTGTGCCGTTTGGAGCAATATGGAAATTAGGCATGTGGTGGTATCACATTTTAGTGTTGTGATCATTCCTGAAGCTTTTATCACAACATACGGTATTATCACGATATTGAAATAAGTTGCAAAAAAAGTGTTGTCGTACTATATACATTTTTGTCTATTAAACCTGTTAAAGTAAACAAATGTTTTATTAAACAAGAAAAAAAGGGAACACTTTACAGTAAGATCTCATTAGTTAATTAAAGCTCGCAGCATCCTCAAGGACTCCTCTCACCCAGCCCACAGACTGTTTTCTCTCCTGCCCTCCGGCAGGCGTTTCAGGATCCTCCGGACCAGGACCAGCAGACTTAAGAACAGTTTTTTCCCCAGAGCTGTCTCTTTACTGAACTCAAACCCCCGTTGATCCACTTCCATCATAAACTGCTAACTCTCCTACCTCACATCTGCCTTCACTTTGTTATTTGCACTACAAACTGTTTATTACAGTAACAACTGTTTACTTATGCATCTTGCACTGCCATATCTTAACTGGATTATGCTCATTTGCACTGCCGACTGTATTTATAGTACCAATGTTTACATTTGCATTTTGCACCGTACTTCTAACTTTAATATGCAACCACTTTCCACTGCACTTTACACTTTTTTTTCGGATGGCTCTCTCCATAATTTATTGCACTACCATAATCCACTGATATTCCTCATATTAGCCTAACATATTATTGTATACCTCTATCTGTAAAATTCTGTTTATAGTAATAGCCATCTGTATATTATATTCATAGTACATATTCACCTGTAAATTCTGTTTATAGTAATAGCCATCTGTATATTTACTCACTGTACATACAGTCCCCTCCAAAAGTATTGGAACAGTGAGGACTATTCCTTTATTTTTTCTGTAGACTGAAAACATTTGGGTTTGACATCAAAAAATTTATATGAGACAAAAGATCAATCTTTCAGCTTTTATTTCCAGGCATTTACATCTGGATCTGATACACAACTTAGAAGATATAACCTTTTGTTTGAACCCACCCATTTCTCATTTGACCAAAAGTATTGGAACATGTGACTGACAGGTGTGTTTTGTTGCCCTGGTGTGTCCTATTACATTGATTATTCAAACAATAAATAGCACTAAATGTCTGCACTCAGTTTCAGATTTGGGTTTTGCCTGTGCGGACTGCATTTATAGTTAGACGTGTAACCAGCATGAAAACCAGAGAGCTGTCTATGGGTGAAAAACAAGCAATTGTGAAGCTGAGAGAAGATGGAAAATCAATCAGAGCCATTGCACAAACATTGACCATAGCAAGTACAACCATTTGGAATGTCCTGAAGAAGAAAGAAACCACTGGTGTACTAAGTAACAGACCTCGAATGGGTAGACCAAGAAAAACATCAGCTGTTGACGACAGAAACATTGTGAGAGCTGTAAAGAAAGACCCTAAAACAACTGTTAGTGACATCAGCAACAACCTCAAGAGGGCAGGAGTGAAGGTATCACAGTCTACTGTCCGCAGAAGACTTCATGAAGAAAAGTACAGAGGCTACACCAGAAGATGCAAACCTCTCATTAGCAAGAAGAATAAGAAGGCCAGGCTGGAATTTGCCAAAAACTACAGAGACAAGCCTCAAACATTCTGGGGCAAAGTTTTATGGACTGATGAGACAAAGATTAACCTCTACCAAAGTGATGGAAAGGCTAAAGTTTGGAGAAAAAAAGGATCTGCTCATGACCCCAAACATACAAGCTCATCTGTGAAACACGGTGGAGGTAATGTCATGGCTTGGGCTCGCATGGCTTCTTCTGGGACGGGCTCATTGATCTTCATTGATGATGTAACACATGATGGCAGCAGCAAAACGAACTCTGAAGTGTACAGAAACATTTTGTCTGCCAATTTACAGAAAAATGCAACCAAACTGATTGGGAGATCCTTCATCATGCAGCAAGATAATGACCCAAAACACAGTGCCAAAGCAACAAAGGAGTTCATCAGGGGCAAAAAGTGGAAGGTTTTAGACTGGCCAAGTCAATCTCCAGACTTAAACCCTATAGAGCATGCATTTTACCTGCTAAAAAAGAGACTGAAGGGAGTAACCCCCCAAAACAAACAACAACTGAAAGAGGCTGCAGTGGAAGCCTGGAAAAGCATTACAAAAGAAGAATGCAAAAGTTTGGTGATGTCAATGGGTCATAGGCTTGATGCAGTTATTGCAAGCAAAGGATTTTCAACTAAATATTAAGTCTTATTCACTTTAATCTATTTTAAGTTAATCTGTTCCAATACTTTTGGTCACATGAGAAATGGGTGGGTTCAAACAAAAGGTTATATCTTCTAAGTTGTGTATCAGATCCAGATGTAAATACCTGGAAATAAAAGCTGAAATGTTGATCTTTTGTCTCATATAAATTGTTTGATGTCAAACCCAAATGTTTTCAGTCTACAGAAAAAATAAAGGAATAGTCCTCACTGTTCCAATACTTTTGGAGGGGACTGTATTCACCTGTTAATTCTGTTTATAGTAATAACTATCTCTCTATTTATACATATTTATATATATTCAGTACATATCCATGTCCTGCACTTATGCAACCATTGTATATCCTGCACTTGCTGCTATTGCACTTCTGGTTAGACCTAAACTGCATTTCGTTGCCCTGTACTTGTACTTGTGTAATGACAATAAAGTTGAATCTAATCTAATCTAATCTAAAGTAACATTAACAATGAGCAATAGCTACATTTGGTTCTTTGTTAAAGTTAGTTAAAAATTCAACTGTTTTATCTCAGGTCCATTACATAATACAGGCCTTCTGAAGTGAATTTAGTGTTAAGTAAAACAACTACCTTCCAGTAGATAGCAAAAGAATAACAACTGAACTGAAGTATTCTTAAAATCTCAATAATTCGTAATAAATAATATATTGTATACCGGCACATGTCTAATGGAAATGATTTTTTTTCTTCATGCAAGTTAGACGAGTGTGGATATTAACACAATTACATTTGCACATTAGCAGGCACATTTTCCTTCATTGTGTGTCAATGCTGCTTTTGGCAAAACGTTAAATTACCTTCTCATCTGTTAGCTTTGCTCTTTTTCTCCTTCACAAACACACTGGATCTTGGTTCTCGTTGCAGAATAACAGGTCTTTGGTGGCGTTCAGCGTACGAGTGCTGGAGGACATGAATGAAGTCACTTCACATATGCTGGAAGTTGTGAACGCTCACATGTCGTTGAGCAAACCACAGAACATGGTGAGACTAACACATCCTTCCCACCCTACACTTCTGCTTTTCACACGCACACACTGTAGCTGATGGCTGTTTGACTTTCATGCGGCCTTATTTGTGCATGGTAGGGATGGATATGAACGAAAACTAATACAGGGCTCCTGAGGGTTCTCAAAAAAAATTAAAATATTGGGTAGAGAAACCAAAATTATAATAATCATATTAGTTGGCTTAATTCCTTTAGCAAACCTATTTTCATGCTTAAAGGGGGGGTTTCACACACAGTTTCTGCCACTCTCATGTTAATCTTGAGTACCTATAGAGTAGTATTGCATCCTTCATATCGCCGAAAAGTCTTTAGTTTTATCATATTTATAAAAGACAGATGCAATGTTACGAGTCTTTCCGAATAAAAGCGAGCGGCTGGAGGTGTATCATGTGGGCGGAGCTAAAGAGTCACGAGCGCATGCAGCTATTGCGTTGAGAGCGGCTGAAAGCTGTGACATCCTTAGAAAACTTGGAAAAAAAATTTTGTATAAACGATGGCTATCAATAAGGGCTGTCAAAATGGCTGAAAAGCTAAATTCGAAATTCTTTCTTAAATATGATCTTACAGGGTTCCCACGCTTCTTGAAAGTACTTGAAAGTTCTTGAATTTTAGACACATGGATTCAAGGCCTGGAAAGTACTTGAAAACAAATATAGGTCCTTGAAAGTGCTTGAATTAAACATGAACTGCATTTTGTTAGAGTAGCATGGTGCTATTACAAACATTGGCTTTCATGCGCTGCCATAACTAAACAGCATTACGGGAGGAAGCTATTTCAATACATTTCTGCTGTTCCATAAGCGCCATGGTTTATCCTTGGTTGACAAACACCAAGGTCATTTAATTGGCGTCCGAATCCACATCTCTGAGTTTTCAAGATGAGATCACTTCAAAATTCACTGTTTATATCCTTTTTGACCCCTGCAGAGCACTGTACGGTTGTGCTTTGCTGTAATTTGGATGCATTTTAAAAATCTAGATTTGAATTACTGAAATGCTGGCAAGTATTTACAAGAGCAATATTTCATCACCGCTCAAAAAATAAAAAGAAGAAAAGCACGTAAACATTTGAAATGGGGCCGTTATTACGGCAGCAATTATATATGTTAAATATAATATTTGCAGGTCTTAAAAGCCTTTAAATTGATTTTTAAAAAGGTACATGTACAGGTGATTTAATAAATAATTTTGCATATTTTTAATGCCTAACAATCAACTTGTCCATATCTTTTCATTTAATTGGAAAATTCATGCATACAATATTATCTCTATATTTTGATGTTTTAATTAAATAATGATTTATAAAAAAGAAAACTAAAACTAGTGTGAAATAATTGTTAAATGCAGGAATAAGAGCGCTGCAAACTGCATCTCTCGTTGAAACTCGCTCGCTCTTGTACACCAGCCTCTTTCCTCATTGGATTTTGTAAAAAAAAAAATATTTTAGTTGTCAGTATATGCCTTAGCGTGATAGACACATGTACAGTAGGTATTTGATATATTAGCAGTAACACACCCACCTTTATCGTATTTATTGTGCTTGATTTAAAATAAAAGGTGCTTTAAAAACTCCTTGAAAGTCCTTGAATCTGGTGTTCATGAAAGAGTGGGAACCCTGTCTTAATTCAAATTATATTTCGCGTGATGAAATGAAATTATTTTCGCGTGATTTCGCTTTTATTGAAATGAAATGACATTCACTTTTTACAGTGCATTAACTTTTCAAACAATTGTTATTAAATTAAATATAATTTCATTAATGAGCATGTAAGGAAAATTAGGTAACAAAAGGGCATCAGTAGCCTAAGAAAACACGCTTCAACAGACAACGTAACATGAACACAAAATAGCAAACAGACATTCAGAAACAATTAATTTCCACTCAATAAACATCTACATATTGTTCTTCAAAAACACCAAACGGACAACTTGACCTGCAGCGAGTGCGGAGCGTTTTTTGCTGAGGTATGATCAAGTATGTCTTTGCCAGCTGCGCAATATGTGGATACATAGCGTTATACCGCATGATTTTGCCACCAACTTTTCGTCAGCAGGAAGCTTATCTTCTCTTATTAATAACCATTAACTGATAAGATTATAATATTGAATTGGCATTAAATAAATATACAATTGAAGAGTTTCTGTAACCCGTTAAATAGACACTTTTTTCCCACAGGTTTATTTTACTGTGCAAACAGCAGCATACAGAACAGATCAACACCAACATCAGAACCTGCACATTATCACATTTTCACGCACCTGCAGCGTTTCTGACAACAGAGAAAAACTGAATAAAATATAAATAAAAAGCATAAAATAAATAGGCCTACACTAAATATTTTTCACTTAAATAATTAACAAATTAAGATGACAAAACAAAACACTGAATCCGTTTGAAGCTTTGAAGAACCGGAATAGTTTTTTTTCCCGTCAAACTAATTTTTTTTCATCATATACAGTGAGGAAAATAAGTATTTGAACACCCTGCTATTTTGCAAGTTCTCCCACTTGGAAATCATGGAGGGGTCTGAAATTGTCAATTGCGTTACGATTGCAAGAAGAATCAACGTTGTGAAAAATGTGATGTGCAAATGCAGTCCTGGGGCCTGTTCTTCGTACCTCGCTTAATACATCTGAGATGATTTGACAGATCCCAGATCTTTTAATCGTGATAACTGATGTCTGGCTAATTTGGTTCTTCAAACGAATTTGCGGATTGGATTTAAATATCTGGATTAAATTATCTAAAATCACTGCGCGTTCTTGTTTTCCCTGAAGAGGGCAGATGCATCGATACTCGAAACCATGATCAGCAATGCAGCGATTGGCTGGCGTCAAGACAGCAACGTAATGACATCATATAATTAAAAAAGCCACCTGGCAAAAAACTTGGCAAATTACACAAAAAACTCCCACGAATATCTGGACCTTTATAAGGAAACAGCTAAACGACCAAACCAACATAAAAGTTATAATAGATCAATGATAAATGTTTTTTATTTTTTTTACATGATTACCAATTATTTATATTCACGATTTTATACAGTATTTGTACACCCTTTACATTTTTATTTCAATGTTGTAATTCAATTTTTAATTCAATTCGAAGCAGATTTGTTACGTGACAGTATTTCTTAAGGGTCAAGATCAAATTCTCTGCATCTCCTGCGCTGCATCAAGCCATCCCATAATATCCGTCATCACTTAAATTAATGCACGGCTCAGATTAACTGTACAACATGTGTGCAAACCTCCAATAAAATTATAAAGTAATTATTCCATCACAAATAAATCGCTCCATCAAGTGGCTGTGTCTATAGTATTATACACAACATTATAATATTATATACATTCTCATATACATATACAATTTAACATTTGTATATTATTATTATTTAAAATGATTATTATTGCCCCTGGTTCAGTAAGGAACTCTTGTAATAAAGTAGAAGTGGCTGGGACAGATTTTAAGTATCACCTCAAGATGCGATCTAATCCTGTTTACATGAAATAAGCCGCTCGCGAGCAGGTTTAAGCTTACGGATCTGTTGCTATGACAGCAAGTCCAGGATGAGCGTCGAAGAACCAAACAATCCAAGACCATGCCAAATCGTCAACAAACAAATCCAGCTAACTGAGTTAGTGAGGTACGAAGAACGGGCCCCTGGTGTGTAGGCTATGTTGTTTAAACAAGTGTTCTCACTGATATATTTATAGACTCAATATTGTTTCTTATAAAAATGTGGTGACCATGCAGCAAAAAAAATTTAAACTTGTAATCCGTTTAACTGATAGTATTAATCGGTCAAAATTCTTACTACCGGTTAACGGTTAAACGGTGAATATGAGCATCCCTAATTTATATCCATCTCATGCTCCAAAGCCCTGATTACCTTGTTCTGCACTGCTCTTTGTCTGACTGTATACGCTGTCACCCATTTTCACTCTGACTCTGAGTCTTCACTCCGCCTTTTTCAAATGAACAACACAGCCACACCGCGCTGTACTGGATAAACAAACCGCGTTAGTTCCGTCATCGCCATGTCTTGCGCGCCTCTACCAAAATTTCAAAGTTTTTGCATTCGAATGTGCTTTTTTTTGTGTGTAAATTTGACGAATATTCGAAATTCAAATTTTTATTTGACAGCCCTACTATCAATCAGATTCAGCCATGCATATATGATCCAGAATCAGATCCAGAGGCTGAAATTGAACAGGAGCAGCAGCAACGACTACAGCAGGACGTCTCTGTGACTAACAGACACCTATAGTGGTCAGCTAATCAAATGTATTTAAACACACACCATACATTGCATGCTCCATTGATAAATTAACTATACGTTCATGTTGTTTACTTGATGTGCACTTAAACGCCGATAGCCAACAACACACAGACATTTGAAGCAGTTTTACTCACCGCCTGTGGTTCAAACGCACGACCGTGAACCTTTATCGTTGGGACCACTCATCTTTCAGCATTAGACGAGCTACAAATCCGGAGTTGAACTGGGCCTTGTTTATAAAACATCGCCGAAATGCAGGGAACAAACAAAAAAAATTGCGCAACTCTGTTGCTGCTCCAGAAAAACAAACTCCATCCACTGTCCCATTAACGCTGGGTTCTTTGGGCAGCTAAACAGGGTTGTCTTGCCCAGACAACCAAAAACGCACTTGTTTGGTGACATTGTTGAAGTCCTGTGACCTGTGCAGAAGGAGTATTTTTGGCACAGAAATACTCCATCATATGTCCAACTTATTTTTTGAAACTTTGACCATGTTTAGCATGGGAATCCAAGTCTTTGTTACAGTGTAAATAGTACATGGACTGCATTTATATAGCGCTTTCAACAGACCCATGGCCATCCAAAGCGCTTTACATCTTGCCTCACATTCACCCATTCATACACCGGAGGCGGTGTCAGCCATGCAAGGCGCCATCCAGCTCGTCGGGAGCAGCTGGGGTTTGGTGTCTTGCTCATGGACACCTCGACACTTGGTCAGGTGGAAACGGGGATTGAACCACCAACCTTCCAGTGTTGTAGACAACCTACATGAACCACTGGGCCACTGCCGCCCCAAAACTCAGAATGCATGAAATAGCATTAGACCCCCCCCTTTAATTATGCCTGTTAAAATGTATTGTACGAGCTTCTGTAACTATCTGTTCACTGTTTATCTATTGCTCTATTGTAATTTATTAACGCACATTTAGAGCAGTTCCAGTTCAGAGGCGCAGTAATCACATGACGTTTTCCTGTAATAATGTTAGGAAACCATGTTAATCGTGAATCGTGTACCATTTTATTGACTAGTTGTTGCAGCCCAAATCCCTATTATCAATTTGCTTACATTTGTGTCCTGAGACCCAGAGATTAAGATGATCTCTGGAATATAAAACTGGAACTGACAGACATAATGTCATATAGTATAACAATTAGGGCCCTATAAAATCGGTTTTGTTTCCTAAATTCTATTTTCCGTTTGAATTTTTTGGGGCTCCTGACTGTGACCAAATTGTGCCATTTTGTGACCTTTTTTTTTCTGCTGGTGCAACTAAATTTTGTTCGAGTTCGCACTGGTGCACCACCACGGTGCCCAACTGATGAGAGCTGCCTTTTCTGTTACATGTGAGAAACGGCAAATGTCAAACGAAACGAAAGCGGGATGGATCCGCGCTACTCGTTTGAGTACATATAAAGTGCATATAAAACACAAACTGCCTGCACATTGGTGCATTTACAAATAGATGTTTTATATTTTTGTTCAAACATTGCCGTTTCTTTTGCTATAAATATTTTACTTTTCAGATTATAAAGCAGTGTTATGTTCTTCATTAGGTTTTTTTCAATGAAAAAAAAAATATAACAAAAAGAACCGATAAGAATACCATTAAAGTACCGGATCGATAAGCAGGATCGGTAAGAGTAATAATACCGTTAAAACCTTAACGATACCCATCCCTACTTATAAACCATAGATATCAGATCAAACAGCGCTGACGTGGAAAGCAGGAGAAACCATTGTCAGTCCACAAATCACCAACATTATCACAGGTTTCACAAAAATATGAACTGTTTCCAACATTAAAAATAATCTTTGATCACAGAAATAAGTAGAAAATCATTATTTTAAATTGTAATAATATTTCACAATATTTGTTCTTCTGTATTTTTTGTTCACTTCTTTCAAAAACATTAAAAATAGTGTGATAGATGCAGGAACAGTTATCTTTGTTTATAGATGCCCAGAATCTCTATAGTAACTGCATGTTTTATACAGGTAAGTTAATTGCCGTTCTTATAGACTACGTGCTGCCACACACACACACACACACACACAAGGCGCGCGCAAGCCCCGAAGCCAGATCGCTTTCACTTTCATCCTCATAAAGTTTGTAAGCACAAAAGTTTTTGCACTATTCAAAAACAACAATACGGAAAACTTCTCCGTTCAGTGCTCAGCTTTTTTCTGTGACACAGAGCCGAGCTGTGTTGTGTCTCTGACAACGTGCGCGCGCACCCTGAAGGCAGACCTCTTTCACCTGCGTGCTCACAAAGCTTTGTTATTTGTATGTGTTTTAGGACCTGCCAGTTTGAACATTAAAGCGATTTTAGACCATCAGATGTGTATTATGTTGAACTAATGCCTGATATATTGTGACAAACGAACACTCAGACAGGAGCTCGAACATCACGTGAAGATCGCGCGCAGAGAGCAGCGCAGAAACGCAGTGTCAACGCCGTCCTGTGACTAAAGTAAAGTCACTAAATTAGCTGAGAAACTCAACCGTTAAAGGCATATATTTGAATACCTTTTGAAGTACAAACCACAGCTTCATAATTAATAGAGACGTATGAGTATTTCACACACACAATCACTCTCTCATTAATGCATTAAAATAAATGTAATGCAGGCCTACTGTGCTAATTTATCTGTATCTGATGTACAACAAACAGAAATCTGCCCCATAGACAATAACTGCTGAAAGTGAACCGTTTCCTTCAAGTATCACAAAGTAAAATCACAAAGAAATGCACTTTCATTAGAAAAAAATGAAACCTTTTAATAGTAGAAAATATTTACAGTAAAAACCTTATCAGGAACTTACTCAAAAACCTTATGAGGGCAAAGAAAAAAGAAGAAGAAAATAATCGTTCATTAATTGTAATTGAGATAAATTGTTCAATTAATCGAGCTTTTTATTTTTGGTCAAATCGTGTGTGTGTATGTATATGTATATAATATTATTATTAATTTATTTTTTTATTTAATTGTCTTATCTTACTTTTGATTTATTCATCAAAATTCTGTGACATTGCAGGTTATACAGTAAACTCTATTTTTATAACTGGATTCTGTGATCAACTAGGGCTGGACAATAATTCAATATCAATATATATCGCAATATAATTCTTTTGCTGCTCTGTATTGCGCGTGACGTCAGCTGGAGTGGCTGTGGTTATGAATCGTGATGAACTGTCCGATTTACACCCCTGGTGCTGACTAACATCTAATCTGATCCACCATCTGAAGCAGTTCCACCCGATAGAATATTCTGAGACAGAAGATGAAGATTGTGTTTTCAGCTAATCTGAGCAGCTAATCATATTCTTTATCCTGGCTGAAGCACTTTTGTTTTAATCTATATTAAGAATAATATAATCAGCCTTCGTTAGTTAAAGATATTAATTGATATTAAAGTGAATGAGAGTCTTATGTTTATTTGACGGTGATTTCACAGTTCTTGTTTGTAGGAAGGCTAAATACAAATAAAAGGTGAACATTAATTTATTTGTGCCGTTTTTATTTCTAAAATATTATATAGTTTTATGGGAGGAGGTTTCATAGACTTGGCAAATTCATTTTTCAGAGATTTTTAGTTACAGACATCCGTCTTGGCAGTTTTTCTGAGGCTTTTATATAGTTCATATCGATATCGAATCATAACGACCAAAATTTAAAAAATGTATCGTGAAATAAATTTAGGCCATATCATCCAGCCCTATGATCAACATTACTAGTTTTAATGTTTTTGAAAGAAGTCTCTTCTGCTCATCAAGGCTCCATTAATTTGATAAAAAAAATAGAGAAGAAACACTAATAATGTGAAATTATTATTACAATTTAAAAGAATGGTTTTCTACTTATTTCTGTGATCAAAGCTGTATTTTCAGCATCATTACACCAGTCTTCAGTGTCACATGATCCTTCAGAAACCATTCTAATATGATGATTTATTTGTAATGTTGTGTTAAAGGGTTAGTTCACCCAAAATTGAAAATAAAGTCAGTAATTACTCACCCTCATGTTGTTCCAACCATGCAAGACCTTCGTTCATCTTCGGAACATAATTTAGTATATTTTTGATGAAATCTGAGAGCTGTCTCACTCCTCCATAGGCTTTCAGAGGGACTGAAACTTGATGGCCCAGAATAGTAAGTAAAAACGTCATTTAAGGAGTCCAAATGACTACAGTGGCTCTGTATTAAGTCTATCATGCGACGAAAATACTTTTTGAGCGGAAAAACAACAAAAATAACGACTTTATCCCACTATTATTGTTGTTCAATTTGAGCCTCTGACGAGAGTTCGCGGGAGTGCCACGACGCATGCGCGAGAACTGAGATTAGTAGTAGTAGAAGAAGAACGCCGTAATCTCAGGCTCAAATTGAACAACAATAATAGTGGGATAAAGTCGTTATTTTTGTTGTTTTTCCGCTCAAAAAGTATTTTCTGAGATTACGGCGTTCTTCTTCTACTACTACTAATCTCAGTTCTTGCGCATGCGTCGTGGCACTCCCGCGAACTCTCGTCAGAGGGTTAAATGACGTTTTTACTTACTATTCTGGGCCATCAAGTTTCATTCCCTCTGAAAGCCTATGGAGGAGTGAGACAGCTCTCAGATTTCAATATACACTACTGTTCAAAAGCCCTTTTTTCTGTCTTTTTTATTATTATTATTTTTTAGAAATTAATACTTTAATCCAGCAAGGATGTGTTAAAGCCTTTTATTGTTAGAAAGCCTTTTTTTATGCTGTTCTTTTAAGTTTTTATTCATCAATCAATGCTCAATAAAAGTATCACAGGTTTCAACAAAATATTGAGCAGCACAACGGTTTCCAACATTGATGATAAATCATCATATCAGAATGATTTCTGAAGGATCATGTGACACATGTGAGTAATGATGCTGAAAATTCAGCTATAATCACAGGCATAAATTACATTTGAAAGTATATTAAAAGAAAACCATTATTTTAACTTGTAATAACATTTAACAATATACATTTTTTTCTGTATTTTTGATCAAATAAATGCAGGCTTGGTGAGCATAAGAGACTTCTTTCAAAAACATTAAAAATAGTAATGTTTCCGAACTTTTGACCGGTAATGAATATATCTCTCTATTTCATTAATGGATTTGTTTAGATTGTGTGTTTTATAATAGATGGTCTTTCTTCATAGGGAGGGGCCGGAGGGACGGGCACGTTGTCCACGTCTCATACTAGCATGGGTAACATGGGGTCTGCAGGAAGCTATTCTGGTGCTAATATGCTAGTCAACGGTTTGAGTGCCAGTCAGAACCAGGTGAGTCAAAATTCTTCATTGTTTCAAGAGTTACATTACATAATGTATTTGTGTGTGATATGTATTTGAAGCAATAATATATATTAGTCATATAGAGGTCATACATTACATATCATACATTTTGTCTTTTTCTTTAAAAAATAGATCATAAAAATAACACAAATATATACAACACTGCAATTCTTTTTCATTGTCTGTGGCTTTTTGACTGTCATCATAAGTTTAGAGTTGTGTTTTGCTGATGTTGACTTGTGGTCTTTGTGCAGGTTTTGGGTCTGATCAAGAGTTGTCATGAGCCTCAAGGCATCAGCATGCAAGACCTCAAGCAGAAGCTTAGTACCATGAGCGTCAATGTTATCAGGTACAAACTCCTCCTGGAATGTGTCTTTATAGACCAATTTACTGTTTGTAAACATACAGGATGCGCGCGCAGATAGGTTGCAGAAAACCAAGGGGAGATGGCGTTTACGTATAGAAAATTACACAGATACGGTACAAAATCATTCGATTTAAAAAGATTATTTATAGATGTATATTTATAGATGACTAATTATAGATTATTAGATGTTATTTTCAAAATGTTGTCCGCATATTACAATAGTTTGTCACCCAGTGATAGGGCTGTGCGTAACAACCGCACCACCGCGGTGGCTGAGTATCACCTGCGCTGGTCGGCCAAAACACTTTTGTTTGTATGTGAAGCTGTTTTATGTGAATATTATGACACGAGTGAAGCACAAACATTTATTTCCAAAATAAATATTAGGTTCGCAATTAAATATTACATCGCAGCCATGGAAACATCATATTCATGCCGAACGAGAGAGGAAGGCTTTGTGAGCTGAGCCAAATTTAAGCTTTGCCTACGTTTTGCGGGTTGGGTCGCCCAATTTCCATGAATTTAACAATAGGCTTACTCCATTTTATTCCACTGGACATGGAATCTCTATTTATTTTCCAAAATCTTCATTTACGTCTCTCGCAGGGGATTATGCACGTTTCTTCCTTGGTTGCTTTTAATTAGGAGTTTGCATAATTTACTGTGGTAAAGTAGAAAACGCTGCTGTAGGACAGATACATTTTACTTCAAACTATTTAACACAGTTTGTGCTTGTTATTAAACTTAAGGTGTGACAAGTTTATGTGTATAGCGCATTTCATACATGCAGGATATTTTAAGTTTGGCTTTCTCTCGCAGCGCATAATCAAATAAAGCCTAAAGTTCTTGACCCTGCAGAAGATAAATTCGCTGTTCACAACTTTTACCACAATTATTAGTTTTGGTACATCAGGAGAAAACATGAAGATATTAGAAAAACGATGCTCTCTTTCCTGCTCGTGTTACATCCATTTCCAAGCAAAGCGGCCAATGAGCGGCAATATAACCAATATATTAACCAATATTTAACTTTCTTATATAAATTATATTACCATTATTTACTGATATTTATTTAAATGTTTTACAGGCTGTAGTATTGTTTCACTGTATATATAGCCTACACTAAAATATCTTAAACTTAATCTTGAACTTTCTCAAATTTCTTTCAGTTTTTCATTATTTTCATTCAGTGTCAGCAATTGAATCAAACATTTAATCAAATTGAACTGCTTATTTGCTGAAACCATTCAACTGTTGTTATATGTATAGCCTAAAGCACGATTTAAACCAGTGTTTTTTTATACATTATAACACATTCCAGACCGTCTTTTGCAACCGACATGTGCAGTTGAACCTGCATGACGTCAGTGTGAAGTAGGCTGTAAATTGGTCTATAAAGAAAGAGCTTTTGTAGTGGACCATGACCCTGCAAAAGATTTTACCTTTCTCTTCCTCTTTCTTAGTTTCCGTTTCACTTCTGCTACCCCGAATAAGCTGCAAAATAGCACGTCCTTCATTTCTCTGAAAGGGCTTCCTCTATTGCCTGCCAAAGGAAGCTTCATGTGAAATTTCTCATTAACTTGACTCCATCCTCATGAGACTTAACCCTTTAGGCGCCAGAGGTTTTTTCCTAAAACGTTCGATTTTGACATCTTAATTTGAAAAGGCTATATCTTAAAAGTGATAAAAGATAGAGACTTTCTGTAAATTAGAGAAATATTAAGGATGACCCAAAGTTTATGTAGGGATTACATTGTCCCATCTAATTTGCATATTATGACGTCATATGGTGGTGGTCACCTTGGATTATGGAATTTTCATGAAAAGTCACATGTTTAAATGATAAATGCAGCACTTCTTTCCCCCAAAAATGTCCCTCACCTTCTGTATGCTATATTGCACAATACTGAATGCTCAGGTAAATAGTAAATAGTAAACAAACTGTGTAAATCGTTACTAATAAATGGTAGAAACAAACCGAATGCATGTAACGGTTGGCCTTTTGCTGTAGAGACTTTCCATTTACTACATACAGAAGGCTCTCTGATTCCATGTATGGGGCACATATATATTATTCATATGACACACAAACACAAGTAGACAAGACCTGTTTAGTTCAAAAGATCACTCGCCACGGCAAGGCAGAGATCATGAGTGAGATACGAGACAAGACGAGAGACCGACGCACGCGCGCGCACGCCCGCCGAGTTTGCACAGTTCGGACTACTGTCATTGTCATTGTGACTCCCCACCCTGCCTCCACATTGCCCACTAACTGTATTTGCAATACATGCGGTTCAGCTGCGTGAGACAAATGCTGCCAGTGCAACACGGCCGCGCGCGTCTCGCGCTCTCCATGCGCACCACTGCCCGGCCAACGCAAAAACGCATGCGGTGTGAAGCCGGCGTAACACGCCTGATAACTTCGCGATGAACACTCCGACCCCGCGAAACACCACTGTGTTCCCACCACTGACATTGGGCAAATGACCATCTACATTGGGCAAAGGACCATCTACATTGGGCAAAGGATTCACCGTTTGTGCTTGGTGTAGGGCTATTCTTTAACTTTCAGAATCACGGCAGATTTCCCCTTCAGAATCAGGGTCCGCGAATAGAAGACCCAACACTTCATTGCGGGTAAGCTTTATTGATGCCATTAGAAAATAATAATCTAATGCAAATACTCGCTGACGTTGACAATATTGCTCTGATAAGATGGCTCACGCGCACACTAGCTCCGCGTTTGTTCGCACTGATTCAATGTGCTCTTGCTCGCAGATTTTGTATAGAAGCATGACGTTTTTTTGAGTCAGGGATGAAGTATGACATGTCTGACATCTAGTGGAGGGGAGGTCAAACGAAATTTGACACCCTATTTGACAAAATCGGCCGTTTTATTCAGTGCCGCATCTTGTCGAGTAAACTCGACCGTGGCGCCTAGAGGGTTAAGACTTAATAGTTTGTTTCCTAATGCCAGCGCGCTTCACTCAATTGATAATGGCCCAAGTGAACACTCCGCTCATGAATCGCTCATGCTCACTGATAAAACAAAGTTTGCTTAAATCCCGCACCCACATGAAATATCACTGTACTGTACTATACGTGTTGTAGCCATTAAAGGGCACCTATTATGCAAAATTCACTTTTATGCGGTGTTTGAACACAGATGTGTCCACAGTGTGTAAACAACCAGCCTATAATGGTAAAAATCTACCCAATACTTTTTTAATAATCCCCATCAATCATTATCAATCTCTCATAACGCGCAGTTTCATATTTCCCCTACGTAAGAGTCGAGAAACCCCGCCCATTACTGTTGATGATCTGCCTTTTTACCCCAGACACACCCCCGAGTGAGAGACCGCCATTTCGGTTTACTCGCTCTCTCAGCTAGCTAGAGTATTAAAATGTCTGCACCAAAAAAGCATTACAAATGTTCTGTTGTTGATGTACCAACAAACACACGAGTCTCATAGACTCTCGGCATCCGAGCCACTGAGGAACACTGTTGTTGAATTGAATTTTTGAAGGAAATGTCTGAAGAATGTCGGTAAAATTTTATATATCTCTGTAAATCGTTTTAGGCATGACTGCTTCACCAACGAGGATTTGTTCGTGCTCTAACTTCATATCCAGAACAAGGACGGATGGCACTTCATATTTTGTGAATGTTTGCAAAATGTCCTTTCTAAATGAGCTTTCAAAAAGGCACAAAATAAATTATAAAGCATCATCAACGCTTCGTGCACTATATTATAAGTGTTCTGAAGCCATCCCATTGTTTAATGTGAGGTACAGATGAATATTTGAGTCATTGAATTCAAGTTCACGCGAATGCTTCCCTCCGCTGCAAAAAATTCTAAATTGACTTTTTTTTTAACAAAACTGCATTGGTATCGATATCGGCTGATACTCAGAATTTTTGGGATCGGATCGGTTCTGAGAAAAATGGCATCGTGCATCCCTAGCTAATGAGGCTAAAGTTACCATCGTCTCTGACTGTATTCACGGAGACTAGAGCAATGTCATTAGTTTTATCCCGGAAACACTCACTGTCTGCATAATTCATAAACGCACATTTATTATGCATTGTATATTCAGGTGACAGACTTTTTTACATTCCCACAGGAGCACCTATACAACAATTTATAGATTAACATGACGGTGCATGCTAGTCGATGAGTTAAATCAACCTAACTCCACAACAACTAACTATACATAAATGTATCCACTAGCCATTCAGAAACGTCCAGATGCCGTCTAAAAGTTGCAACGTCTTCCTGAGTCTCTCCACCTGTGTCCGACTCCGGTTCAAACATGAACTGCACTCCACAACTGGTTATTTCTGACATTTTGGCTGAGTGAGATTCGCCTGTTTTGTGGTTGACTGAGTATCTCCAAGGGGATAATCCAGCCCCCGGAAAGCGTACCTTCCATAGGGCCAGCCATTGCTAACCAAGCCATCACCTGCTGTTAGCATCCCGTTGACTCCCATTCATTTTGGCGTCACTATGACAGCGAATAACTTTTCATCTGAGGCGTTTAAAGATTTAGTTTGTCCATTGTTTTTTTCTAAAGAAACACAACAATGTATAAAAGGCTCCATTAAGAGCATCCACAGGAGTTATAGGCCTTCACTTATGCGTGATTTTGTGCTAATATAAGTTGTAATATTATATTTATTTTGTATAAATATCTGATTGTTCTCATACATGATGCGTTTAGTTGTTAATTAACCTTCTATGCGCTTCAGTTTACGGTTGTTCGTTCATTCTCTCCAGCTTCAGCGCGCTCTCAAACAGCAACATTATTCCTAATAGACTAGACTAGTATTAAAGATGTTTACTATTACTGTAATATAAAACATATTTTTTTCAAAAACACAGAAGCGTTATCTTTTATAACTAGCACTTTTATTGTTCTCGTATCATTTCCATCAACGATACGACTTGATTAAAACCATTTCCTTATTGTCTGTGCGGAGGCTATTTCATGCACTTGCATTCTGATTCTTTATTATGTAGGCTAAGTAATGCTGTCCAATAACTAGTTTGCATTATTTAGGTATATTATTTTTATTTTTTTAGGCAATAGAATTTTTGGTAACATTTTACAAATAAGGTCTCATTTGTTAATGCATTAACTAACACGAACAAACAGAGAGCAATAACCTTTGTTAATGTTAGTAATAAAATGTTTGTGTTTATTAACCGTCCATTCACAGTGCAGACCTAATGTTAAACCTTATTGTAAAGTGTTAACATTTTTTTTTTATAAAGTAAGTTGGCCATAGGAGTGTAAAATTGATTTGAAAAGGTAAGGAATCTTACACTGGTTCAAATAGGCTACTGTAGTGTATAGGTTTGATTTATGTTGAAGTGTTTGGGACATGGCTTTTAAAGGGTTAGTTCGCCCAAAAATGAAAATTATGTCATTAATTACTCACCCTCATGTCGTTGGACACCCGTAAGACCTCCGTTCATCTTCGGAACACAAATGAAGATATTTTTGTTGAAAGCTGAGGCTGAGAAAGGCCTCAGATAGGCCTCCATAGGGATTCAGTACATTTGCACTCACAAGACCCATAAAAGGCACTAAAAACGTCATTACAAAGTCCATCTCACTACAGTGGCTCTACAATAATTGTACAAAGTGACGACTAGTTTTTGTGCGCAAAAAAAAAAAATCTAAATAACGACTTTATTCAACACAAACTTTGGCATCTGCCGTGGACTCACGAAGCACCACGACGCATGCGCGAGAAAATGACGCAGATCCGGCGTACGGACACATAACCCAGAAGCGAGGAGGAGATTTGTTTACAAGCAGAGGAAGACGCGCCGTATCTAAGCTGTTGAATTCTACATTGATCGTGCTTTAGGTCTCGGCGTAGTGCTCAAAATGGAACTAAAGTCAATTTCATGGATTCCCGAACGCCGGCGCTACGTAATATTCTTGCGCATGCGTCATGGAGTTCACAGGAGAGGCCAAAGTTTGTGTTGAATAAAGTCGTTATTTTGATTTTTTTTGCGCACAAAAACTAGTCGTCGCTTCGTAAAATTATTGTAGAGCCACTGTAGTGAGATGGACTTTGTAATGACGTTTTTAGTGCCTTTTATGGGTCTTGAGTGCAAAAGTACCGAATCCCTATGGAGGCCTATCTGAGGCCTTTCTCAGCCTCAGCTTTCAACAAAAATATCTTCATTTGTGTTCCGAAGATGAACGAATGTCTTACGGGTGTCCAACGACACGAGGGTGAGTAATTAATGACATAATTTTCATTTTTGGGTGAACTAACCCTTTAATGGTGAGCCTTTTGTTTTTGTAATCAGGCTCTCAGAGTTTATTAAAATTTGTATTTAGATTTATCGGCCAATATATCGGTTATCGGCTTTCAAATATAAAGAATTATCGGTTATCGGTATCGGCCAAAATGTTCATATCGGTGCATCCCTAATTTTAATAATACTTTACCCATCAACCATTTAAAATAAACAACACGTCAAAGAGGAACGCGCACTGATGTAAACAAACCCAACGCGCATGAGCAGCTCATGGCGGAACGAGTGAAGGAGACGCACATTCACTCTCTGACAGCAGAGGGCGCTGATGGAACATCAGAAATGCAGACGTTTCCCCGGTAACCCTTGTAAGGCAAGGCAAGGCAAGGCAAGGCAAGGCAAGGCAAGGCAAGGCAAGGCAAGGCAAGGCAAGGCAAGGCAAGGCAAGGCAAGGCAAGGCAAGGCAAGGCAAGGCAAGGCAAGTTTATTTGTATAGCACATTTCATACACAGGGGCAATTCAAAGTGCTTTACACAGAAATGAAGTTAAAATATTCATAAGTGAATACAATAAAAATATACATAGTATAATAGTTATAGTGGGAATTAAAAGAAAATATAAAATAAAGATGAAATCCCCTATCTGGGGTGGAAGAAAATGGAGAGTCAGGTTTACTTTAAAAATATTTGTCAGGTAACTGTGCGTTTAGACAGTACCCTTACAGACAAATCTTCTTGGCCTAACTTGAGGGCGTTCTCTAGACGTTTTACCCGTCAGAGCAGATCTAAACGGGTCTTCCTCGCACCGGAGCGAGTACTCAAAAAATATTTGTCAGGTAACTGTGCATTTAAACATTACCCTTACAGACAAATCTTCCCGGACAGGAACACCGGGGCTATCTCTACTTTGTTCGACCGTCAGAGCGGATCTACACGGTCCTTCCTCGTACTACCAAGGCTATACAGATCTATATCCGTCAGAGCAGATCTAAACGGATCATCCTCACACCGGAGGGATTTCGATTTAGCGCTCCCCCGTCTCTCAACCTCTTCCACCCAGTCAGCCTTAAACAAAATAAAAAATAAGTGAATAAAAAGTATAATTAAAACAGAAATAAAGTTAAAATATTCATAGAATAAAAAGTAAAATTAACACAGTAAAAGCATAGGATAAGGTGCAATCAGTCGGACATACAGTAGCAAAGCTCATTCATTAAATGCACAGCTGAACAGATGTGTTTTGAGTCTGGATTTGAAAGTGGCTACTGTTGGAGCACATCTGATCTGTTCAGGAAGCTGGTTCCAGCTGCGGCTGGCATAACAGCTAAAAGCAGACTCTCCTTGCTTTGAGTGAACCCTTGGTATTTCTAATTGACTTGATCCTGATGATCTGAGTGATCTGTTGGGTTTGTATTTAATCAGCATATCTGCAATGTATTGAGGCCCTAGGCCATTGAGTGACTTATAAACAAGTAATAGTACTTTAAAATCGATCCTAAATGTAACTGGAAGCCAGTGTAAAGACCTGAGGACTTGTGTGATATGGTCATATTTTCTGGTTCTGCTCAGGATCCTGGCAGCAGCGTTCTGTATGAGCTGCAGCTGTCTAATGGTCTTTTTGGGAAGGCCGGTGAGAAGACCATTACAATAGTCCACCCTGCTGGTGATAAAAGCATGAAGGAGTTTCTCTAAGTCTTGCCTGGAAACAAAGCATCTAATTCTTGCAATATTTTTGAGATGATAGTAGGCTGATTTAGTTATTGCTTTGACATGACGACTGAAACTCAGGTCTGACTCCAAAATCACACCCAGATTCCTGACTTGATTTTTTGGTTTTAGACCTTTAGCCTCAAGATATGCGTTCACCTTGAGAATTTCATCTTTGTTTCCAAATGTAGTGATTTCAGTTTTGTCTTTGTTTAACTGAAGAAAGTTTTGGCACATCCAACTGTTAACTTCTTCAATGCATTTACACAGAGAGTCAATGGGGCTGTAGTCATTAGGCGATAGGGCTAAGTAGATCTGGGTGTCGTCAGCATAGCTGTGGTAAGCCATTTTGTTATTTTTCATTATTTGGCTCAGAGGGAGCATGTACAGGTTGAATAGTAGTGGTGCAAGAATTGACCCTTGTGGAACTCCGCATGTCATGGATGTCCACTCAGACTTATGGTCACCTATACTCACATAGTAACCTCTCCCTTCTAAGTATGACCTGAACCATTTGAGGACCATTCCGGAAAGCCCAACCCAATTTTCTAGCCTGTCAAGAAGTATGTTGTGGTCAACAGTGTCGAATGCAGCACTGAGGTCGAGTAGTACCAGAATTGATGTTTTGCCTGTATCTGTATTGAGGCGAATATCGTTTATTATCTTTATGAGCGCTGTCTCTGTGCTGTGATGCGGTCGGAAACCAGATTGAAAATTGTCAAAGGATCCGTTTGAGTTCAAGAATTTGTTCAGCTGACTGAAAACAACTCTTTCAATGATCTTGCCTATGAAGGGGAGATTCGAGATTGGTCTGTAGTTGCTCAGTATGGAGTTATCCAGATTTCTTTTTTTCAGGAGGGGCTTAACTACTGCGGTTTTAAGGGAGTTTGGAAAAGTCCCAGAAAGAAGTGAGGCGTTTACCACTTCTAGGAGATCTGCTTCTAGACAGTTAAACACACTTTTGAAAAAAGGAGTGGGGAGTGTATCAAGGGCGCAGGTTGATGTTTTTAGGTGCTGTACCGTTTCTTCTAAAGTTTTACCATCAATTGCTTCGAAATCAGTCATAGTCTGTGGTCTGATCTGACTCACCCCAGAGCAACTCAAGGATGTGCTGATCGCATTTCTGATATTATTGATTTTCTCAGAGAAGAAGAAAGCAAACTCACTACATTTGCTGTCTGAGAGCATTTCACTGGGAATGTGACTCGGGGGGTTTGTTAGTCTCTCTACAGTAGCAAAAAGAGTGCGCGTGTTGTTTATGTTTCTGTTTATAATATTTGAAAAGAAGGTCTGTCTAGCTTTGCCTAGTTCCATATTGAAAGCACGAAGACTGTCTTTATAGATGTTGTAATGGACTACAAGTTTTGTCTTTCGCCACATGCGCTCATCTTTCCTGCATTGTCTTTTCATTAATTGCACTGCTGTTGAGTTTCTCCATGGTGCTTTTTGTTTGCCACTCTTTTTTCTGACTTTCACAGGAGCAATATCATCAATTACACTCTTAACTTTTGAGTTAAAAGAGTCAAGGAGAAAATCAACAGAGTCTGCAGATATGCTTGGTGTTAGAGATATAGCCTTCATAAACAGCACACTAGTGTTCTCATTTAAGCATCTCTTTTTGACAGAGACAGTGCTAGTTTCAATGGCAGGAGAGATTGATATATCAAAGAAAATACAGAAATGATCAGACAGTGCCACATCCTTGATAATTATCGATGAAATGTTTAGACCCTTACTGATGAGTAAATCTAGAGTGTGTCCACGATCATGTGTGGGTCCGTGTACATGTTGTGTCAAATCAAAAGTGTTAAGAACAGTCATGAGATCTTTTGTTGTACTGGATTCGGGATTGTCAATGTGAATGTTAAAATCCCCAGCAATAGCAAAACAGTCATACTCAGATGAGATTGCTGATAACAGCTCTGTAAAGTCATCAATAAAAGCTGGGCAATATTTTGGAGGCCTGTAAATAATGATAAGCAGGATGCGTGGAGCACCTTTTAGCACAATGCCCAGATATTCTAGAGACAAATAATCACCAAATGATACTTGCTTACATTGATAGTCATCTTTAAAAAGAGCGGCTAAACCTCCTCCCCTTCTGACTGCCCTGCAGACACTCATAAAAGTAAAGTTAGGAGGGGCTGTTTCATTGAGGACTGTTGCACTGCAGCTGTCTTCTAGCCACGTTTCATTTAGAAGCAAAAAATCTAGGTTGTTTGTGGTTAAGTCGTTGACTAGAAATGATTTGTTTTTAATGGAACGGATGTTTAAAAGTGCTAACTTAATAGTATTAATTTTAATTTTTTCCCCCACAGTAATCTTATTTTGACAAGTAACAGGCCGCAGATTAGATAGGTTAGCCATACGGCCTGAGAAGGTCTTAGTCTTTCTATCACGTAACAGAACAGAAATAGGGACAGAGACAGGCACAATGGGTTCCCGCTTGTTTTGTAAACGTTTGATAAGGTTGCTGTTGAAGTTGCGAGGACCCAGAACACGTCACTGAGAGCTGGTATCAGTTGTTTTTGGTGCAGATGGAGGAGGGTGTGTGCCCTGGCGTTGTGATCGGAGAAATCTCACAGGAGGAGGGGCAGAGCGAGCTGGGCCCACAGTCTTTAGTGGTTTTGGGGGTCGACGCAGAAACGGGGATGCTGTAGAGAGGAATAACATGTCTGGTGAGGGGGGCTGTTTCTCTGGTGTTACCGGAGGCTGCAATATGTTATCGTCCAGTTCATGGAGTGACTTAGACAGCTTGTTTCTCAGATCACACATAAGGTGTAAGAGTTCACCAGTCTCACCCCCGATGGTTCCCATTTTTACCAGTGCCTCCACAGACTCCACAGTCTGGGCTGAGATGTTACTGTTTAGTGCCTCGATCTGTGTCACTTGGAGCAGTTCAAATCCGTCACAGTGTGTCTGTGGTGAGCCCTGAGGGTGGGGCTCAGATGGGAGTGTGTCCATGAGAAGTGGTTGTTGTGGCTGCGTGGTGTTATCATTGTCCTTGTGGGGTGTATCAACCGCATGCCCATTCAGATGCTGAAATGAAGTCCTGTGCTCGTCCATACTCTGTACTGGAGTGTGTGTGCCATCCAGGTTGAGTGTGTTAGCACACACAGCTGAAGGATGATGAAGGGAAAAATAAATATTGTCCTTTAGTACTCTTGCACCGAGTTTGTTTGGGTGGAGGCCATTTGATGTAAACAGTTGTCTCTGACTCCAGAAGAGATTAAAGTTGTCGATAAAGTTCACTCCCTTCATGTTGCAGGTTTTTTGCAGCCATGTATTAAGCCCAAGTAGCCGTGAGAACCTATTTGTTCCCCTTGCTGGAAGTGGTCCACTGATGAACGGCTGAGCTTTCAGTTTTCTTAGTGTTTCAAAAAGTTCATTGAAATCCCTCTTAAGGAGTTCTGACTGCTCTCTCTGAATATCGTTCTTCCCCACATGAATGATAAGTCGATTTGCAGTCTTATGTTTCATCAGAATGTTCTTAAGTTCCCTGTTGACATCAGAAACTGTTGCTTGTGGAAGGCAGCATGTAGTTGTATCCCTGCTGCTAATGTTTCTGACTGTGGAGTCCCCCACTATCAGAGTCCTGGGCTCGGCTGCCCTCTGAGCTGAGGGCCGCTGTCTGCTCGACCTTGAGCGCCTGTTAGCATCAGTGTTAGCTACGGGCTGATTTGATCTGTGTTCAGTCACATTCATCACGTTTGGGGATTCCTCACCCACATTCATTAACACTTCAAATCTGTTTTCAAGATGTATATTTGGTGTTATTAAACAAGTGTTTGCAATCCTTGTGTCTGGGGTAGAGCATGCTACTGCGGCAATATGTGATGATCGTGACAATCTGATGTCTCGAGCGCCTTTGGGTCTCGCTCCCTGTTTGTGCCATCGATTAGTGTGTGGATCAGTTACTTGTTTCTCTAGCTGTTGAGTAGCACTACATTTATGGGACTCACCGACAGTGTGTAGACGGCGTTCATGATGAAGCTCTGCTGTGTGATTCGTCTGGTTAGATGGTTCCGCAAATAACTTTGTTTCAAGAACTGCAATCCTTTGTAAAAGTCTGTGGCAGTTTGTGCAGCAAGTAGATTCTAGAAGAGGCATTTTCTTATCCTTTTGAATGTAGGCAGCTGTGTTTTCCCTTCTCCGGAATGTAAGCTGAAGGCAGTGGGAGGCTGGTCGGTTGAAATATTCTGCTTTTTGTTTAGTAATCCAGTAACAGAGTTTCTAATTTTATCATTGGAGTCAAGCTTTGTCGTTTGAGCACTGTGCTGATTTGCTGAAGTTGAAATTATGAGCTAAAATAAAGAAGCGATAGAGCAAAAGCGCGGAGCAGTAAGCAAGAGCGTCCGAACAGTAGCGAAGACAGTAGCGAAGCAGGAAGTTTTGTAAACAAAACAGACTTGCACTACTAAACACACAGCCATTCAGTGTTCTGTATTCGCTACAGTGCTCGTCACATCACCAAATTCTTAATACTTAAAGACTTAAAGCTATTCATTTTTAAACTTAAACATTTTTATATTTTAATCTGGATTACATGCCCTAGATATTGTTTGAATGTTTAGATTTTTTTTTTATTGTTCAGTCACACAATTTACAATAAGGCTCCATTATTTAACATTAGTTCATTCATTAACAAACTGACAATGAAAAATACTTCTAAAGCATGTATTAATCTTAGTTAAATGTACATTTCAGCATTTAATAACACATTATTAAAATCAAAAGTTGTATCTGTATTATTTAATGGACCTGAGCTAACACTAACTAACAGTTGCTTTTTTTATACTAACGTTATCAAAGAATAATAACTTCTGTAAAAATGTAGCTGTTCGCTCTTTGTCAATGCATTAACTAGTGAGAGATTATTGTAAAGTGTTACCTATTGTTCTTTATCATTCTTAGCACTTTAATCTGTTTTAAATATTTGTTTACTATATACATTTTTATGGATTGCTTTATTGTATTTAAATGTTCGGTTATTTTTGTTATAAGAGAGTTTTTAAACCTGCTATAGTATGACAACACTTTTTTTGCAACGTATTTCAATATCGTGACAATAGTGTACACCGTGATAAAAGCTTCAGCAATTCATCGCAACATGAAAATTTGATACCAGCACATGCCTAGCCTATATGTGCGTGCGTGCATGCATGCAGGGGAGGGGTGTAATTTTCGAAGAATAATCAAATAATTCCCAGCGATCATCGAATATTATTTTAGCTTGAAATGCCCATCCCTAGTATTCTCTCCAGTAGCATATATATTAGTCAACTAATGGCTTAAATTAACAACTACTAGTCGACTACAAATAAATGTAGTCCTACTTATTTCAATAAGGAAGCTTTTCAAAAGTCATTTTGCTGCAATGATGTATGTGCACACCAGGAAGTTTTTAGGTTATTAAAAGAACTGACCACAAAAAGCACTTATGCACACTAATGCACATAAAAAAAAAGTCCATCACATCTGAGTTGTGAACTTGGTTGCTACTAAACAGGTTATTTTGATATCTCTAGCTCCATACAGATTGTACCATTTCAAATATCTCTAACAGTAGTATGGTGGGGTATCATTTTAATTTTATCGATTCCGATTCCCAGTTTAGATTCCAATGTAGTAAAAAACAACAACAACTAAAGTCAAGCATTAACCCTTGTGTGGTGTTCATATTTTTGTTATATCGTGGGTCTGGTGGACCCGCTGCATTTTTGGGTTTTTAATTCAACACAATCAAAAATGTTATGTTAAAATACTCAACAGTTGTTTACTTCATCCCAATTACAAGCAATATAAACAGCATATATGGTTAATATTTTTTATTTATTTAAGAATTGCAACCTCGTGTGGTAACGGCAGGGGTAGAATCAAAACTCACTCTTGCACTCTTACACACACACACACAGGGGTGTTTTTGTGAAATGTGGGGACATTCCATAGGCGTAATGGTTTTTATACCGTACAAACCGTATTTTCTATCCCCCTACACTGCCCCTGCCCCTAAACTTAACCCTCACAGGAGACTGTGCAGTTTACTTTCTGTGAAAAAAAACTCATTCTGTGTGAAATAAGCATTTTGAAAAGTGAGGACATGGGGAACGTCCTCATATTTCACCCTCTTTTTGTAATACCTATGTCATACCCATGTCATTATACACATTTGTGTCCTGATATTTCACAAAAACATGTCCACTCAGACACACACACACACACACACACACACAGAGAGAGATATGTGGTGTATGGTTACTCTCCATAGGCATAATGGTTTTTCTAATGTACAAACTGTATAATCTATCCCCCTACACTAACCCTACCCCTAAATCACAGAAAACTTTTGGCCTTTTTTGAATTTCAAAAAACACCATTTAGTATGTTTTAGTATGAGGACACAGATGTCGTCATAAACCATGTTTACGTTGTAATACCCATGTCATTATACACATTTGTGTCCTCACAAACCATATACATGAACATACACACACTAACAGCAGGCCCTGACAGGAGGAGGACAGAGTAAAGGTACACAGGACCTACAATTTCCACACTTTTATTAGCCCCGGGTCCAATGGACCCGAACATCCTGTGTGTAATTTAAATGTGTAGGGGGGGTGTACAGTGTGTGGTCATTGGAAATGTGTTCAGATATATATTCTTCACAGAAAATGAGCCACGGCCAATGAGTCTCAGTTTGAAAAAATAATTAATCGTATTATTTTTCTTTTGATAAAAAGTGAAAACGGGTCCAACAGACCCGAACACCATACAAGGGTTAATATATCAAACATGTTTATTTTCTGTGCCTTTAGTTTCAGCTCAAATAACACAAAAAAACTAGCACTAGGCTACATAAGAACTGAGCTGCTCAGCTGCACATGTTCAAAAAAGTGCATAGGACTTGCGTTTAAGAGTGCAAGGGTTTGTAAGGGTTTTCTTAACCCTTTAACTGTCACCCCCCTTTTTGAGAATACAAATGAAAATGCACTATCCAAACTTAAACAGCTGTAATTCAAGAATGCTTTGGAATATAGACCAAAGTTTGGTCTCGTTTTAAAGACGACACTCTGCAGATTATTGCTGATAAGCAATTCAAAATATGAAAGTATGAAAAAGTTATGGAAGTTTAAATTTACCGTAAATTAAAAATACTGTACTAAATATTTTTTATTTCATATAAAATATGTATTTTCCAAAAAAGAATTTACTCTAAAATTACTATAAAATCAAAGCCATATGTCTAACCAATTTGTGTTCCAAATTTGAAGTTGATATCACAAAAATTGGAAGTTCCCATGAGATTTTGTTTAGGCGCTGTACCAAAAATAGCCACCCGGTGTCATTCAAATTCCATTGATTGTTTTTTTTAATGCATTTTCCTGTAAATTTCTGTCCAAATATCACTTCCATCACAAAACAGTCACCAAATATGGACCCTTGAGACTCAGACCTTTCCAACAATGTGTTTTGTCAAGATTGGAAAAGATTTTGAATATAAAGTAGTTAAAATAATTGTTGTAATATGAAACATGACACCGCCCACTAGGGGAGGAGCCCGCTAGAATAATTAAGAGCAATGTTTCCATGGTAACACAATGTCCGATATCAAAACGGTTTTCACAGGATGAATTTTGAGTTTGTAAACTTTCAAATGATGCCTAATTTATGATAATTACTTAATGATTTTTACTTTATTTACTTTGATAATTACTTTATGATACAAAAAAAGGCGATCAAAGAAAGAGCACCAGGCGTCCCATCTGTGACGGTGGCAGTTAAGAGGTTAAGTTATCACCAGTGCTTAGATTTTTTTTTTTCTTTAGAAAAATCAACATATCAGCCTTTTCTGGGAGTATACGAGATCTTTGAGGACAAATAGTATCTCCAGCAGTGGAAAAACCCCCTTTCACTCGGGGTTGAAGAAGCACACATAAATATGACGAAGCTAGATCTGACAGGAAAGGATATGAGTGTTTCTGTTTCCACCTGCTGCAAAAAACTCCTCCAATGGGGATGTTATGGCTCTTTTGCAGGGAAGTGGCTACAGAGAGAGAACAGTAGTATTACTTATAACAATAAGAAAAAATCATAAATACACAGTTAAATTGTTTAGATTTTAGTTAACAAATATAATTGTAGCTATTTTTTACTATATACTTACATTATCATCCTCTTCCTCACTCTCCCCCTTGTCTGTGGTGTCATTTTCTCTTTGTTTTCTTCTCTCCTCATTTGACTGCATTGTAATCCCTTCTTCACAATCCACTCTTGACTAGAGAAAGTGCCATTAAGATTTAGACAGGGATGTATTAGGGATGGGCAACAGTGCTCGAGTACTCGAACGTGACAGCGACGATCGATCATGAAAACAATGATCGCCCTGACTTTCAAAAATATATTTGTCTATTTTTCTGATTGGTTATTGGGGCATTTTGGGTGGTAACTGAGGTCTTATTGGTTAGTGTTAGACAGCACGCCTTCCAGACCAGCGAAATAAAGTGAAACTGAAGCGCACACTGCAGTGATGCATGGAATCACTGTGATCATGAAATACAGTTAAGGGCAAGATGTGCAGCACTAATCTGTCATATACATCGCATTATAATGAAAACAGGATTGTAATAGAATGTTGTAAAGTGTCTGTGCTTTAGTTCCCCGTGTATCAGCTGTTAAAGGAAATCCACAAGCGCGGGGAAGTTCATGTGCGCGTTCGTGTCCTTTTCTGCAGATGCAAGTAGTAAGATTACTTTTATGTTGTCTATATCTGATTAATCTCATATGGACACGTTTGGTTGAGTTTAATAACCAGCTAGTAAAGCTCTGCCGTTACCAACTGGTGTTCCTTCTCTTCAGTTTCAGCTCACGTAATGCCCGACATGATCGACTCTGGGTTATTTGAGACGGTTATATTCTTTTTAGATAGGCTATTTCTCTTTCAAAAGCATTGATGATATTAATGCAGCAACGTTACTTCGTTCTCATATTTTTTAACAGTAGACCTATGTTTTATTTAAAGTCCCTGTAAAGTCAAAACTAAACATGTGTTCTGAGTTTCTCACACCAAATGTGTTATTAACCACCCAGCCAAATTTGAATCATAAAAAAATCCGGGAAGTACATAAAATAGCTTATCTAAAACCTGAAAAAATGAGCAGCATTCTCTGCTCTCAAACGCTGGGGGTGTGTCCGCTGTCGGCGTCGAAACCACGCCCACTCGCGGGAAAGCGGCAGTAGCAGTAGCACACAAGACAACACTCACTGATCACGAGCGTCTATGATCACGACGCACCAGATGTCGGTGGGACGGGAGGATGACGGCCTGGGCGGGGGATAGTCGGTTCTGCAGCGGATTATCAGTGAATCCCAGTTGTCTCCGGTGAAAGTTTGTAAAACGATCCGGTGTAAAGTCACTGCAGAGGCAGGTGTCGGTGATGATCCTCAGCTCTCTCCATCAAGGGTGCTGTTCACAAAATTAATCCACCTCTTCATCGTTTTTGTTTTGTAAGCTGTTATGCAAGTTGTTGACTATAGTAACTAACAGTACTAACAGTAACTCGCGATCGAACTGATGCGAATGTGCTCTAGTTATGATCGTGTTAGGGGAGGAGTCAGGCTCGGTGCGTCATCGAGCCACCGTTTTAGCCCCGCCCAGAAAATCCTGAACACAGCAACGGTGAAAAACTGTTTAACGGTCTAACTTCTGAATTCAGTACTTCATAGTTCACAGTCTTTGTAATGTGTTTCAGCAATACATTTCTAACATTTATAATGTGTTTAGAAACAAATCTCAGAATTGCCTTTACAGGGACTTTAAAGTTGTTTCTCATTATGCCTTCGAAAACGCGCAGTGATGTCTGTCACTTTGATCAGGAAAAATAAAATGAAGTGCAAGATGTGCAGAGCCAATCTGTCATGCACATAACATTATAATGAGAACACAATTGTAATGTAAATTGTGTTGTAAATTATCTGTGCTTTAATTGCCCGTGTAGCGGCGTTGTTGTTAAGGGGAGAGCGCATTCAAAATGTGTAAAAACTAGCACGGCCAAGTTCACGTGCGCATTCGCGTCCTTTTGTGCTGATGCAAGTAGGTACACACTGATTAATCTAATATAGGGTGCGGTTGGTTGAGTTTATTAACCTGCTAGCAAAGCTATATAGGGTGCTGTTTATTTACAGTTTCAGTTCAATTACAATGATATGATTGATTGGGTTATTTGAGACGGTTATTTTGTTTTTAGATGTTTATTAAAAAAAAACATTAATTTTTTCTGGTCATAGTTTGTTTTCATAGAAATGTGATGTTTGTATTTGTCAACATTCATTTTCGTAACACTCTTAAAATAGTTTCATATCTCCATGACGGAGACGCCCAGTCCCCACACAAGCCCCGCCCCCAATTACTCAAATACTCGTTTGAGACCTAGCGATGATCGAAATGAGAAATTGACAAAAATTCCCATCCCTAGTATGTATTTTGTCGTAACTGAGGAGGATATTAGAGCAACATATTATGTGTGTAAACATCAGATTTCACCTGTGTAGATTCTGGTAGATGTGCCACCATTAGCTTTTCTTTAACGTGGACCCAGACAGTACCGCTGTCTTCAACTTTGTGTTTAAAGCGTGGGAAGGCTTCTGATGTCATCCCTCTGTAAGATAAATATTTATTAAAAACAACACAAGACATCAAGCAAGCATATTATTCTTTTTTTCCTTTCCTCCTTTAAAAATCTTATTTACCTGGTATCGCTTGGACAGGTTTTCCCAGACAGCCTGCTTAATGCTGGATAAAAACAGTGTCTTCCTCTACAACTGTGAAGTGTTTTTCAAGCTTTTGAAGTGTTGGTAGGATCTGACCACATGTAGGGCTCTTTTCAGAAGAAACGCAGAGTGTAGATGTGTATCCACAAGTTTCCAACGCCCCATAAAGCCTTGTGTCAAAAGTGGGAGCGTTTTCCCTGTTCGAAGTAAACAAGCGGGACTTTATACATTTCCATCGTAGTTTATGCACACGTTTTCATATTGGATAGACAATTTATCCGACTCAAACGAGCGCATACGTTTTTTATGTGCATTTATATAATTCATGCGCATCTTGGCGTTTCCATTCAGCATTTTTTGATGCGATATCCCAAAATGTGCATAAAAATAGGTGGATGGAAACAACGCTTATTGACATTCAACAGTTGACAGTCATTCAAGCTGTCCAAATTTGCTAACAATGTGGGAACACAACCTCAACAAACTTTCAAAAGGGTGAAACAACAGTACCTTTACCCTTCGTGGTAGTTGGTTAGGAGGATGACGTGAAGAAGTGGCCTCGTATCATGTAAAGTAGCATTTTGAGCTAATTTCTAGATTCAGTAGCCTGTGATGGTAAGGCAATGAGCAATTTGAAAAGCTCAGAGGCGTATCAGTATCTGTCGGAAACGATCTAAAAGCGGAGCCGAGCCTAAGCCTACACGTATCCCATCACAAGGCATGGGTGCTAGCATCAGTGACCGGTGAAGTACAGACTGCAGGTTGTTCATGTATTAGGGCCAGGACGCTGTTGTAGTCATGCAGCAGCACTTTTGTGGAAGGTCAGTAAAGTAAGGACAATTAAGGGCACGAAAATTGTATTGTGAAATTATTCATTAACTAATAAATGTACTAAACTGAAATGTTTAGTGTGTCATTCATGTTGCAAATGTTGCTTCACAGTAACCTTCACTTGTGGCTCCATCTGATAAAAAAATTGTAAAAATTATCATTTTGAAACCTTGCCAATGATCCGAAAAACACTTAGCCTCTTTACTAACTAGCACACAAAATACCATTGGTATACTACTTCCACCTCCTCACCGGAAGTTGTACCCACGTTCTTTTTTAAAGTAGCGCCCCCCTGAAACAGGTGGATAAAATTCTCATTGGATGGACAAACTCTTCTCCCTTTCTGAAATCTTCATCAGTCAGCCGAGAAAATCTGAATAAAAAAAAGAAGGCAAAGAAGCTCAGATGGAGTTTTGATTCCTTGCCACTGTCGCCTTTGGCTTGGCTTGCTCAGTTGGGGACACAAAATGTTCAACTAAATATCCAAATAAATTTAATTACTAAACTAAATTAAATACATCAACTAAATTACTGATCTGCCCACATTGTCACTGTATGATAATTGAAAAGAGCTGATGACATCACCGTTTTCTCCAGAGCGGCTGTACAGCCGAATCAAATTCTGTTGCATTATTTTCCTGTTTAACACTGTGAAGCTGCTTTGAAACAATCTGCATTAGGGCTGTAACGATTTGACCAAAAATAAAAATCTCGATTAATTGAACATTTGACCTCGATTACGATTAATGAACGATTATTTTTATTTTTTATTTCCTTTTTTTCCCCTCATAGTTCACTGATAAGGTTTGTACGGTAAATATTTTCTACTATTAAAGGTGGGATATTTTTTTTTCTAATGAAAGTGCATTTCTTTCTGATTTTACTTTGTGATACTTGAAGGAAACGGTTCACTTTCAGCAGTTATTGCCTATGGGGCAGATTTCTGTTTGTTGTACATCAGATACAGATAAATTAGCACAGTAGGCCTGCATTACATTTATTTTAATGCGTTAATGAGAGAGTGATTGTGTGTGTGAAATACTCATACGTCTCTATTAATTATGAAGCGTTGGTTTGTACTTCAAAAGGTATTAAAATCTATGCTTTAACAGTTGAGTTTCTCAGCTACTTTAGTGATAAATCACAGGGCAGCGTTGACAATGAGTTTCTGCACTCCTCTCTGCGTGCGATCTTCACATGATGTGTGAACTACTGTGTCACAATATATCAGGCATTAGTTCAACATGATGCACATCTGATGGTCTAACATCGCTTCAATGTTCAAACTGGCAGGCCTTAAAACACGTACACGTGACAAAGCTTTGTGAAGACGCAAGTGAAAGTGATCTGGCTTCAGGGCGCTCGTGTTGTCAGAGACACGACACGGCTCGACTCTCTGTGTCACAGAAAAAAGATCATGAGAACTGAACAGAGGTTTTCCATATTGTTGTTCTTGAATAGTGCACAATCGCTTTAATGTTCAAACTGGCAAGCCTTTAAACGCATTTAATTGACAAACTTCGTAAGTGAATGTGATCTGGCTTCGGGACGTGCCGTCTCTATGTGTATCAGTGCATATAAGAACGCCGATTAACTGACCTGTGTAAAACATGCAATTACCATAGTAATTGTGAGCATCTATAAACAAAGATAACTGCTCCTGCATCTTTTTGTGTGCCTGCAAACTGCACTTGATGTGACTGATGGGGCGGAGTCACGTGAGAGGTTTAGAGGTTCTAAATTTCGGTTTCGATTAATCGTCCAGCCCTAATCAGCATTGTATAAAGCACTATATGAATAAAGTTGACTTGACGTGACTCATAGCAAAGAACTATGCAAACTAGGGGTGTGCCACATCATACCGTCCACGATAATACCGGTATAAATTTTTACATGATAAAGTGTCATCACGATATCAATGATATAGAGACACGATGGCGTATGGCACATTTACGTTCCCTAGTGCGCACAACAACAACAACACCTGTCAGAGTATACATGAAGAGCAGCATGTCAGCCTCCGATAAAGACTCAGTACCTAAAAAGGGAGTGTTATGGGAAAATTATTCTATAATACTATAATACTATACATTAAACATTGCGCATGAAATGTTTATTGATTTGCATATATTCATACAGAACCAGCATACTAGGTAAAAGGTCATATACAGAATATAGAGAACACGTTCCACACTTACACATGGAAAACATGTTTCGTACAGGAGACATGAGGACTGGGATTTGACACTCAGGGGTCAGGATGGCCTAAACGTAGGGATCAGAGTTAAAATGAAGAGCACACTTGGTATTTGAGCAAGTGCTTGTCATGTGTGGACATTTACAGGAGGAGTGACTTTGTTTGGGAAACTGATAAAAGCTGAGTGCTGTTATGTCTAGTGAGTGCACTCTGCAGACATTGAAGATGGCTGTATGACTGTGACTCATTTCTTGCAAGAAATTAAATCTTTATAAAGACAATTGGGAACGGTTTTGTCTCTTATTCAGTAATGTGGCGATAGTTGAAATTTTGCTACGACAGGAGCTACTTGGTTACAAGAGGTCAGCCCTCTTGACAACTGACTAAACATTGACCACTTAAAGCTGCTATTGATGTTTGCAGCGCAATATTTGACCGGAAGGGTGACATTGACAGTTATTTTCGTCAGTTACAGCTCGTTAGATCTAGCATTCTGCCTTATTTGAATCAGACACAGAGATTTAGTGCGTAAGATTACATTTATTTGAATGAATGGATTATAGCATTTATTTGGATTAATTATCGAGAGAGAGAGAGAGAGAGAGAGTACCTGTGTGACTGCGTCTGTTCAGCGTCTCTCTTAACGAAGATGTGCGTTTATTACTGAAAAATTGCCATGTAACCCCATCGTTGCTGAGAAATATAATGTAGTGATCCAGTAACTTAGCTATTTTATTGCTAAAAGTTGCAGGGCGGCGTTAATAACAACTTTCTGTGCTCATGAATGTGCAGAGCAATCTCTTCTCTCTGAATGCGTGCGTATGTGTGTGCGCTTCAATAGCCCCGTTTCGTTGCACACTTTTATGTCATTCCGATTGAACGATTCTGTGGACCGTTTACACGAGACGTTATCTAAACCGATCTGGTGTTGCTGTAAGAAACGCCTCAGAAAAATTAATTCTTCTGTCAGGCGCAGTTGAAGTAGAAAGTACCTGGGAAAAAAACGCTGTCAGATGAGATGGCGTAGCCAGGCTATGCCTGTGTCATTATTCCAACATTATCTTCATAACTTGTTACAAAATAAAAAGTTTAACAATTCAGAAAAATGTGTGTATCCTTATGAAAGCAGTGTTTATATTCAGCATTTTCATTTTAGCTTTTAAACCGATTACAGTGCTCCGTGTAAACACACCTGAAATGAAAACAGTGCATTAATATAGAACGAGGATTCATCTGATTTTATTGCACACCTTCCAGCCAATCAGAATCAAATATTCAGACAGACCATGGCATAAATGACATTAGTTATTGTTAAACCAAAATGTTATGTTATGGTTTTGTTTGCACTAATAAATGCTGCTGCCTACCAGCTGCAATAACCAATAAAACTTTGTTCCATATATTTTTTTCTATATCGTCATAAATATCGTTATCGCAAATATTCTTGAAATATCGTGATATAATTTTGAGGCTATATTGCCCACCCCTAATGCAAACTCTTCTTGCTTACCGTTCCCTCTCTATCGGCTTTCTCAAACGCTGATCCAAGCTGGCTGCCTGAATTGCAGGGTACTGTTCAAGAAACCGTTCTATCATCAAGTAGAGGAAATACCAGCGGGTGTTTACGTCAAGAATAAGTGAGTGTTGAGGCAAATCTAAAAAAGAAGCATGGGTGAGATGAAATGTAAACTTTATACACTTTAAGATTCTATTTACATACTATATACATTTTTATCATGTACATAATACAGTGCTGGTAAATAGAGGAATTCTTGCTTAGGACTTGTAGTTTTTCCCGCAGCAGTCTTTGCTATAGATGACATCTTCATCCAAACAACAATGTTCCGGATCTTTGCGGTCCATTTTGCCACCGATGTCACTAATTGGACACTCTGAGCTCCTGCGTTATCTACAGTGACAGTCACTATTTTATCCATTATGCCAAATTATTGCAAAACGCCACTTACCGTATTTCCTCAAATAAAAGCCTGTAGTCAATTAAACGCCGGGCCTCTGCTAGTGGCCGGGGGCGTGGCCAGCACAAACAAATTAAGGCCGGGAAAAATTATTTCCTTTCAATTCATGTGCATTCAAGTTCAGCGTAATGTACAGTAGGGTTGTGCCGAAGGACCGAAACCATCGTGGCCATCGCCCCCCGCTGGGAGTCTTGCGAGTGCGACGCACATTAATCCTGGTCTCTTCTATACTTAACCTAAACACTTTGCAGGGATTGCTCTGTAAATTTAATTGAGAATATACCTGACGCATATCTGCTATTTTAAATACTGTAGTCTATGAGAGATGTGACGTGTGTTAGTCTGTGAAAGCTACACAAATGATCTTGACAATCTCTGAGCCTCTTGTCTTTTTTACACATCTTACTCTGCATTTAACTTAAACTATTTTATTTTGTACAAGAAAACAGCATAGGCTTCAAAATAAATTGTTATTGAAATATTGTAAAGTGGTCATTTGAGCAACACGAACGAACATTTAAAAAACAATATGCAAAATCAAAATTTAATAGCTCCATAAAGGATTGAGAAAAGTGCGCGCATTAGTTGGGTAAGAAAAATAACGAAATTATAGTTTTTTTTTTTAAGTAGAAAATAATATTTATGTAAAGAGATATATATTAAAATAAAAAGTGCTTAAAGGAACATGTAATGGCAAAAATTAATTTGTTGACATCACTAAAAATAGACAAACCATAATCCAATTGTCTTTATAAAGATTTATTTTTCTTGCAAGAAAGAGCCACGGTCAACCACAGCCACTCGAGGCTGCCTTGAGTGTGAACTGAGGCCACAAAGAAGCCACAAGCTTCTTATACCCTCAATGTCTAAACACCCCTTCCCAGTAGTTTTCCATTTCCACACCGGGTAAAGGCAAGAAACACAATACACAAATGGTCCCTCTTTGTCTTAGAACTAATTTAAATTATCCGACACCTTTGGTTCAGGAAGGCTTGCCGCTACCCCCCTGGGTTTCCATAGACACTGTGTCTTTTGAGCTAAGAGAGGTGATTTGCATGGCTGAAACAGATGTTGACTTCTGTGTGATCTCAAACATAAATCTTATTCTGTGATTAAATTTTTCCCCAACAAACACAACTCTTCTTAAGTGGAAGGAAGCTTTTTTCCCTCACATGGAATATAGAAAGCGCATAAGTTGGGTTTGTAAAATAACGAAATTACAGTGTTTATATAGAGTCTATAAAACACGAAAGAACAAATATATCACAAAAAACTTTCTTTAAAGTGAATTTCGTTTTGTATAAATTGTATCTTAATTTTAATCTGTTTTATCAACCAAATTGTATGTTTTAAAAACACGATTCAACTTATAAATAATACTTTTTAATGGGCCACTGATGTCCTCTGGAACGCTATCGCTTTTCATTTAAAACGGTTTATTTAAAACAATATTTTTTTTCAAATAGATGGAATTCGAAATACAGGCCTGCCCCTAATAAAAGCCTGCTTCAAATAAAAGCCGGTGACCTTCTGCAGTTGGGGTAAATAAAGGCCCCGGCTTTTATTTGAGGAAATACGGTATTTCTTCAGCGACAAGTGGCCCTGTCTGTGTTTTTATATACTGCTTTTGTTGTTAGAACTTTTTCTTGTTTCCCCTTCAAGAATGTAGTGTGCCATCAGTGTGAAATAATGATCTTGGGACAGACTTGTCCAGGTATCGCTGGTCAGGGCAACTTTTCCTACAGTAATTAGCTCCATTATTAAGTTTGCCTTTTCAACCTTGTACAATGCAGGGATTAAGACGTTGGACAAGCTATGCCTGGAAGGGGGAGTGTACTTCGGGTTGAGTGCCCTTGTCATCTCACTGGGAATAAAAAAACATTGCTAATAGGCTGGTTTAAAATTATTTTATTTTTTTTTAAATTTATTTCCCTATAATGTAACACCTAACAGAAAAGGGGTGCAACCCTTTGACTATGAACGCTGTGATCGACCTGTGACACTTTTTTGTGCAAGCTTTCCTTTCGAAGCGAGGGAGAATGGTGTCTCACGCGACATTTTGTGGCGTTGTCGCCGTACTAGTGCTAATGAAGGGCACTCGGTATGTACAATGAATCAAACACTGCATTTTTTTATTTCGACATGGTGAACCAACCGCAGATGCTTAGACATGTTGGTTGCGACACCTTGTCTTTGGTTTTTACAAAGTGTAGCCACACTTTTGAGCGCTTCTCACGGTTCTTCTTGTAAACTGATGTTTAGATTACCACGTAAATTCCTGGCAGATTAGACGCTTAGACAGTGTTATCAACGCCGGGTTAATACATTAACTAATGTTAACTAATGACCATTATTCTAAAGTGTTACCAGTTTTTCTTGACTGTTAAAAAAAGTACAGTTCCATGGCGTATGCATGTCTGTAGCCATACTAGACATAGTACTAGACATACTACATTTGCCATGTTGCCTGCATTATTTTCCTACAGTGTCCTCATCCTAGGCCTCATGGACACACTTAAGAATTTGGGCAGTAGCTCAATACTTTAAGTCGATACTTACATTTTAAAGACATTACCATACCAGTAGCGAGCACTGGATAGACGGCTGCTTTCACCCAGCATTTTCACTGGCCACAATTTTGTTGTTGGGAAATTTGTTGTTGGCTATATGTAAATGACCACTGTACACACCCAAATCACGGCCGGTCTGATAAGGAGCTCTGATAAGGTTGTGTGTAAAGCTCCTTAATCTAGACAGAGAAACACTAACAGTTGCTTGTCTGAAAAAAATAAGATCATTCTCATCAGTGTTCTATTTAAATCTAGCATATTTTGTGTATGAGCCCATACAGTAGCCTAGTGAAATACACTCACCTAAAGGATTATTAGGAACACCTGTTCAATTTCTCATTAATGCAATTATCTAATCAACCAATCACATGGCAGTTGCTTCAATGCATTTAGGGGTGTGGTCCTGGTCAAGACAATCTCCTGAACACCAAACTGAATGTCAGAATGGGAAAGAAAGGTGATTTAAGCAATTTTGAGCGTGGCATGGTTGTTGGTGCCAGACGGGCCGGTCTGAGTATTTCACAATCTGCTCAGTTACTGGGATTTTCATGCACAACCATTTCTAGGGTTTACAAAGAATGTTGTGAAAAGGGAAAAACATCCAGTATACGGCAGTCCTGTGGGCAAAATGCCTTTTTTGATGCTAGAGGTCAGAGGAGAATGGGCCGACTGATTCAAGCTGATAGAAGAGCAACTTTGACTGAAATAACCACTCGTTACAACCGAGGTATGCAGCAAAGCATTTGTGAAGCCACAACACACACAACCTTGAGGCGGATGGGCTACAACAGCAGAAGAAAATTGGACAGTTGAAGACTGGAAAAATGTTGCCTGGTCTGATGAGTCTCGATTTCATTCAGATGGTAGAGTCAGAATTTGGCGTAAACAGAATGAGAACATGGATCCATCATGCCTTGTTACCACTGTGTAGGCTGGTGGTGGTGGTGTAATGGTGTGGGGGATGTTTTCTTGGCACACTTTGTGCCAATTGGGCATCGTTTAAATGCCACGGCCTACCTGAGCATTGTTTCTGACCATGTCCATCCCTTTATGATCACCATGTACCCATCCTCTGATGGCTACTTCCAGCAGGATAATGCACCATGTCACAAAGCTCGCTCGAATAATTTCAAATTGGTTTCTTGAACATGACAATGAGTTCACTGTACTAAAATGGCCCCACAGTCACCAGATCTCAACCCAATAGAGCATCTTTGGGATGTGGTGGAACGGGAGCTTCGTGCCCTGGATGTGCATCCCACAAATCTCCATCAACTGCAAGATGCTATCCTATCAATATGGGCCAACATTTCTAAAGAATGCTTTCAGCACCTTGTTGAATCAATCCCACGTAGAATTAAGGCAGTTCTGAAGGCGAAAGGGGGTCAAACACAGTATTAGTATGGTGTTCCTAATAATCCTTTAGGTGAGTGTACATATCCATATTTCATATGATTTGAATTTTTTATTTATCACAAATCTAAAAGGTGTGCATCATACCGGACTCCTAGATGAACACTTAACAGTTGGTTTTACAGTCATTCTCTTCAAATACTATTGAAGTTAGAAACGTGTATACCATGTCGTATGTAACTTTAGAGACCATCCCTAAATGTGTGAATATCGAACGTCAAGCCAACTTTATGCCAGTCACATCAGATGCGCTGTGGTTCTGCTTAGGGATGTTAACCGATGGCCGTTTGACCGATGGTTGACCGTATCAACGTTAACCGATCAAAGTTGTCGGTTGTCGGTTAAAAAAAAAAAAAAGTGATCTCTAAATTAGGCTATTTATAGAGAATGGGAACGTGACGTCACCAACGCAATGCATTCGCGGACTTTAGGACACAGACACTACATTAGAGAATGAGTAATAGTGGAGGTAGACTTTAAAACTTGTATTATACAGTTAAAAACACATTAGAATGGTGAACGCTTGCTGTGTTATGAACTGTCATAGCCTCTCTTACAACCTGCGTGGAAAACATATCTCAAATCATGCGCAATATTTCAGTTTACCAGCTTGGAAATAACAAAAGTAAGTGAAAGTAATGCTGCCTTCACGTGCTATCGGAAATTTGACAATTCCCACTTCTAAAGTCGTGATTATGAAGTATGAACTCATCTCGTTCATATTTTGAGGGGTGGAGCGACCTAGGAAACTCCTATTTACAATAATTCAGAGAGCACGTGAAGGCAGCATAACACTCGGAAATAAACAACTTAGCCAAAATGTGTCTTTATAATTTGTATTTATTATTTATAACCGATATTACAGATGAATATTTTCTGAACCGCTTGAATGTGCTCACGCCATAAATAATGCATGAAACGCGTCAGCAAATGCTTCATTGTTCAGCTTCAGATGTAAGTTGCAACTTGTGTGATACAGTGCTTAAATACAGTAGTAGCACATCATCTAAATATATTACATCTACATTTCAGTGGTAACACATAAGGTGTTGATCATCATCTTTCTTTATTATTGTTAGCACTACCTCGAACTAAAGCGGCGTCTCTTCGGAGCTGTCATTATCTTAAATGAGTCGCGGCAATGTTTCAAATTAGCTTCTAACGCTAGACAATAGCCTTTATTTTCAATGCGATCACCTTGTGCCCAAACCATTTCGAAACTAAGGAGCCATTTGTCCTCCGATTACAAACAAGCTCCTCAGCGCCGCATTTGCGGGACTCATGTTTCGCGCTGTAGGTGATTTAAAAAAATTGACGTAAAGTGGAAGGCAGGCGGCGGCGCCTGGACAGTGTGTGTGTGTGTGAGAGAGAGAGCGGGAGGCAGAGCGGCAGAGATGCGACAGAGTTGCGAAATTGCAGGCGCGGCTCGCGAGTTGCGGCTGTTATTTCAAATAGCGCAGCATATTTTTTTAACTAATCGGTTAACCGGTTTCAACCGGCTAATGAGGCTCGGTGGTCGGTCAAGAAAATGTTTAGTTTTCGCCATCCCTAGTTCTGCTGTGATCTTTTGTTTTCGAATCAATCCCTGTATGATGAAGGAATCTCCCACGTACAACTCTGCTTTGTTGTTTATGATGAGTGCAGATTTCAGCGCGCTCTGAACCAAACTCCATGGCTAATCTGAACGCCTCTGATTATTAGACATTGCATTCACAAGCTCAACAGAATCGCGTGTGATTGGTTATACATTTTGAGAAGACTACAAAAAGTATTCTCGTTTTCTAAAGCATTTTGACAAAAATATATATTTTTTTTGCTGCTCCTGTTTTAAAAATAACCTCATCTGCAGCTCTTGTAGTGCTTTACGTGTTTAGCGGGAGAGAAAAGCAACGCACACAGAGCAGAAAGGGCATGAATGAAGTGTGTTTGGCTGTATATAAAGACATTAGTAGATTTAGCATCAAATAATCATTAGCGTAAACCTGAGCGCTTATGGTGTGAACCGCTCCATTGTTTTGATGCGCTGCTCACTTGAAACTGTAGAAACGGTAAAATAATGCTACAATTGTCATGTCTCACGGTCTGGTTGGACCCGAGCCATGCACTCAAAAAAAATGCTCGGTTTTAACCCAATTTTGGGTTAAATATGGACAAACCTAAGTGTTGGAAAGTGTTAAAAATTAAATTAAAAAATGTAACCCAACGGCTGGATTTGTCTAGACTGGGTAAACCCAGCCTGATCTGCCAGCGATTTGATTTCGCCCTGCAAACATGTACATCTTTCTATCCTGTTTCTGTTACAAATTTGCGGGGACCTATCACAGACTGGCTTATCCACCTGGAGCCATATTGGCTGGTTTAACACAATGACAGATAGAGAAGCAATGAATCGTTGGTGTGATTGGTTGATGGACTATCCAATTGCGTACGGAGTCATTTGAACTATGCCCGTTGATCACGCCTCTTGTGCAGTAGAACAGCCATTCCCAAACTGTGGTCCGCAGTTTTAGGTTACACCTATCAAAATTTCTAGCCACTTGGGGACCATAGACAGCCTAGAGGAACTCATATTAATGTTAAAAAACCTCATAAAATGACATTTTCGGACTTCCGGTTTGACGAACCAGGAGATGGCAGCTTAGAGAACGTGCTCCCGACAATTTCGGACATAGTTACCCACTACAACTCGAATATTTAGAAACAAACTTAGTTTACAGAGTGATTTAAGACAGTGGGTCTCGAGAATGCCCAAAGGGAAAAATAAAAAGTTAAAGCAGAAGGAGTTACTCGACGTTGAAGGAGCTAGCCAAACTTCATCGCCTAGCAGCGTAATGGAGGATGATGATGACGATACGCATACGCAACTCGGAGCGGGTCAAAGTGAGACCGGGGACTTTGGCCTCATACTTAAAGAGTTGAGAGAGTTCAGAAAAGACAGCAGTCAGCAGCTGAATGCGATACGAGAAGAAATTAATAAATCTAATACTAGGATCGAAGAGGCGGAGAAGAGGATTGATGCGACTGAAACACGGTTACAAGTGGCGGAGGATACCGTGCAGGAGCTGCTACACCTTCAAATACACCTAGACGCTAAGCTGACTGATTTAGAGGGCCGCTCCAGACGAGAAAATATCAGAATTCACGGCGTTAAAGAGGGAGCGGAGGAAAATTCCCCATCGATGGTGATGTATGTGGAGTGCTTGCTGCGGGAGGGCCTGGAGCTTCCGGCTACATTTGAACTTCGAGTGGAAAGAGCTCACCGCGCCTTGATGCCGAGGCCGCCTGGGGAAGCCTCGCCGAGGTCCATCGTTGTCAAGATGTCAAGCTACAGGATGAAAGAAGAGCTGCTGAGAATGGCCTGGCAAAAGCGAGGATTTCAATATCTCGGGAAAAGAGTCAACCTCGATCACGATTATGCCCCGGATGTCTTGAAAAAGCGAAGGGAGTATGCCGAAGCAAAAGCGATATTGAAGGAGAAGAAAATCCGATTTCAGACGCCGTTCCCCGCCAGGTTCAGAGTTTTCTACCAGGAGGGAGTTGTGATGTACGATTCGGCGGAGGAGGCTACAGAGGATATGGCGAAGAGGGGGTTCCCGGTTTCGGTAATTAAACACCCGGTCTCGCTTTTGGAGCGGATTCAGCGGTTCACGTGGCATACCGTCAAAAGACCAGGGAACCGGCACAGAGCTGGCAGGGCTTTGGATTATAAGGAAAAATTACAGGCTTTTAGACACCAGGATTCAAGATGACTGTTAGTGAATTGAAAACTGCTGTGCGCGAGTTTACTGGGAATATAACGGGTGAGTCCGTTGAGTCGTTATTTTCTTTTTCTTTTTTCGTTCGGGATTCCCGGAAGAGAGAGGAATTAAGACCTTTAACACGTCCTGTTTATTAAAGAATCTTTGAACGGGCTGCATAACCAATGGTATAATGTAAACGTCGGTGGTTGCCAAGACAGAGACGTTATCATGCATGAAGGCCCTCTCCCACCTGTTAGGGGGGAGGCTTTACCTCAGAGCCCTTTTTCCATCAGGGCTTCATCAGGGTCAATATTAAGACCCCACAGTTGGAAGTCTTTTTATTTCTTTTCTTATTGTTCTTATTGTGTTTTGGGTGTTGCAGCAGTTCCTGCTGCGGTTCTTTGTAGTTTGTGGGATGTAACCTGTGATTCTTTTTGGTACTCATGTTCATTATGGGGTTTTTATTTTATTTTTTTATTTTTTGGGGGGTTTATTTCATTTCTCATTTTTCCCCTTACACTGAATGCAATCAGTTAAAATAGCAACTTATAATGTGAATGGCCTTGTCAACCCCATCAAGAGAAGTAAAATATTAACTAAACTAAAAAGAGAGAGAGTTGAGGTGGCGTTTTTACAAGAAACACATCTTTCGGATACAGAACACGCTAAATTAAAAAGATTGGGCTTTAAACATCAGTACTCCTCATCATATAAGGGGGGGCACAGGAGGGGGGTGGCAGTATTGATATCTAACAAGACTAGTTTTGAACCCATTTTTGAAAAAAAGGACATAGAGGGAAGATTTATTCTCGTAAGGGGAAATCTAGAGGGCTCATTGGTTACTCTATTTAACATCTACGCTCCTCCTAACTCTGACTGGAAGTTTTTCAAACAGATATTCAATTTAATAACAGCAGAGACCCATGGGGTCCTAATCTGCGGAGGGGATCTCAACATTAGGTTAAATCCTAAACTGGACACCTCAAGTACACACACAGCCCAGCCCAATTTGATAAGTAAAAAGATCAATCTGGCTATGAAAGAAATCGGGTTAATTGATATCTGGAGAGAATTAAACCCTTCAAAGAGAGACTACACTTTTTTTTCAAATCCACACTTGGTGTATTCGAGGATTGATTATTTTTTTACTTTTGCTCAAGATCTAAACAGGGTAGTGGATTGCGATGTAGGGAGCATAGACCTTTCAGACCATAGCCCCATGTATTTAAAACTAAATCTGGAACAATACCGGAAAGACACCTTATGGAGGTTGAACACATTTGTACTGAGTCAGATGAAGGAACAAATTAAGAAGGATATTGCTGAATACTTAGAACAGAATGACAATGGGGAAGTTCCCCCTCCAATATTATGGGATGCATGTAAAGCTGTGCTTCGAGGCAAGATAATTGGATACAGTGCTCATCTAAAGAGAATAAGACAAAAAGAGCTAATTCAGTTGGAAGTAGAATTAAAACAATTGGAACAACACCACAAAGACACAAATGATAAAAAAAATAGAGAGCTACTTAGGAAGAAAAAGAACGAAATAAATGAGATTTATACGAAGGATATACAAAAAAAGTTAATTTTTACAAAGCAGAAATATTATGAAGGGGGTGGGAAAGCCAGCAAACTACTAGCTTATAGGCTGAAAAAACAACAAGCAGAGAATTCAATTCATAAAATAAAAAATCCTATTACTAATTCTATGCATTACAAATTAAATGAAATACAAGATTGTTTTGAAAATTATTATAAAAAACTATATTCCCAACCTCAAATAGATGGAGGGAAAATGGAGGATTTCTTTCAGAAAATTCATCTGCCTAAATTGAATAGTGAACAAAGTAGGAATCTCGTAGCAGAAATAACAGAGAAAGAAATTCGCTCAGCCATATCGCATCTTAAACCAAATAAGGCTCCAGGTCCGGACGGGTTCCCTTCCGAATGGTACAGAGTCATGGAGGGTTCTTTGACCCCTGTGCTGCAGTCCACCTTTAACTGGGTACTTAAAGAGAACCGTATACCTCCCTCCTGGAGGGAGGCGGTAATATCTTTAATTCCGAAGGAGGGGAAGGACAAGTCTGAATGCGGTAATTTTAGACCAATAAGCGTGTTGAACCAGGATTATAAAATATTTACCCATATACTAGCCAAACGAATAGAGGGACTGCTACCATTAATTATTAGTCTTGACCAGACGGGTTTTATTCGTGGAAGACAAACTCAAGACAGTATCAGAAGGACTTTACATGTAATTAACCATATAACAGAATATAATTTAGATGCAGTACTAGTGGGGCTGGACGCAGAAAAAGCGTTTGACTGTGTAAATTGGTCTTTTTTATATAAAGTTTTGGACAAATTTGGATTTCATAGTACATTTATTAAAACATTACAAGCTCTCTATGATAACCCAAGGGCAAGAATTAAAATAAATGGGGCTGTCTCTAGCCCCTTTACATTAGAAAGAGGAACAAGACAGGGCTGCCCAATTAGTCCCCTCCTGTTTGCAATTTTTATTGAGCCCCTGAGCCAATGGATCATTCAGGACAACAATATTAAAGGAATTGCTATGTATGGGGGAGAACAAATTATTTCGTTGTTCGCTGATGATGTACTGGTGTATTTAACCGACCCTGAGCAGTCTTTGGCACGACTATTGGAATTATTGGAGCAATATGGATCCTTCTCTGGATATAAGCTGAATGTTCCAAAAACACAAATTCTCTGTTTTAATTACAGCCCTTCTGTTAATATGAAAAATAAGTATAATTTGAAATGGGACTCGGTTTCAATTAGGTATTTGGGGGTAAACATTCCAATAGACTTGACAAAATTGTTCTCACTTAACTACCTCCCCTTGAATAAAAAGATTAGGGAAGACATAAGGAGATGGGACCTTCTACCTTTTCTTAGTTTCGGATCACGCGTGGAATCTGTCAAAATGGTTATTTTGCCGAAATTGCTGTATCTCTTTCAATCTCTTCCACTAGATATACCTGACCAACAATTTCAGGAGTGGGACAAGTATATTTCAAGGTTCATTTGGCAGGGACGAAGGCCAAGAATTAGATACCAGAGTTTACAATTGACAAAAAACAAGGGCGGGGCCGCTCTCCCATGCTTAAAAGACTACTATACTGCTGCTCAATTGAGGCCATTAGTATGCTGGTGCAACCCAGATTACTGTGCTAGATGGAAGGAGATTGAGGGTGCTATGTCAGATGAATTTCCAATTCAGGCTGCAATCGGGGATAAGGACCTGTTGTACAATTTAAAGGAATTGGGAAACCCATGGATATGTTTGTCACTTAAGATATGGAGCAAGGTAATAGCTCAAAGTAACCTGAAGGATGGGGTAAAGGTCCTGAGATGGTGTGCATTTGATGCCGATTTTTTGCCTAATAGATGGGACGCAAGATTTAAGAGATGGACTTCACAAGGTTTAACAGCGTACTGTACATTTTTGCATAAGGGGACTATAAATAGCTTTCAAAATCTGAAGAGGCAATTTGGCTTAGTTAACGACGATTTTTACAGATTTCTTCAGGTCCGGCATTATATTGACCAAATGCAGAAGAAGTGTACGGTAGGCTGGGATAACATTTTGTTAAAAGTGTTTATAGAGGCTTATCTTGCTGGCTCTAACCGGAAGCTCATCGCAAGAATATACAAGGGGCTACAACAAACAAAAGGTAGTTCACTGTATGTAAAGCAAAAATGGGAACGGGAAGGAAACTTTGTTCTAAAGGAAGAAGATTGGGAGAACTTATGTGAGATACAGTGGAAAACTTCCAGTTCAGCTTTATGGCGAGAGTTTTGCTGGAAAAACCTTATAAGGTTTTTCATTACTCCAGCTCAGAAGAAGCACTACACCAATTCTTCGGCTTGCTGGCGACAATGTGGGTGCCTCGAAGCAAATCATTTTCACATTTTCTGGTCCTGTACATTATTGATTCCATTTTGGCGGGAGGTTTATAAAATTTTGCAAAGCATTTTTCAGATGGACATTCAATTCAAATTTGAGTCTTTATATTTAGGTGCCTTAACAACAGAAAATGTTTCTTCTCATGTCAAATACTTATTTCAAATCCTAAGTGCTGCTAGTAGAAAAGCTATTACTAGAAGGTGGTTAAAACCAGGAAAACCTACCGTGGAGGAATGGATTGACATTATCTATGATATTTTCAAGATGGAAAGGATTACTTTTGCTTTGAGATTGCAGCAGGGGACTTTTTTGAAAAGATGGGAAAGATGGATAACGTATATCACTCCATTACGACCATCATTTGTTTAAAATGGATTTCGGTATTGTTTTTTTTTCTTTCCTCTATTCCCCCTCGGAAGAGGGCTCTGTGAGTCATTGAGGTTTATCCCATCATGTTTGTTTTAGTTCTCGTTCTGATTTTACTATGTCTAAAAATTATTAAGCATATGTAATGTAGAATGAAGGCCTATTGGACCATTGCTTACGTTAGTACTACTTACCGAGCCTGTGATGCTTTTCTTTTTTTTTATGGGTTATTAAGGTACATTTGCAGATGTCTTAATGAGAAATATGACAGGTAATATCATTGATTGTAATGTATGGACCTGTAAAATCAAAATAAAAAAAGAATTAAAAAAAAAAAAAAAAAAAATGACATTTTCATGCCATGGGACCATGAGCTCATTTAATAGCATTTTAATTTATTTAAAAAAAAATGAAAACAAAAATAGTTGCAATAGTTTTTGCTGTTTTTCCAGAATTGATACAGAGAATCGTGACGTTTGACTGGTATTGGTACCGACTACTGAAATTTGGTGCTATGACAACCCTAACTTTTTTTTTCATACCATGTATATGAAGTCTCATTTCCTTCCAGATGCTTCACAGCTTATATGCAAACGCTTATCAACACCTTTTTTGTGTGACATTTAACTATAATCGTGTATAAAAGCCATCTAAACGCACAACCGTGCAAAAGCATCTAAACACACAACCGTGCAAAAGCCATCTAAACGCACAACCCGTGCAAAAGCCATCTAAACGCACAACCCGTGCAAAGCCATCTAAACACACAACCCGTGCAAAAGCCATCTAAACACACAACCCGTGCAAAAGCCATCTAAACACACAACCCGTGCAAAGCCATCTAAACACACAACCCGTGCAAAAGCCATCTAAACACACAACCCGTGCAAAGCCATCTAAACACACAACCCGTGCAAAGCCATCTAAACACACAACCCGTGCAAAGCCATCTAAACACACAACCGTGCAAAATCCATCTAAACACACAACCCGTGCAAAGCCATCTAAACGCACAACCCGTGCAAAAGCCATCTAAACACACAACCCGTGCAAAGCCATCTAAACACACAACCCGTGCAAAAGCCATCTAAACACACAACCCGTGCAAAGCCATCTAAACACACAACCCGTGCAAAGCCATCTAAACACACAACCCGTGCAAAGCCATCTAAACACACAACCGTGCAAAAGCCATCTAAACGCACAACCCGTGCAAAATCCATCTAATCGCACAACCGTGCAAAAGCCATCTAAACACAACCCGTGCAAAATCCATCTAAGCGCACAACCGTGCAAAAGCCATCTAAACACACAACCCGTGCAAAGCCATCTAAACACACAACCCGTGCAAAGCCATCTAAACACACAACCCGTGCAAAGCCATCTAAACACACAACCGTGCAAAAGCCATCTAAACGCACAACCCGTGCAAAAGCCATCTAAACGCACAACCCGTGCAAAGCCATCTAAACACACAACCCGTGCAAAAGCCATCTAAACACACAACCCGTGCAAAAGCCATCTAAACACACAACCCGTGCAAAGCCATCTAAACACACAACCCGTGCAAAAGCCATCTACAACCGTGCAAAAGCATCTAAACGCACAACCCGTGCAAAAGCCATCTAAACACAACCCGTGCAAAAGCATCTAAACACACAACCGTGCAAAAGCATCTAAACACAACCCGTGCAAAAGCATCTAAACACAACCCGTGCAAAAGCATCTAAACACAACCCGTGCAAAAGCATCTAAACACACAACCCGTGCAAAAGCCATCTAAACACAACCCGTGCAAAAGCATCTAAACACACAACCCGTGCAAAAGCCATCTAAACACAACCCGTGCAAAAGCCATCTAAACACAACCCGTGCAAAAGCATCTAAACACACAACCGTGCAAAAGCATCTAAACACAACCCGTGCAAAAGCATCTAAACACACAACCGTGCAAAAGCATCTAAACACAACCCGTGCAAAAGCATCTAAACACAACCCGTGCAAAAGCATCTAAACACACAACCGTGCAAAAGCATCTAAACACAACCCGTGCAAAAGCCATCTAAACACAACCCGTGCAAAAGCCATCTAAACACACAACCCTTGCAAAAGCCATCTAAACACACAACCCGTGCAAAAGCCATCTAAACACACAACCCGTGCAAAAGCATCTAAACACACAACCCGTGCAAAAGCCATCTAAACACACAACCCGTGCAAAGCCATCTAAACGCACAACCCGCGCAAAAGCCATCTAAACGCAACCCGTGCAAAAGCCATCTAAACACAACCGTGCAAAAGCATCTAAACACAACCCGTGCAAAAGCCATCTAAACACAACCCGTGCAAAGCCATCTAAACGCACAACCCGTGGAAAAGCCATCTAAACGCACAACCCGTGCAAAATCCATCTAAACACACAACCGTGCAAAATCCATCTAAACGCACAACCCGTGCAAAATCCATCTAAACGCACAACCCGTGCAAAATCCATCTAAACACACAACCCGTGCAAAATCCATCTAAACGCACAACCCGTGCAAAATCCATCTAAACGCACAACCGTGCAAAATCCATCTAAACACACAACCCGTGCAAAGCCATCTAAACACACAACCCGTGCAAAATCCATCTAAACGCACAACCCGTGCAAAATCCATCTAAACGCACAACCGTGCAAAATCCATCTAAACGCACAACCCGTGCAAAATCCATCTAAACGCACAACCCGTGCAAAATCCATCTAAACGCACAACCGTGCAAAATCCATCTAAACACACAACCCGTGCAAAGCCATCTAAACACACAACCGTGCAAAATCCATCTAAACGCACAACCCGTGCAAAATCCATCTAAACACACAACCCGTGCAAAAGCCATCTAAACACACAACCCGTGCAAAGCCATCTAAACACACAACCGTGCAAAATCCATCTAAACACACAACCCGTGCAAAAGCCATCTAAACACACAACCCGTGCAAAGCCATCTAAACACACAACCCGTGCAAAGCCATCTAAACACACAACCCGTGCAAAAGCCATCTAAACACACAACCCGTGCAAAAGCCATCTAAACACACAACCCGTGCAAAGCCATCTAAACGCACAACCCGTGCAAAAGCCATCTAAACGCACAGCCCGTGCAAAGCCATCTAAACGCACAACCCGTGCAAAAGCCATCTAAACACACAACCGTGCAAAAGCATCTAAACACAACCCGTGCAAAAGCCATCTAAAACACAACCCGTGCAAAGCCATCTAAACACACAACCCGTGCAAAAGCCATCTAAACACACAACCCGTGCAAAAGCCATCTAAACACACAACCCGTGCAAAAGCCATCTAAACACACAACCCGTGCAAAGCCATCTAAACACACAACCCGTGCAAAAGCCATCTAAACACACTACCCGTGCAAAAGCCATCTAAACACACAACCCGTGCAAAAGCCATCTAAACACACAACCCGTGCAAAAGCCATCTAAACACACAACCCGTGCAAAAGCCATCTAAACACAACCCGTGCAAAGCCATCTAAACACACAACCCGTGCAAAAGCCATCTAAACACACAACCCGTGCAAAAGCCATCTAAACACACAACCCGTGCAAAAGCCATCTAAACACACAACCCGTGCAAAGCCATCTAAACACACAACCCGTGCAAAAGCCATCTAAACACACTACCCGTGCAAAAGCCATCTAAACACACAACCCGTGCAAAAGCCATCTAAACACACAACCCGTGCAAAGCCATCTAAACACACAACCCGTGCAAAGCCATCTAAACACACAACCCGTGCAAAAGCCATCTAAACACACAACCCGTGCAAAAGCCATCTAAACACACAACCCGTGCAAAAGCCATCTAAACACACAACCCGTGCAAAAGCCATCTAAACACACAACCCGTGCAAAGCCATCTAAACACACAACCCTTGCAAAGCCATCTAAACACACAACCCGTGCAAAAGCCATCTAAACACAACCCGTGCAAAAGCCATCTAAACACAACCCGTGCAAAAGCCATCTAAACACACAACCCGTGCAAAAGCCATCTAAACACAACCCGTGCAAAAGCCATCTAAACACACAACCCGTGCAAAATCCATCTAAACACACAACCCGTGCAAAAGCCATCTAAACACACAACCCGTGCAAAGCCATCTAAACACACAACCCGTGCAAAATCCATCTAAACGCACAACCCGTGCAAAATCCATCTAAACACACAACCGTGCAAAAGCCATCTAAACACACAACCCGTGCAAAAGCCATCTAAACACACAACCCGTGCAAAAGCCATCTAAACACACAACCCGTGCAAAAGCCATCTAAACGCACAACCCGTGCAAAATCCATCTAAACACACAACCGTGCAAAAGCCATCTAAACACACAACCCGTGCAAAAGCCATCTAAACACAACCCGTGCAAAAGCCATCTAAACGCACAACCCGTGCAAAGCCATCTAAACACACAACCGTGCAAAAGCCATCTAAACACACAACCGTGCAAAAGCCATCTAAACACAACCCGTGCAAAAGCCATCTAAACACACAACCGTGCAAAAGCCATCTAAACACAACCCGTGCAAAAGCCATCTAAACACAACCCGTGCAAAAGCCATCTAAACGCACAACCCGTGCAAAGCCATCTAAACACACAACCGTGCAAAAGCCATCTAAACACACAACCGTGCAAAAGCCATCTAAACACAACCCGTGCAAAGCCATCTAAACACACAACCGTGCAAAAGCCATCTAAACACACAACCGTGCAAAAGCCATCTAAACACAACCCGTGCAAAAGCCATCTAAACACACAACCCGTGCAAAAGCCATCTAAACACACAACCCTTGCAAAAGCCATCTAAACACAACCCGTGCAAAAGCATCTAAACACAACCCGTGCAAAAGCCATCTAAACACAACCCGTGCAAAAGCATCTAAACGCACAACCCGTGCAAAAGCCATCTAAACGCACAACCCGTGCAAAAGCATCTAAACACACAACCCGTGCAAAAGCATCTAAACACAACCCGTGCAAAAGCCATCTAAACACACAACCCGTGCAAAAGCATCTAAACACAACCCGTGCAAAAGCCATCTAAACGCACAACCCGTGCAAAAGCATCAAAACGCACAACCCGTGCAAAAGCATCTAAACACACAACCCGTGCAAAAGCATCTAAACACAACCCGTGCAAAAGCCATCTAAACGCACAACCCGTGCAAAAGCATCTAAACACAACCCGTGCAAAAGCATCTAAACACACAACCGTGCAAAATCCATCTAAACGCACAACCCGTGCAAAAGCATCTAAACACAACCCGTGCAAAAGCCATCTAAACACAACCCGTGCAAAAGCATTTGAACACAATCCAAGCCGACATACACAGCGTTTCAATCCCTGATTCAGAACTGTTCTAGGAACAGTGAGATAACTGTCTGCTGCACACACACCCTGACATGAAACTGTCCATTTAACATCAGTTTGATTCTCTTCTCTTCTCCTTTTTACAGGCAAATTGTGGACTTTCTCAGCAACGAGGGACACATTTTCTCCACCATTGATGAGGACCACTTCAGATCAACAGACAATGAAGCCTAATTACATTTGTCATATCTGTAACCAGGCCTCAATAAACCCATTTCTGATTTTTGTTGCTTTCAAGGAAAACAGACCAAAATGCTTGTTCTTTTTGTTAATTTTAATAAAGCATACACATTTACAAACTCATTTCCTTTCTTTAGATGTCCGCATGTCCTAAAGAACAAGCAGTAAAAAGACAAGTGTATATTTGTTAAACCTTGCATTGGCACAACTTATTTAGACACATTAAAAAATATTGCATATTTGTGCTGTGGCTGGTTCTATGTTTAATACTTCCTGTTATGAAAACACAGCAACTGTATTCGTTTGTGTACATGTCCTTGTCCTAATAGAAAATGCTTTCATGGGGTTTTTTAATTGCGTCCTCGATAGACTCGTAATCATGGTCCGAGTCGGAGAGTCTTCTTGCTTTTTTTGGAAAGAGAGAAAAGAATAGATTAAAATCTACAAAACTCTGATTTTGGGTCATTACTGTTCCAAATATCATGAAATGGATGCTTAAAATCATAGAAGCATCAGATATTTAAATGTGAAGACAAACCAACCTGATTTCCGTTCCTTCTTGGGACTTCTCACGTACATGTTGGGCAGACTGACGCTATCTGCTATTGATGTGGTTTTCCTAGGCAAGATTGGCGGCAGCTGATCTGGTGTCTCCTGGAGTTGCACAAGAAGAACAAGTGTCAAGTTAATAAGCTTGCTGAGCCAGCTTAAAAAAGAAAAGAGGAACACGGTGCTAATTCTTCTGTTTAGTATACACAAGCGCATGGTTACCATAACAGCCTGATTTATGCATGTACCATCTTAGGACAAGAAGGAATAGTTTACCCAAGAATAATAACTCCATCTACTCGCCTTCATGTTGTTCCAAACATGCATTTATTAATGCCATTATGAATGACATGAAAATGAGGAACAGATCGTCTCCAATGACACAAGAGCACCACAAAAGTGTTGCATACAATTCATGCAATGCCTTCCCAGGCTTAATCTTAACTTTGCACGTTTATTCATATTCAAAATGTTTTGTGTGGGCTGGGTGTTAAAGCAACGCTCAATGACTTCTTCATAAAGCCAGTCATTTGCTTCATTCCTGAACGAGATTTCAGTTGTAGTTGTGAACCAGCTGCCATTTAAATATTTCCTGTGGCTGTCGTCTTTGTTCATATTTCCTAATTAAACATAATTTTGTAAAGGATTACAATAAAAAAAACTTTCAATTGTTCAGAAAGGAAGGCATTTGGATCGATTCATTTTCATAATTATGGTTTGGATTTTCGAAACGTTTTAGCATAAAAAATGACTATCCCATGTTTTCTTACAGTGCTTTCAACAAAACTTGCTTTGGTTTGCATGCAAATTCACTGATGAAGGCATTTCCTGCATTGAGGCAGAACTGTAAATATCCTAATACTAACACATCTTGATCAAACAGCCTTAATGTAAATACATAATCCCACTTCCAGATTCTATTGAGCCTCACTCATATCAAATAGCAGTTGTATTAGAACTTGAAATATCATTAAGCAAATGTAATTTTATTTAAAACATTAATATCTTACATTAATTGATGCAATTGTAGTCGCTGTGTTAATGAATTTTTGCCCTCTGAACTGTGTAAATGCATCTAAATGCCACTTCAAATGCTGCTTTTTGCAGTGAAAAGATGATTTTGTTGATATTGATTTCAATTTTACTCATTTAAAGGAACACGCCACTTGGCTCTTTTTCCAGCTCCCCTAGAGTTAAACAGTTGAGTTTGACCGTTTCCGAATCCGTTCAGCCGATCTCCGGGTCTGGCGGGAGCACTTTTAGCATAGCTTAGCATAGATCATTGAATCTGATTAGACCGTTAGCATTTCACTCAAAAAATGACCAAAGAGTTACTATTTACATCGTGTACTAAGACCGAAATGAAAAGTTATTTTCTAGGCCGATATGGCTAGAACTATTCTCTCATTCCTGCGTAATAATCAAAACTTTGTGCCGCACCATGAGTGCAGCGGCGCAATGATATTACGCAGCGCCTGAAAATAGGCTAACTTACATAAACATAACCAATGTGACAACCTGCTTGTACAGGGATCGTGCTGGGGACTATTTTCAGGCGCTGCGTAATATCATTGCGCCGCTGCACTCATGGGACGGCACAAAGTTTTGATTATTACGCAGGAATGAGAGAATAGATCCTATCCATATCGGCCTAGAAAATCGCAACTTTTCATTTCCCGTCGGTCTTAGTACACGATGTAATTACAGAAGAGACACGTTTTAAATAGGAAAAATATTGAAACTCTTTGGTCATTTTAATGAGCGAGATGCTAACGGTCTAATCAGATTCAATGATCTATGCTAAGCTATGCTAAAAGTGCTCCTGCCAGACCCGGAGATCGGCTGAATGGATTCGAAAACTGTAAAACTCAACTGTTTAACTCTAGGGGAGTTGGAAAATTAGCCTATTTTTTTTAAAAAGTGGCGTGTTCCTTTAATACGTTAGAAATAAATGTGCCCTTAAAAGGTACAAATGCCCCAGGAATCAAATGAAAATCCCTATATTACAAAATGTCTTCCTCCATCTAGAATGCAGTGGAGAATGTACATATGTCTGTAGATGGTGGAGCACATGTTCTCAATTGTACCAATAATGTAGAATTTAGGTTTAATTGTTGTCATTGAAACTGAAAAGGGTTTTGACACCACTGAACACTGACCATATGTATGGTGCTTTTGTCTTTTTTGGAGGTTGACCGTATCCTTCCCCAAGCATTTACTTACATTGTATAGCGAGCAGCATGTTGAAAATTCAGCATTTTGCTTCACGGAAGAAAATAACTATTTTGGAACAGGGATGATCACATTTTTGGGTGAACTATTTCTGTAAAAGGAATTGATGACTGTGCTTTGTAGCTTGACCATGTAAGCGATCAATTTTTCCACCACTCATAAACATTAACCACAGGGGAATTTGGAAAATGCTGTAATGGATAATCCTCTATCAGCTAATCTGAGAATGTGAATCAGAGCTAAGACACGTTCCTGTTTAATTACTACATTTTCTATTTTGGTTTGAAGGTTTGCGCTTACATCGTCTGGCGGAGGAGGTGCAGGGGCCCGTTTACACGTTGTCTGATGAAGCGAGAGGCTTTGAAGTTGTTTGGTCACGTCGCGTTTGGGCTTGGGCTTTTTAGGAGCTTCTGAAGTGGATGGCTTCCGCTTTGGTGGACGAGGAGGTGGTTCCTCGATTTTGTTTATGAGTTTGTGATATTCATAGTAAAATTCCTCTGTCACCTCGGTGACCGTCTCTACATGAAGTTCTGGGGGCTCATCACTGGACCACGGCAGGCGATCAGCGGTGAAACAGAGGGACATTTGTAGCCAGCGAACCGGCAACTCAAAACACCAATCTGGTTTATTGGATAGGCTTGCCAATACTATGGTCTCTGTGAAAGCCTCCTCCAGCTTAAGTGCTGTTAACCCCGTCAGGGGATCTTGTTCTAGGTCTTTATCCCCAGTCACCACTTTGACATCCAGAGGCAAAGAGCTGCTCATTAAATCTGTTAATTTATACTTCTTCTTGTCTAAAAGCTTTTCCACAAAGTGGCCTGCCATAAACAGTGGCAGAGATATTTCCTCACTGTCGTCTTCGTCATCGTCATCGTCATCGTCGTCCACTTCAATAGTCCGTTTGCAAATGAGATTTTCTACTTTCTGAGCAGCTCCAGATTTATCCTCGAGTCCATCCATGAGGTTCATCCTCAACACCTCCAGCTGCTCACCGACGCTGAGTGCAGGGATGCCCTCTTCTTCTACCGCCTCGCTGTGCCGAGTCACGCTTACTTTCAAACCTGGAGACTGACAGTTTGCCAAGTATAGCTCGTACACTGATCCGAATTCCCGGGCCCTTCTTCTCATTCGTCCACCATACCTCTCTGAGATCAAGTAGTACTGTTTTGCCTTCCTTCCCTTTGGAGTTGAGGCCAATATCAATGTTGTGTGGCCACACCTATGCAGCACGAGTTGACTTCCTCTTTGCAGTTCTTTCAACCAGCTGCAATTAAAAAACTGATTGCCTTCTGGGCCATCAAGGATCTCTGCCATAGTGAGGAAGGACTCCTTTGGCTGACTTGCAACTTCAGTCAGTGATAGCGGAGTTACGAACACTAAATCCTGGCTCTGTTCTGTCACGTCCACGACATCTACTTCCAGAGTGGAGGGGAACTTGACCACGTTCTTCCTCACTAAATGGAAAAATCATTAACAGACATTTATTCCAGAACCATTGCATCAAGCCTATATGACAGGGGTGCCCAATTCTGCTCCTGGAGGGCCAATGTCTCACCAACTTGCCCAACTCACATGGCTTTCTAGTAATCCTCAAGACCTTGCTTAACTAGTTCAGGTGTTTTGAATTAGGATTGGAGCTAGACTTTGGAGCACAGTGGCCCTCCAGGAGGAGGATTAGACACCCCTGCTCTGACAGCAGTGTACTCGGGTCCTGTTTACACCTGGTATTAAAGGTCCCGTTCTTCGTGTTTTTTTGAAGCTTTGATTGTGTTTACAGTGTGCAATATAACATGTGTTCATGTTTCGCGTGTAAAAAAAACTGTATTTTTCACACAATTTACTCATCTGTATACCGCTGTTTTCACTGTCCTAAAAACGGCTGATGAGTTCCTTTATTCTATGAAGTCCCTCCTTCAGAAATACGTAACGAGTTCTGATTGTGCCAGCGGTTCCAGTGTTGTGATTTGACCGCAGCTTAGCGCACGTGGAAAGGTCACGCCTCTTAACGGGAGATGTATGCGCTTAATGATCTCTACAGCGTCCCTGGGAAAGCCAAACAAAGGTGATTTGACTCCGGGATGAAAATAACAGCGTCTCGACGACATGGCGACAAACACACCAATTCCTTTTCTCCACGCGACACATCCTCTTCTCCACGTGGGACAGCAACAAGACCACGCCCCCTTTTTTCGCGTATTCTTGTGGGCGGAGGTTAGTCTGTTCTACTGACGTAATTAATGAAGGAAGTACCAGGATGTAGTCCAAACCGGCCGTTCGCTGTAGGCTTTGAAAGGGAACTTCTGTTAAATAAAATATCTCGCTTGGCATTGAACTTTGAGCTTTATAATTTTACAGGTATTATTTATGCTCTAACAGCAACATTACACACTAACTAAAGTTTGAACAATGGGATCACGAAGAACGGGACCTTTAAGACGCATTTTGGTCGATCGGATCACAAGTAGACGAGGGAGACGTACTCGTTCACACCTGGTGTTTTAACCCGTCTCTTTTGTCCACTTTCAACCACTTCTGTCCTGATTTCTTCGAGGGGAGGGCCTATGGGCGAGTAAACGTATGGGCTTTTCAGATCTTTTGATCTAATGGATGAAATAAGCTTGCGCAATTTGCATATGAACGTGGACAGAGACGATGGGAAAACACACGGAGAGCATCCGTTTTTTCGTTTCTGCTCTGAGTCGCAAGACCAGCCGAACGCTGTGAGTGTGTTTTAGAAATCAGGAATGGTGAGAGAACATTATGCTTGGGACATTTTTCATCTTCAAACCAAACTTAGTTTAAATCCCGTCTGGCTAGTGTGCTTCCCATAATGTTTACGCGTTAGGTCAGTAGGAGGAGAGTAGGCGTCTTTATGGCTGTTTGAACTCATTCGGCCACAGGAGCATTTACACTATGAAAGCAATCCGGTCGAATGCGTTTCTGACTACCTCGGGAAGTGGTCGAAAGTGGACAAGCTCACAATGATTTAGACCCCGTTTACACCTGTATTTAGCATCGCCCACTTGTGATCCGATCGACCAAAACACATTTTAATACCAGGTGTAAACAGCGCCTCAGTTCCACTCCTGGAGGACTCAACACACCAGCCTGTAGTTTTCATGGAAAGCCAAAGTGTGTTAGATTAGGAAGGTGCTGGAGGGTGGAGCTCCAGGAGCAGGATTAAGTGACAGCTGATTGCCTTTTTCCACCAACATGGTGATTCTCAAAGGTGCTTGCCTGGGGGATTTGCAAACCTCTCTTGGAACCAGCCAATGCTTCAATGCCAATCAATGATGTATAGTAATTGATCACATTATTACATTCATTATTTGTGCTCTTTAGACTTTATGAGTGCTTGGATTTTGAGTACGTGTATTAGCTTAAAAAATCAAGATGCTTTTGATGCATGTTGAAAGTTATAACAAAACACCTTGCAACTAATTTTCAGTTCAGACTGCTTGATTGATTATAATCCGTCCCTATCCAGGAAAGTCAGTTCACTCGTACCACTTTTACTCGAGCCAGAGCCTGTTCACAGCCTGGCGAACTGAAGCCTGTCGCCAACTGGCCGCGTGTTTCTACAGACTTGAGGAACAAACGCTGATGTAGCTATGTGTTGTCTACTTTGCAGAGAGATTGCACATGCCACAAAGTGCAACTCAGCCACGAAGTGTTAGGCCACATAAAATGAAAGAGCGGGGTCAGCACATGCTAAGGGTCACCAACTTTCTGCAGAGTCAGCTGAGCAGCTGCATCCAAGCCTTACATCACCAAGTGCAATGCAAAGCGTCGGATGCAGTGGGGTAAAGCAAGCCGCCACTGGACTCATGCTTCTCTGTCTAGCAATCTGATAGACGAGTCTGGGTTTGGCGGTTGCCACGAGAACGGTACTTGCCTGACTGCATTGTGCCAAGTGTAAAGTTTGGTGGAGGGGGGATTATGGTGTGGGGGTTGTTTTTCAGGGGGGAGGGGACCAACTCCCATCTACTTGAATGGGGGAATATCAAAATCTCAAAAATTGCTAGCCAAATTTTTTTACTTCCGTTTTTTTATCTATTTTTGCTTCATTCTTGCCAGATTGAGTTGCTGCTCTTGAGAAAACGTTTAGTGCATACTGCCAATCTCTGACATTAGCAGTTCCCTTTATGAGACCAGAAGGTTTTGTGAGTTATTGTGGAGCCAAACTACCTTTTCTGTAGTGGCTGAGATGACGTATTTCTGTATGCCAAAACCCGGAAATTAGTTAGCAATTTGGCACTTTCACTTCCATTGACCTGAAGTCAATGAGCTTTCGGTTAAATGCCTGAAATAAGGTCACTGGTGAACACACGCTCAAGATGTTTCAAAGAAATAAAATACATCAGTAATACCCCTTCCTCCGAGGTCACAGACAGGGCTTAGATCAAGGCCATGTCCACACTAATACATTTTCGTTTGAAAACACATCTTTTTCTCACCATCTTGGCCTTCCGTCCACACTGAGACGGTGTAAACGTAAACGTAGCTTTTTGAAAACGCTCTCCAAAGTGGATAAATTTGAAAACGCTGTCTTCGCGTCGTAGTGTGGACTGTGAAGACGGAGGTATTTGAAAACGATGACGCATGTTTAGTCATGTGACGCATATTGTACCAATAGATATGTATGTTTATACCGCTATTGTGCCAGAGTTATGTGCTATTCACTTTCTCACAGTTGCTAAAATATGTTACTTTGCACACTTCATATCCTGCAAGGATGACAGACAATTTACTTGCATTTGCTGTCCTGTGGAAAAACACGAGTGGAGTTGTTTTAGACCAAACATAATAATGGTTGACCGAGTGCGACCTGGACGCATCAGTGAATGGGGAGATATTTTGCTAAATAAAATGATCCTGCCAGAAGAATTGTGTGATAACTTTATGATGTCTGTATCATCTCAGTGAGCTTTTATGAGGTTTTGAAGTTTGAGTTGAATTTGGCGTGTACTGGCGTTTCAGTGCGGATGAGAAACTTTTGGAAAACGCTTGTGTGGACGAAGAGCGTTTTGAAACGAAAACTCTGTTTTCAAATCTATCCAGATGAATGTAGACGTAGCCTAAGCCAGGCTTAGTTAAATTAGGACTATCACGTTTCTTTTATAAACGTGTCTGGTTGCATCTTGAGACAAAACAATGGCAGTGACATATTTTAAGATATTTCAGCTAAAACATGCATTTTAGTCTGGGACTACTCTTAAGGCTAAAAACCGGACCCTTGTGATTTTTTTTAAAAGTTTTTATTTGTCTTGAAAAATGGTTGCTATGGAGTGTGGGACTACAGAGGTTGTCAGGGACATTAAACGGCATCATCTACTCACTATTACAGCCTCATTGTGTTTATAATCGTGCACTTGTAAACTATTATAGCAAACTTTCATGTCGGTGGAAAAAGGATTTGACAAAGATTTCCAAAGGAAAGTAACACTGTTGTACACACTGTTGTACTTACTGTGCATAATGGCACTAATTTCATACACTGGGCTGAATACCAACGAGGCTCCACTGTTCTTCATGTTTGTACTGCGGAAGCGGCGGCAGCTTAGCCTGGCTGATGACATGATTTCCTGTAGAGTGTAACCACGGTCACTTTCATACTCATAAAACTCTCCTTTGAGGGATAGAGGAAGGAGTATCTCTGCGGAGGCCTTGTTCTGCCCCACCATATGGCACCGTGCAAGTCTTTCTCCATCTTCAGAGATCTCCACTGAAAGCAGGGTCAGCTGTTTTCCTTCGGGTACCGTGAAGTTGTCTATAGTCAACTCCTCTCTGCTTGAGAAGATGAAGGAGCCACAGGCGTCCACTCCAACAGGACACAGACCCACAATTTCCTCTATTGTATTGTATGGCAGGTCCTCAGCGATGAGTCTGAACTGGCCTAGAGAGATTCACAGTGTGGTAAAATCATCGAACTTGCCCAGTTAGCTTTTGGTGAAAACATGAAAATTATCTCATAATTTACCCCCCACCTCAAGCCATTCTAGGTGTTTGACTTTCTTCTTTCAGCCAAACACAATCAGAGTTGTATTGAAAAATATCCTGGCTCTTCCAAGTTTTATAATGGGAGTGAATGGTACCATTTGTTTGAAGCCCCAAAAAAGGCATCCGTCCATAAAAGTAATCCATACGGCTCCAGGGAGTTAATAAAGGCCTGAAGTGAAACCATGAATTTTTGTAAGAAAAATATCCATATTTATAACTTTATAAACTATAATCACTGACTTAAGTAACAGCCATACGCGAGTCGAGTTCCAGTGGAAGAGTGACCTCTGACCACACGCATGAAGTATTGACGAACAAGGATGCACAGTGGTTGGAGCAAAACAAAACACCAGTCACAAATTAAAAGTCTAAAACGAGAAATTTTAAAGAGAAAAGGAACTTGAGTTTGTTGCCCAGCCCTATTTGTTTGAACCATGAGAGGTGTCTATTCTAAGCGGCAACCTCCCGCAGTTTTTCTTGAAGCCAATACGGAAGTGACTTAAACTGCAGTTCATCACCTGGCCGCTAGAGACAGACTCCAGAAGGGAGCAGAATCTCATTGAGCCCCATGTTAAAATGCCCAACTTTACAGCAGAATAAAACATGTTTACAGTCTGGTACAAATTGTGGTTTTGATCTATATATCAAATTTTGCCCATCTGTGGCAAAAACTGCTGTGAGGGGGGTGAATTTTGAATTTTGTAAACGAAACTCATTTGTTTACATTATATAAAGTCTTAAAGTTCTGCATAATTAAGGGCGTGGTCACTTTGAGTGACCGGTGGATTGTCGTTTGTCTGCTGTCTGTTAGTCATCACGTCACCTCAGCTCCGCTCCGCCCACGTCCCGCCTCTTTGCCCATTTTCTGTTATCCGGGAGTGACGTGCGATGAGGCGCTGCCAAGATGGCAATGGCCAGCTTGACCCTACTTTACGCTTCAAAACTGCTCTGCAGAATCCTATGGGTGACGTCACGGACACTACGTCCATATTTTTGTATAGTCTATGGTCTAGTCTCAACTAAGCTTACGCTATTTCTACATCTTACTTCATGCATCGGGTCAGAGGTCACTCTTCCGCCGGAACTAGACTCATGTACGGCCATTACCGGAAGCCAGTAATTATAGTTTATAAAGTTAATAAATATGGATATTTTTTCTTTCAAAAATTATGTAAATTATGGGATCATTTTCATTTTTGGGTGAACTAACTAACTAACCCTAGCGCCATGTCTTATTCATGGAGAGACAAGTGTGGGTATACCTGTAGATGGGAGTTATGGGTGTGCCGAAAGGTCTTAGGTGCATATACAAGCAAGTTCTCCATTTAGGATTAGAACAAATTCAACCCAAGCGCTTTTTGGTGACTTGGATGCTTACGTTACTGTTGATCATCTGTCCATCATTGTCTAAAGCCCGCCCTGACAATTTGATTGGTCCGAACAGCTCCTGTTCGGGCATAGTTGCTCCACAACGGATCAATTCCAGACCGAACTGCCCGACCTCAAATGTTGTGGGTGGGGCTAAGTTCGGCTGGCATCCAGGCCAGTAGGGTAGGGTAGGGTTTCTGCTGTAGCATTGTGTACCTTTTGGCACGCCCATTACTCGGACTTACAGCTATCCCTGTCTCCATGAATCCTGTCCTAGTTCACCTCTTATAATTTGGGCTTTTATTTACTCAATAGGCTAATGTAACCATATATTGAATAACATAATCAAATAAATAATCAACTCTAGTGTATACATATATATTTTTTACTTGTAATCTGTTGTTTAGAGGCTCACCTGAATAGTCGGTAGGCAATTCAAATGAAGATCCAGTTTCAATCTCCTCACAAAATACAGACAGGCGCTCTAAACCAATGATCTTCACCAAATCTCCAGTAGATAAACACACTTCACTCCCCGAAAGCTCATATATGGACCCTGAAAAAAACACATCATCATGTCCTATTTGCATAACCATTTGCGTTCATTTTAAAAGTTGATTCCTACAAAGTGTTATGGACTTTGATCGCATTAAACAAAGTTAAATCATTTTTTTTTTGCACAGAAAAACACCCATGTGAAATTAACACTTCCTAGTGTTCATGTGTGTGTTCACTACTGGGTTAAAGTACCATTGAAGCAGTGTTGATGTTAATGAGATAATTGAGTGATGATTGAGCATTAATGATGAATACCTGATAATAATGAGCAGAATCACTGAAGGAAAGAGAAACACAAGAACTACAACTGACTTCAGCCACAGCCTTAGATAAAATCAACTGAAGATAAAAGAAGACATTAAATCTCTAAAGATCTCAGCAGTTGAGGATTAAACAACTCCACAAAAAGCATTACCAGCTTCACACATTACTAACCAGACTGACTTTATTTCTGTTTTAATTAAAATAATAGTTTTGTTGGAAGTCACCATGCTGGAGATCAGTGTCTGCTTTAGTCAGGCTCTTGACCCTTAACTCTTTAACTTCTTTAGGAAGTGTTAATTTAACATGGGCGTTTTTTTGTGCACTTTTACATAGATTTTACCTGCTACAGTTATGTATGACTTACATATATGAATCACATTAAGTTTATTAATTTGTTTATGTTAAAATTATGTAATCCAAATGCATGGAAAATGTATATGCAATTCAAATACATAAATCTTATGTTTAGACAATCATTTGGAACACCAAAAAGACTCTCTACCATCCACATTGGACTCACACCAGTTTGCCTACCGCAGCAATAGGAGCACAGAGGATGCAGTTTCCATGGCACTGCACTCTGTGCTCACCCATCTGGACCATAAGAACACTTATGCACGCATGCTGTTTGTTGACTTCAGCTCAGCATTCAACACTGTCATCCCATCCAAGTTAATAGCCAAACTTGGAGACCTGGGCATCAACACTTCAATGTGTAACTGGATTTTGGACTTCCTAACTGACAGACCCCAGAATGTTCGATCAGGATCCACCTGCTCCACGTCCATCACACTCAACACTGGTGTACCACAGGGCTGTGTGCTAAGTCCGTTTCTCTACTCCTTCTTCACCTCCGACTGCAAGCCTGTGTACGGATCTAATTCCATCGTCAAGTTTGCGGACGACACTACGGTGATTGGTCTCATCAGCAACAACGATGAGACTGCCTACAGGGAGGAGATCCAGCACCTGGCCACATGGTGCACTGAAAATAACCTGCTCCTCAACACCACCAAAACGAAGGAGCTCATCGTGGACTTCAGGAAAGAGTCAAGAGGCACACACGACACCATCCACATCAATGGAATGGCTGTTGAGCGTGTCTCCAGTTTCAAGTTCCTGGGGATCCACATCTCGGCGGACATGTCGTGGACGACCAACACCTCCAGCCTGGTCAAGAAGGCTCACCAGCGCCTCTTCTTCCTGAGGACACTGAGGAAGAATCAGCTCTCCTCGGCTATCCTGGTGAACTTCTACCGCTGCGCAATAGAAAGCATCCTGACCAACTGTGTCGCAGTATGGTATGGGAGCTGCTCTGTTGCGGAGCGCAAGGCACTGCAGCGGGTGGTGAAAACTGCCCAGCACATCACAGGGACTCCACTACCTGCCATCGAGCACATCCAGTGGAAACGCTGTCTGCATCGAGCTCGCAGCATCCTCAAGGACTCCTCTCACCCGGCCCACAGACTGTTTTCTCTCCTGCCCTCCGGCAGGCGTTTCAGGATCCTCCGGACCAGGACCAGCAGACTAAAGAACAGTTTTTTCCCCAGAGCTGTCTCTTTACTGAACTCAAACCCCCGTTGATCCACTTCCACATAAACTGCTAACTCTCCTACCTCACATCTGCCTTCACTTTGTTATTTGCACTACCGACTGTTTATTACAGTAACAACTGTTTACTTATGCATCTTGCACTGCCATATCTTAACTGGATTCTGCTCATTTGCACTGCCGACTGTATTTATAGTACCAATGTTTACATTTGCATTTTGCATCGTACTTCTAACTGTAATATGCAATCACTTTCCACTGCACTTTTACACTTTTTTTTTCTTCGGATAGCTCTGTCCATAATTTATTGCACTACCCTAATCCACTGCTATATTCCTCATATTAGCCTAACGTATTATTGTATACCTCTATCTGTAAAATTCTGTTTATAGTAATAGCCATCTGTATATTTATTCACTGTATATATTCACCTGTAAATTCAGTTCTGTTTATAGTAATAACCGTCTCTCTATTTATACATATTTATATATATTCAGTACATATCCATGTCCTGCACTTATGCAACCATTGTATATCCTGCACTTGCTGCTATTGCACTTCTGGTTAGACCTAAACTGCATTTCGTTGCCTTGTACTTGTACTTGTGTAATGACAATAAAGTTGAATCTAATCTAATCTAATTTGCATTTATGTTTATTAAAATTTTTCCAATATTTTACTTCACTCAAATATTCATTCTCTTTATTTAAAGTGGTGGATTTCAACTTGGGTTGAAACCCAAAAATCTGTTGCAGTTCTATACTCTATACTCATTGTGGATATAAAGGCATATTTTGTACACATCATTATACAACATAGTTTCTCCTAATAAGGACATAGCCTATGTCATTAAAACGACATATCTCGTTATTAAGATTAAAGATGTCGTTAAAACGTCATAACGTCTCGTTATTACGGACGGTGACGCATTGCTGTCACATACATATTTTTTCCACTCAATTATGTCATATTTAGGAGATGTTATGTCATTTTAACAACATCTTTTCTCGTAATAACGAGCTCTTATGTCATTAAAACAACATCATTTTTCTCGTAATAACGACATGGATTTTCTCCTAATAAGGACATGTGTTGTATAGTAATGTGTACAAAATATGCCTTCATCCACATTAGATAATTTATATAGCCCAGGGGTTTTCAAACTAGGGAAAATTTCAGAGAATACAAAGACAAAGCAAAAATGGATAAAGTCTATCAAACATTCTGTTTCATTTCTAAATGTTTCTTGTTGTATACATACTTTCCAGAATTGTATATGCTTGCTTTGTATCTTTCTAGTGAGTATTTCTCACTATAGTCCCCTTTATCTTGCTCACTGGGGTTTGTAAGACAGTATTCTTAATGCCGGACGTGAGCTGCTTACATACATTTATTATGAAAGCTGCTTATACAAATAATTTTTCATTGAAAAATGTTCTTCTTCAGGTTTATACATCCAACATTAAGTATATGTGAGATGGTGGTCCAGTGGGTTAAACCCTGGAACTGATATGCAGAAGGTTGCTGGTTCGATCCCAGCGGTCACCACCAGTGTGTCCTTGAGCAAGGCACTTTACTCCATGTTGCTCCAGGGGAATTGTCCCTGTAATAAGGGCACTGTAAGTCACTTTGGATAAAAGCGTCTGCCAAATGCATAAATATAAAAATATAAATAGCCAATTTAAGTTTGGAAACAATATGTTGTAGGCTATTTATAATGTCACACTTAACATTTTCATACTTAAAAATATATAGATGTATTTTAGAAAGGGGTCCCTCATAAAAGTTTCATCATATTTGGGGGTCCTTGGCATCATAAAGTTGGAAAAACCCTGATATAGCCCATGTGCTTTTGTCAAACTTCCATGTTTGAAAAGCAGAAGCTCAGCATAAAATAGGCTGTTCCGCTGCCTGTGTCAGTGGCAGTGCCCATAGCACGAAAGTGTTGTAATTTATTAATATAGCCTACAGTTCATTACAAATAGCCATGGGTAACAGGTGCCATGACCGCTCATGATTATAGCCTCAGTGGCGTAACTTTAACCTACACTGTAAAATCCAACAGTTGTTCTTGCTAAGACTTTTTTAGTAAACTTTAATTAATGTCCAATAATTTGTTGAACTTACTTAAAACAATTAAGTAATCTGAACTATTTGCATGCTATGCCTTCGTTACTTAGAAAACTCAAGTAAACATTACTTGACTGGTTTGAGTACCATTTTGCCAAAGCAAAAAAAACAAACAGGCAGACGGACGGGTGGGCGGGTGGGCAAAGTGTTTTTGAGGTGGGGCAATTTTTTATAGACTAATCACTTATTTCCTCCACTTCCTCTCACCATAATTGTGATTATTGTTCCCTTTGGTTGGACACTTGGAACTTCATTCATATTATAGTAATTAACTTCCTATAAATGCAGCAATGCAACAAGAAATCATAGTTGTGTGATTTAAAAAAAAGGGAAGTAATAAATATATATATATATATATATATATATATATATATATATATATATATATATATATATATATATATATATACATACAATATTTGTCCATTAATGATATATAACATAATTATATTTAAAGTCAAATAATGATCTTTTAATATTATTTTTGCTAATATTTATGCCATAACCTTTTAATTGAGTTGATATAATCCCTCTATGTTTGTCACAATATCATTTGACCATGCTTGAGTGTCACACACAGACTTTCAACATTCAGCATGCAAAACACAACAATGGTAACAAGGATTTTTTTTTATTATTTTTTATTATTATTATTATTAATACGACCTTTACTATTTTACTTGCTGTCATTATTGGGGTTATACTGACAAAAGACAAATAGTAAAATAAAACCAAAACTAGTAAAACGAAGCAATTAATTTATTCATGCAACAATGCACTCTGGGAGTACACTTCCTCAGATCCCAGATAGAATTAAGTTGACAAAACTTAAACCGTTTAAGTAAGAACAACTTAATGCAATTAAGTAATACTTACTTAATTGAATTAAGGCAACAAGTTTGCACAATTTAATCAAGTAAACTGAACTAATTCGTTTTTACAGTGTAGTAATGACGGACCCTGGTGCAGCCACAAATATCATAACTATCTATCTGAAATTAAGACTACATTCAGATATTAAGAATATATTCAAGAAATGTATTAAAAACAGAAAGACGCTATAGTTTCAACCTTACTCAAAGGCCACGGAAACATGGCCAGTGGGTTCGTTACGCATGTCAATTCACTCCCGGCGTTCTTGGTTTGCTTCTTATTAAATATACAGGCAATTAGGCTAGTTGATGAAACCTTGATCAAAATCAAAATACAATTTATAGAAAACGAAATTCACTTTAAAGAAAGACTTTCTACAAAACAAAACTCAATAAAAATAATGTCTGACCCCACTCCATTTCTCCAGACATATTCGGTCACACAAGTCACTATATCACTATATAACACATGTCCTTATTAGGAGAAAATATATGTTGTTTTAACGACATAACATCTCATTATTACGACATAATTGAGTGGAAAAAATAATATGTATGTGGCAGCAATGCATAACCGTACGTAATAACGAGCTGTTATGAGATGAAAATTATTCATAAAACTCTTGTTTTATGTTTTACATAAAAATATTATTTTCACTAAAACATGGTAAAACTGGCAACTTTCATATTCAAGTATGTCCCGTGAAGGAACGTGTCATATCCTAAAATAAATATAGGCTATAATTTGCTAGTTAGTTGACATGCATTATTTTACACACTAGCAATAACAGTTTGAAATAATTAAGATTTTTGATAATTACGACTAATGTTTTTGAAAGGAGAAGGCTGAATTTATTATTTGATTAAAAATACAGTAAAAACACAGTATTAAGAAATATGAATACAATTTCTAATAGCTGTTGTGAATATATAGTAAAATGTTTTTTTTATTCCTGTAATCAAAGCTGAATTTATCATTATTACTCCAGTCTTCAGTGTCACACGACCCTGCAGATATCATCTAATATGCTGTATTTTCCATTTAAATAAACCCTTCAGGACCAATATAATTTTTAAACAATTGGAGCTCTATTCCATAAAATGACAGATGTCAAGCTCCTGAAAGGACAAATACTATAACCACTAGAAAGGCACCATAAAATAGTCTTAGACCATAGCATTGCTTTATATGGACTGATTTTATGGTAGGTATTGAACTTTAGTGACTTCAGTAAACTTCACTGTATGGAAAAATCTAAATTATTTATGAATTGCCATCTGCACCAGGAAAGACCAATTATAACCTAAAGAAATATTTTTTAGAGTGAATGACATTCAAATTCAAAGTAATCCCTATGGTAATCTAAAATACCTTTCGGATGTAACTGTCATTTGATTACAACCATTTAAAATGTAACTAATGAAATAAAGTTACTCAAATTTTGTATTTTAAATACGTAACTACACAAGTTGGGTTGAAAATGGACTAACCCAGCAATTGGGTTGTTTTAACCCAGTGAATGGGTTGTTTTAACCCAGCGGTTGGGTTGTTTTAACCCAGTGAAGGGGTCGTTTTAACCCAGCGGTTGGGTTAAATGTTTGCTTAAAACAACCCAATCGCTGGGTTAGTCCATTTTTAACCCAACTCGGGTTATTTTTAACCCAGCATTTTTTAGAGTGAATGACATTCAAATTCAAAGTAATCCCTATGGTAATCTAAAATACCTCTCGGATGTAACTGTAATTTGATTACAACCATTTAAAATGTAACTAATGAAATACAGTTACTCAAATTTTGTATTTTAAATACGTAACTACACAAGTTGGGTTGAAAATGGACTAACCCAGCAATTGGGTTGTTTTAACCCAGTGAATGGGTTGTTTTAACCCAGCGGTTGTTTTTTTTAACCCAGTGAATGGGTCGTTTTAACCCAGCGATTGGGTTGTTTTAACCCAGTGAATGGGTCGTTTTAACCCAGCGATTGGGTTGTTTTAACCCAGTGAATGGGTCGTTTTAACCCAGCGATTGGGTTGTTTTAACCCAGTGAATGGGTCGTTTTAACCCAGCGATTGGGTTGTTTTAACCCAGTGAATGGGTCGTTTTAACCCAGCGATTGGGTTGTTTTAACCCAGTGAATGGGTTGTTTTAACCCAGCGGTTGGGTTTTTTTAACCCAGTGAATGGGTTGTTTTAACCCAGCGATTGGGTTGTTTTAACCCAGTGAATGGGTTGTTTTAACCCAGCGGTTGGGTTTTTTTAACCCAGTGAATGGGTCATTTTAACCCAGCAATTGGGTTGTTTTAACCCAGTGAATGGGTCGTTTTAACCCAGCGGTTGGGTTAAATGTTTGCTTAAAACAACCCAATCGCTGGGTTAGTCCATTTTCAACCCAACTTGGGTTATTTTTAACCCAGCATTTTTTAGAGTGAATGACATTCAAATTCAAAGTAATCCCTATGGTAATCTAAAATACCTCTCGGATGTAACTGTAATTTGATTACAACCATTTAAAATGTAACTAATAAAATACAGTCACTCAAATTTTGTATTTTAAATACGTAACTACACAGGTTGGGTTGAAAATGGAATAACCCAGCAATTGGGTTGTTTTAACCCAGTGAATGGGTTGTTTTAACCCAGCGATTGGGTTGTTTTAACCCAGTGAATGGGTCATTTTAACCCAGCGGTTGGGTTAAATGTTTGCTTAAAACAACCCAATCGCTGGGTTAGTCCATTTTCAACCCAACTTGGGTTGTTTTTAACACAGCATTTGTGTAAGTTAAATGCATTTCATTACTCCCCAGACCTGGCCCTCATTCTCAAAACCAAGATTTTAATACATTTCCGTTTTAAGCACATTTTTATTTTTGTATAACAAATAACTTTTGGTGTCACCTTTTTTTGACGTGAAATATGACTCCTAACAGAAAACAGCTGACAAACACTGATTTAAATATGCACTTTTTCACTTTCATGCGGGTAAAATAGATCAACTGAAAGCTGTAGGCTAGTTTATGTGAATCCAAATGCAAATCAATTGAAGAACATGCATATTCTGATGTGTAAAAGTCCACTTTTTATGTTCACTTTTAATTTGAGTTCACCCTTTATAAGAAACCATCTTTATAGGCTATTGGTTTTTGAAGCAATGCAGACAATAAGAAACCAGTCTGCTCATTCGGTCACATCTTTACTTACTGAAGGCACAGGCGTAAACCACACTGACAGAAAAAAATGGGGTCTTAAACCTCGTGTCCTGTTTGGGTCGGAGAGACCTCACAGCCATTTTAATAACACCAAAACACTTTACTTTGAAGTCTGAGGTTAAATTGAACTTGATGGCACACCTGGCAACTGTTGCATTACTTCTGTTTGTGGTTTCAGAGAGCCCAGGCATAAAACATGATATGGGCCCAACATCTAAAAACAGTCAGTCAATCAATCCCAAAACAACAAGAGCATTAAGAGAACATTCCTGTTTCTTATTTTACAGAAGGGATGAAAGATACAAAACTGAAATCTTTATTAACAATTATGCTCCAATGCACAATACATTTGATTTGTAATACTTTGATAGTTGATCAAACTTACCCTGGAAATAAACCCCAGAGCAGATCTGTAGGATGCGGGGCAGAGACTTCTGATCCATACAGTTGATGAAGATTCGCAAGGAGTGGAGGTCTCCCATCTCTCACGGGCGGCGGACAGTCACACACTGCGCTGGTCTGCTGTTTGCGCACACTAACACTATATTTGAGAGGAAGTACCAAAAGTGACTCACCCACAACCCACAAACACTATTGTGAACTGCACGCAAGCCTTTTATTTTCATCTAATTATTTATTTAAATAGATCAAATGTAATGTACTGTCTTTTATTATACTTATGTATTTTGTTTCAAAATAGAATAACTGCATTAACAATGAGTGGTTATGCAGTTTCACTTGTGTGACCACAAAAAGTGTTATCCTGTCTATATAACACTTGAAACCTCTCCCGGAATTACACATCCTTTTATGGCGAAGGCTCAGCTCATGAATATTACTTGGGTAAAAGTGATATTGATTGGTTAACCTTCCTAAAGGGGCGTTCACACTAGAAACCACATTTGACCGCTCCAGACACGTCTGCGCGTCCGCCATCTTAGAACAGTCGGCGTGTTGTCACTCACAGTTACAATCAATGATCCCCACAACATTTTACACAGCTTCTGGTTGTAAAACCGCCTAGATTTAAATTCCCGAATAAATGGGATAACTTTTCACAGGTGAGAATGTGTATTAACTCAATATTACAGGTTTTTATACTGTGGTAACTTTTTAATGTTGTGTTAGCTGCCGCCTTCGTCTTGTTTTATTGTGTTAATTTAGCGAAAATCATCAGCTGACGTCTATTAAACATGTAGAAATACATACATGCGTCTATCTACGGTTGCAGACGCACATTTCACTAGATTAGAGTGTCACGGACCGGTGTTCTGACCGTTCCAATATGGCGGACAGCCTAGAACAGCCATTAATGACGTTTCTATGTATATATATATCTATGGTTCACACACGTTCAGTCTTTCGCCACAGGGGGATTCGTTAATTCGCCAGTTGATCGAACGCACACGCGCTCACGTCTGCTTTTAAGCCAATCAGTTGCGAGTACTGAAGGAACCGCGCGTTACGTGTTTAATATTAATGAGCCGGAAGACGGGCAGTTGGAGCAGCTTACCCAGGATGCTCGGCGTGTTGGTAGCGGTGAAGAATGTGTGACAATGGCAACAAATACTACAGAGAAGAATCCACATTTCGACTGTCCGTCATGGTAAAAAATAAAGCAAAACACCGCCGTACATAATGTGTTTAGTGCATGAATAGGGCTTTATCTTATCCAGCATTAAAACATCAATCTTACGCCGAATGCTAGCTCTGGCTCTTTAGCAGAGAACTCAAACGTGTTTTGCAAAGAGCTTTCTTTGTGTAGAAGAGTATACAATAATTTGAATGAATTAAACTAGGGAACATCTCAGAAGGCAAATGCTTTATTTGTGATGATGTGTGATTTGTGGAGAGATGAGTTGATGAATTGTTGGTTCCAGGGCAGGGAAGCCTCCAGCAGGGCTGCATCTGGACGTGGTGAAAGGAGACAAACTTGTTGAGGTATTGCATTGAGTTTTAAGAGCATTGGTTAATCACTTCAGTGGACTTGTTAATAAGAATTTAACCATCACGGATTTGGTAATAATTCTGTTCCCCAGTCGTCCCAAACCAGTATGGGACACAAAAGTGAAAATCATTTTTAAATAATCTTGATGCAAGTCTTTGCCATGCAGAGTGACCAAAAGTGACCACAACTGTGTCAAAAAGCACAAACAATCTATCTATCTATCTATCTATCTATCTATCTATCTATCTATCTATCTATCTATCTATATATTAGTGTGAGGAAAATAAGTATTTGAACACCCTGCTATTTTGCAAGTTCTCCCACTTGGAAATCATGGAGGGGTCTGAAATTGTCATCGTAGGTGCATGTCCACTGTGAGAGACATAATCTAAAAAAAATCCAGAAATCACAATGTATGATTTATTAACTATTTATTTGTAAGATACAGCTGCAAATAAGTATTTGAACACCTGAGAAAATCAATGTTAATATTTGGTACAGTAGCCTTTGTTTGCAATTACAGAGGTCAAACGTTTCCTGTAGTTTTTCAGCAGGTTTGCACTGCAGGAGGGATTTTGGCCCACTCCTCCACACAGATCTTCTCTAGATCAGTCAGGTTTCTGACCTGTCACTGAGAAACACGGAGTTTGAGCTCCTCCAAAGATTCTCTATTAGGTTTAGGTCTGGAGACTGGCTAGGCCACGCCAGAACCTTGATATGCTTCTTACAGAGCCACTCCTTGGTTATCCTGGCTGTGTGCTTCGGGTCATTGTCATGTTGGAAGACCCAGCCTCGGCCCATCTTCAATGCTCTAACTGAGGGAAGGAGGTTGTTCCACAAAATCTCGCAATACATGGCCCCGGTCATCCTCTCCTTAATACAGTGCAGTCGCCCTGTCCCATGTGCAGAAAAACACCCCCAAAGCATGATGCTACCACCCCCATGCTTCACAGTAGGGATGGTGTTCTTGGGATGGTCTCATCATTCTTCTTCCTCCAAACACGTTTAGTGGAATTATGACCAAAAAGTTATATTTTGGTCTCATCTGACCTCATGACTTTCTCCCATGACTCCTCTGGATCATCCAAATGGTCATTGGCAAACTTAAGACGGGCCTTGACATGTGCTGGTTTAAGCAGGGGAACCTTCCGTGCCATGCATGATTTCAAACCATGACGTCTTAGTGTATTACCAACAGTAACCTTGGAAACGGTGGTCCCAGCTCTTTTCAGGTCATTGACCAGCTCCTCCCGTGTAGTTCTGGGCTGATTTCTCACCTTTCTTAGGATTATTGAGACCCCACGAGGTGAGATCTTGCATGGAGCCCCAGTCCGAGGGAGATTGACAGTCATTTCCTATTTCTTCCATTTTCTAATGATTGCTCCAACAGTGGACCTTTTTTCACCAAGCTGCTTGGCAATTTCCCCATAGCCCTTTCCAGCCTTGTGGAGGTGTACAATTTTGTCTCTAGTGTGTTTGGACAGCTCTTTGGTCTTGGCCTTGTTAGTAGTTGGATTCTTACTGATTGTTTGGGGTGGACAGGTGTCTATATGCAGCTAATGACCTCAAACAGGTGCATCTAATTTAGGATAATAAATGGAGTGGAGATGGACATTTTAAAGGCAGACTAACAGGTGTTTGAGGGTCAGAATTCTAGCTGATAGACAGGTGTTCAAATAGTTATTTGCAGCTGTATCATACAAATAAATAGTTAAAAAATCATATTTTGTGATTTCTGGATTTTTTTTTTTTTAGATTATGTCTCTCACAGTGGACATGCACCTACGATGACTATTTCAGACCCCTCCATGATTTCCAAGTGGGAGAACTTGCAAAATAGCAGGGTGTTCAAATACTTATTTTCCTTACTATATATATATATATATAATGCATACAGATCATAAGTTTGGAAACATTACGATTTTTAAAAAATGTTTTTGAAAAAAAGACTTAAGCTCACCAAGGCTGTATTTATTTGATCAAAAAATACAGTATAAACAGTAATATTGTGAAATATTATTACACTTTAAAATAGCTGCTTTCTGTTTTAATATAATTTAAAGCTGCCGTTCGTAACTTTTTTTTGGTGAAAATTGATTTTGGATAATTTTTTTGTACATAACCAGAAACTATCTCTTTACCGTAGCCCAATTCACAACGGTAAACTTGTAATAATTGTGTTATAATTTCGGGTGGATTTCTGCGGGAAATTTGAGCATATTATATATAATTAGTGCTAAGGCTGCACAATATATCGAAATTATTGAAATATCACAAATGTACATACTGCAATATGCACATCGCAAGGGCACGCAATATCTGAATGATTTTAATAGGCTATTCAACATTGTGAAAAGTGTACGTTATAGGTTGATGCATAAAGCAGAGAATAGACTGAGCTCACGACTGTTACTTATGTGACTTGCTTGCTGTTAAAAAGAGTTATTAAATGCAATAACTTGTGAAAAACAACTCCTTGCAGTCTCGCTCTCTGACACGCACACCGAAACGTGCGCACAAGCCGTTCTTTTTTTCACACTCAAAGTGTCAAATACACACAGTTATGTCAAAATGTCTTAATGAGTATTTATGTAAACACAGTCAGTTATGCTTTAAGTGAACAATATCAGTTGAGGAAAGAAATAGATTTTACACACTTAAAGCAATATCGTATCGAATATCGCATTATTTAACAAGGATATCGCATTTTTCTTCAATATCGCACAGCCTGGGTTTACACACAAATTAAGTTTGTGTTTACATAATGTGTGTGTGTGTGTACTGTGTATGATTATTATTATGTATATATAAATACACACACATGCTTGTATATATTTAAGAATTTTATTCTTAAATGTATACATGCATGTGTGTGTATTTATATATACATAATTACACACGCATATTATGTAAACACACTTTTATTTTTTTTGCGGTTAATCTCGATTAATTTTCCCCCAGCATTAAAATATATATATATATATATACAGACAGAGTAAGCAGGAGACAGCCAGTTAGGAAACAACTTGATATAACAATTTTTAATACTGTATCCTAAATTGTGGATGATTAAGCCATATATATCATATGCTGAAGTAAATTTCTGGAGTGTTAACGATGAAAAAAAACAACAACAAGAACCGTACAGAACCTAAAACCGTGATACGAACCGAACCGTGGGTTTTGTGAACCATGCCACCCCTAGTCAGCACTGTTAGTTATTACAGCCTACAACTTACAAAACAGCTTTCAAAACAAAAACGATGATCAAGAAGAGGTGGATTAATTTAGTGAACAGCTCCCTTGATGGAGAGCTGAGGATCACCACCGACACCTGCCTCTAAAGTGACTTCACACCGGATAGTTTTACAAACTTTCACCGGAGACAACTGGGATTCACTGATAATCCGCTGCAGAACCGACTATCCCCCGCCCAGGCCTTCATCCTCTCGTCCCGCCGACATCTGGTGCGTTGTGATCAGTATGTGAGTGTTGTCTTGTGTGCTACGGCAGCTTTCCCGCGAGTGGGCGTGGTTTCGGCGCAGACAGCGGACACACCCCTAGCGTTTGAGAGCAGGGAATGTTTGCAGAGAAGTTTTTGATAAGCTATTTTATGTACTTGCCGGATTTTTTTTATGATTAAAATTTGGCTGGGTGATTAATAACACATTTATCTGTGGTGTGAGGAACTCAGAACACATGTTTAGTTTTGACTTTACAGGGACTTTAAATTGTTTCTTCATTAATTTGGAGAGTAACTGAAATTAATACAATATCAATATTAAAAACTCCAATTAATTACAGAAAAAAAGGACTTACCCCAAACCTTTGTATGGTAGTCTATCATGGTTTTCCAAAAAACATTGATAATAATCATACATGTTTCTTGATTCATTTATTCAGCTTTGATCACAGGAATAAATTACATTTTAAAACCGAAAAGTAATTTTAAACTGTAATATTATTTCACAGAAGTTTTTACTGTATTTTGATTAAATAAATGCAGCCTTGGTGAGCACGAGACTTCTTTAAGAACCATCAAACGTTTGACTGGTACTGTTTGATTTAATTATTTGGGTAAACCGTTCCTTGTGATTGGCCGTTTTTGCAGCATGCGACAGGGATGCACCAGATACTGACCTGACCGCCTGCAGCTCAGTTGAGTTTATTTTTCCCATACTGATGCATGCGTGACCGTGGCTGTCAGGTCCAAGGTGGTGCTACAGAAACACAAGACCCTGAGATTTAAGCTCTGAGAGAGGAGTCACTCTTCAGGTGTTATAACTCTAGGGCACATTGTGACATGTTCTGTGTACTTCTGTAGGACTGGCTCGGATGGCAAAATACTGTGATGAGATATCATATCATGGACAATCGCAGTATAGTAGTTAGCTTGTGCTTTATGTAGAGTGCCATTCAAAGTGGCATCTGAGAACATTTAACTTAAAGGCAAGACTCCACAGGTGAATAGGGTAACATTTTTAACCAATAGAAATCACTGTTCTTCCTCAATTGATTAATCACAGTACATTAAGACAATACATTTTGTACTGAAACGTTACGTTTAAATATGAGGCGTCATCTAATTGAAAATGCACTAATATGCATACATTTACAGCACAGAAATCTGAACATAAAGCCAGGTTGAAAATGTTAGTTTCATTTTGTTGACGTATTAAAGGGTTTTACAGAGGGGGTTTTGGATATCTCTCTTTATAATGCCATAAATAAGAAAATACTAGAGGGAAAACGTTATAGTTTAATAGGAATAAAACCGATTTCTGTCTGACTTCAGTGCAGGGGAAAGTTTTCAGAAAACCGCCTTTAACCCTTAAACAGGCACGACTGGATCAGCAAAAAATCTTTTTATGTCACTTATTTCATCTGGACTTAAGTAAAATGTAGTTGAATGTTGAATGTAGTTTTGATTTTATGAGTTTTAACTCCCAAAAGGATCATCCACAGTATTGACAATGAATGTAAACTGGGCTCCCTGTACTGGTCATTGCACTATTGCGAAATCCGGGGTGACGAGTGAGTTGGTTGTGGGAGGGCCAGTAGAAATCTCGTTCCAGGACTGGGGCCCTTAGGGAAGACCCTCATAGGCCCTCCAGGCCCATTGTACACAGTCGGCCTTCTCAATCTACACTCACCTAAAGGATTATTAGGAACACCATACTAATACTGTGTTTGACCCCCTTTCGCCTTCAGAACTGCCTTAATTCTACGTGGCATTGATTCAACAAGGTGCTGAAAGCATTCTTTAGAAATGTTGGCCCATATTGATAGGATAGCATCTTGCAGTTGATGGAGATTTGTGGGATGCACATCCAGGGCACGAAGCTCCCGTTCCACCACATCCCAAAGATGCTCTATTGGGTTGAGATCTGGTGACTGTGGGGGCCATTTTAGTACAGTGAACTCATTGTCATGTTCAAGAAACCAATTTAAAATGATTCAAGCTTTGTGACATGGTGCATTATCCTGCTGGAAGTAGCCATCAGAGGGATGGGTACATGGTGGTCATAAAGGGATGGACATGGTCAGAAACAATGCTCAGGTAGGCCGTGGCATTTAAACGATGCCCAATTGGCACTAAAGGGCCTAAAGTGTGCCAAGAAAACATCCCCCACACCATTACACCACCACCACCAGCCTGCACAGTGGTAACAAGGCATGATGGATCCATGTTCTCATTCTGTTTACGCCAAATTCTGACTCTACCATCTGAATGTCTCAACAGAAATCGAGACTCATCAGACCAGGCAACATTTTTCCAGTCTTCAACTGTCCAATTTTGGTGAGCTTGTGTAAATTGTAGCCTCTTTTTCCTATTTGTAGTGGAGATGAGTGGTACCCGGTGGGGTCTTCTGCTGTTGTGGCCCATCCGCCTCAAGGTTGTGTGTGTTGTGGCTTCACAAATGCTTTGCTGCATACCTCGGTTGCAACGAGTGGTTATTTCAGTCAAAGTTGCTCTTCTATCAGCTTGAATCAGTCGGCCCATTCTCCTCTGACCTCTAGCATCAACAAGGCATTTTCGACCACAGGACTGCCGCATACTGGATGTTTTTCCCTTTTCACACCATTCTTTGTAAACCCTAGAAATGGTTGTGCGTGAAAATCCCAGTAACTGAGCAGATTGTGAAATGCTCAGACCGGCCCGTCTGGCACCGACAACCATGCCACGCTCAATTGCTTAAATCACCTTTCTTTCCCATTCTGACATTCAGTTTGGAGTTCAGGAGATTGTCTTGACCAGGACCACACCCCTAAATTAGGGCCCTATGATTTCCGCGATCACGGAATTTCCCGGAATTTTACATATTTGGAATCTGAAATGTGGTTTTGTGTGGGAGAAGAACGTATGTCTGGGGGAAATGCAGACCGGGGGAAGCAAATCTGGGCAACACAACCCCTCCCGTAATTTCAGCTTCCCCTTCAAAACAATGAAAGTATGGCGAAGCGGCTCTCCACGGCTCTGCTTTCGTCGGCGGAAAAGTTAAGAAACTCAACGCTAAGCCCTCAGTGCCGAGCAGTTCCCTCGCGGGGAGTGCTTGCTGTATTTTGCCTTGGCTTTTAATGCACTTTAATGTGCTGTATGGAAAATAATGTCTTAAATGAACTTGAGAGAAAATGAGATGCGCGGGACAGCGTGTCTGATCCGCATCATGTTCAGCAGAGGTAGATCTTAAAGTGACAGTAGCACTGATAATGTCTTGTCATTAATGTTCAAAGAACAACGGGAACAGAGAAGATAGTAGCGTTATTGATGATATTAAATGCTTGTTATTTATGCTGTTAAGAAAGCTGTTGATAACTTTATTCAATTTCTGTGTAGACTATGTCTGACAGGGAAGGCCACAGGTAAATAAAACAATCTTTACATAAACCCATTATAATAAATGTTATAAGTTCAATTCAATTAAAAGTTGTTATTTTTTAAAGCCTAATAAATGTTGAAATCTTTCAGTTATACTGTAATGTAACGTCATCAATGTTTCATAGACATTAATATCAGTGATACTGGCCTTCATTCATAAAAATATGCCATTACAACACACATTTAAAATATGCTGTCTTTAAGTTGTTTCTAAATTAATTTGGAGAGTAACTGAAATTATTACAATATTAAAAACTCCAATGTTTTTAATTGCAATTAATCATGATTAATTACAGAAAAAATGCGATTAATTAGTTTTTTTTTTTTTTAAATGATCAATTCACAGCACTAATATTTTGTTGTGACTTGAAGTACTTAGAATGCAGTGTTAGGTTGCATCATGCAGTATTTGACCTGAAAAGTAAATGTGATGTTTGTTACCTCAATAAATTTAAGGTCATTCCTATTTTATGTTTTATGTTCTATTATATTAACATTAAAAACACACTCTTTTTACGACTAAAATAACAGTTAAGGGTAAAAAAAAAAACCTGAATTACCAAAAATTTTGACGGAAAAAAAAGGAATTAGCAAAAATTAAAATGGAAAAAAACGGAATTTGGGAAAAAATGAAACGGATTTCATAGGGCCCTACTAAATGCATTGAAGCAACTGCCATATGATTGGTTGATTAGATAATTGCATTAATGAGAAATTGAACAGGTGTTCCTAATAATCCTTTAGGTGAGTGTATGTAGTTTGAGTTAATTTTATATTCAAATGTTAAAATGCATAATAAAATAAAACAATTCTCTGCAAGAAATTAAAAATGCAAAGATGTAGTCAACAAAAAGTAATCAGTAATCAGTTTTACTTTTTATTTTTTTTACTCAAACTACATAGATTGAGAAGGGGGAATGTGTAAAGGCCTGGAGGGCTTTTAAGGGTCTTCCCTAAGGGCCCCGGTCCTGGAACGAGATTTCTACTGGCCCTCCCAACACCCACAAATGACCCCTCACTCGTCACCCTGGAATTCGCAATAGTGCAATGACCAGTGCAGGGAGCCCAGTTTACCTTGAAACACCATTAATTGTCAATACTGTGGGGATTCCTTTTTTATTACATACTTTTAAAATGCTGTAAATAACTTGTCTGGCTATCACCAGACCAAGCTCAATTTAAGATTGAACATTGGTCTGGGGAGTCTGCTCTGTATTTTCTACTGCACAAGAGGCGTGATAAACGAGCATACATTAAATTAATCTATGCAGTTTGATAGTCCTTCAACCAATCAGACCACAAGAGACGTGATCATCGCTTTTCTATCCATCATCGTGTTAAACCCGCCAATAGCGTGCCATGTGGATAAGCCAGTCTGTGATTGGTTGCCGCAAAAGTGTAACAGAAGCAGTAGAAATGAATGTACAGGTTTCAGAGTTTTCAGAGTTGCAGGGCGAAATCAAATCGCTGGCAGATCAGGCTGGGTTTACCCAGTCTAGTAAATAACAGCATGAGCAACATAACTTTAATTTTCTTTTTCAACATCTTAAGACAATGTTCACAATTAATATTAGCAGTTGTTTAGCTTAGTAAGATAAATATATTTTTACTTCTCACAAAATCTGAATGTCCTGCACCAATGGCGCCCATGTTGGGTTTAGGACAAGCTGACTAATTGATCACAGAAAACTTGAAACAAATCATGTGACCAGCATACTCAAGACAGACCAGGATATGATGAAAGTATTTGATGAAAACCTCTTTCTTATGCCCCAAACAAGAGCATGTAACTCGAAGTTCAAGTTGCCTGTTTTAGGTTTAAAGATATGTATTATAATTTAAATCTACAGACACTAATACATAAAGTACAATAAAATAAACACTTAATTGTGTATTTTGGATGTTTGTTTTCTTCTAGTCTGACAGGAGATGACGTTATGGAAGCAAAATAGCTCAGTTTACTAGTTCTTGACAAAACAATGGTTTTCACTGCAGGGTCTTGTCTTAATTTCTGATATTCAAAATCAAATGTAGAGTTGCAGGATTTTGAGAAACAAAGAACAATATCAGACAACAAAGAGCAAAACAGATTCTGCACCACTTCTGTGTAAAAAAATAAATGCAACAATACAAGTTTTTTTCATTAGGCTTATTTCCGCAAAAAAAGTTTTTTTATTTTCTTGGTACTTGGACACAACTCAAAAGAGATGGTTATTAAATGGTCAACTAATTTATATACTGTCATTCTGCCCACTTGAACCTGATCGTGTGTGTTGTCAAAAGTAGTGTTGAGTGCACAAAACAAGTTTGAATGTAAACAGCCTACTGAAGCCGTCTCTCTGCAGAAACTGATCATTGATGAAAAGAAGTATTATTTGTTTGGGAGGAACCCAGACATCTGTGACTTCACCATCGACCATCAGTCGTGCTCCCGTGTGCACGCGGCCCTCGTCTACCACAGGCATTTGAAACGGGTGTTTCTCATCGACCTTAACAGCAGTAAGTGCATCCAGACCAATGAGAAACTTGTCATATCAATCAGATTAACAGTATACAAGACTCTAAGCAAGCGTGTATGTTGATGTCCTGCAGCACATGGTACGTTCCTTGGACACATTCGCCTGGAGCCCCATAAGCCCCAGCAGGTTCCCATCGACTCAACTATGTCGTTTGGGGCATCCACTCGTGTCTACACCATTCGGGAGAAACCTCAGAGTCAGCCGGGCTCTGGCGTCGGGGACAGTAAAACTGGTGATGACGAGGAGCTTAAGGGACTTCTGGGACTTCCAGAGGAAGAAACTGAACTGGAGGTACATTCTAGTTTATTCCTATTAATTCTTTCTCTTATTCTATATATGATCGTCATCAGAACTGAAATAACACGAGTATGGGAATTCTATTGTGAAAGACTAGTTTCTGTGCTTGTGTTAATTTTGTCAGCTTTTCTTTTTTTTAAATTTAGTCTTAGTCCTGTGTACTTTTTAGTCCTGTTTTTTTGGTCAAGTTTTAGTTGACTTATGCCGGAGTTCACACTGCACGATTTTAGCCCCAATTTTGACTTGCTGACAGGTTTTGCAAAATTGCCAACAAATGCCCGAAATCTTTAGCTTGGTCCCACCAGACTCTCGTACATTTCATTTGTACAGAGTAGAGGGTGACACAGGAGTGGATTTTCAAACCTCTCCCATCCCACTCACACAAAAAAAATCCCATCCCAATCCCACGAAAATACTGAATTAAAACCCAAAATGTAGTTTTTGTTTAAGATGGCTTTCAGTTCAATATAATAGATGATGTACGTGGATTTTAATGTGTGTGCATCCTTATGCAAATTTTCACGCCGCCTTTTTGGTTACTTCAGACTGCCCTAAAATGTCGGTGAGCACAACTGAGGTATCATTTTCCAAAAGTAGTCTTTGCAGCGTGGCTTTCATGTCTGACTCAATTTTGATGATGATTTTTGCGGCTACAAAGTGCATTGGGGAAGCCTCCTTCCATATTATTGGTGGTTGGCATTGGCCACCAACTGTTACAGGTGTGGAGCATGTCATTCACTTAACCAGCCACACAAAAGCAAACAGGAGAGCATAAAGAGACAGGGCAAATAGAATTGAGTTCAAAATTAAAACATAGTTAATTTATATAAACAGTATATTTATATAGATGGTATCAGTGTTATGATTCCCTGTCCCGCCCATTCCCGGTAAAAAAAAATCCTGTCCCAATCACGTGATTAATAGCGGGATTCTCGAAAATGTCAGCCTCTAGTACAGCGAGTCTGGCCACTCTCCATTGACAAGCGTTAACTTCCTTGAAGGCGGGTACTCTGTTGAAGTTGAAAACTATTCGATCTGCCCAGAGCCACTCTGGATCTGCCATAACCAATCGCTAACGTTTGGTCGTGACATATGAGGGGAGACGATATCAACTATTGGCTTAGCATCGCTAGCGTTTGCCTTAGCCAACTCCTTCACCACTAACAGAGCGAGCTGGAAAATCAAACATTTCCCCAACCCTGTGGGGAGGAGGGCCACAACATCATGGCCGCCAACAAAACTCAAAGATTGTTCTTGCTCCGGCTTTAACTTCTGGATATTTGGCAGCATTGCCACAACGGAATGAATGGCTTCGCTCGCATCTTTCTCCGCCGCCATTACTGAACTACAACTAAAATTAGCGCACGACATCAACGTCGTCATTTTCAGCGTCATCAATCTGTTCGCTGATTGGACCAGTTAAAATTTGGCTGGAGAAAACCAGCGAATATACCGCAAACCCAGACGGAGTACTGAAGGAAAATGAAAATTGAGTGGAAGTACGTAGGAGGGCGGAGCCTTTGTGACCTGCTGGACCAAATATAGGCCTATCTGAAATAAATAGTAAGGGCTGCCCCTGGCTAAAGTTTTTTTTTTCCCTTTTCTAGTAGTTCATTTAAGCCTTTGATCGCGCTGCGCCTCCGTTTCCATGTCATTGTCTGTTATAGGCTATTTGCTTATTTATTAAATCCGGGCAATTTGGTTGATAAAACATAGATTAAAATTAAGATACAATTTATACAAAACAAAATTCATTTTAAAGAAAGTTTTTTTTGTTTTTTTTTTGTGATATATTTGTTGTTCTTTCGTGTTTTATAGACTCAACCCAACTTATGTGCTTTCTATATTCCATGTGTGGGAAAAAAGCTTCCTTCCACTTAAGAAGAGTTGTGTTCCTTTAAGCACTTTTTATTTTAATATATATCTCTTTACATAAATATCATTTTCTACTTTAAAAAAAAACTATAATTTCGTTATTTTTCTAACCCAACTAATGCGCACACTTTTCTCAATCCGTTATGGAGCTATTCAATTTTGATTTTGCATATTGTTTTTTAAATGTTCGTTCGTGTAGTTCAAATGACCACTTTACAATATTTCAATAACATAAACTATTTTATACAAGAAAACAGCATAGGCTTCAAAATAAATTAAGTTAAATGCAGAGTAAGATGTGTAAAAAAGACAAGAGGCTAAGAGATTGTCAAGATCATTTGTGTAGCTTTCACAGACTAACACACGTCACATCTCTCATAGACTACAGTATTTAAAATAGCAGATATGCATCAGTTATATTCTCAATTTAATTTACAGAGCAATGCAAAGTGTTTAGCTTAAGTATAGAAGAGACCAGGATTAGTGTGCGTCGCACTCGCAAGACTTACAGCGGTGGGGCGATGGTCACGATGGTTTCGCTCCTTCGGCACAACCCTACTGTACATTACGCTGAACTTGAATGCACATGAAATGAAAGGAAATAATTTTTCCCCGGCCTTAATTTGAGACCGGCCTTTATTTGTTCGTGCTGGCCACGCCCCCGGCCACTATCAGAGGCCCGGCGTTTAATTGACTACAGGCTTTTATTTGAGGAAATACGGTACATATGTTTGTTTCGTCCACCTCTGTGATGCACACCAACAAAGACGGTTGAGTTCACGACCTCTTGCGTGACGTATGCGTGTTGGCAATGTCAAGTGGCACAGGTAGCAAGAAGACCACATACGAGCGCCCTTCACACTGTCAAAAAAAACTATGCTGAGAAGAAAACGGCATGCAGCTCCAAAACTTGATCTTTTTTTGGCTTCTTTTTTTTGTCCTTTGCTATGGTTATCTTTATGTCAGTTAGGGCTACTTGATTGTGGTTATAATCACAATTATTTTGGTAAGTATTGTAACACAATTATTTAGCGCGTTTAGGTGTGGGCATCATGAGTTTTTTTTTCACAATAGCAATTTTATATAGTTAAGTATCTAGATCAGGGGTGTCCAAAGTCGGTCCTGGAGGGCCACTGTCCCGCAGAGTTTAGCTCCAACTTGCCTCAACACACCTACCTGGAAGTTTCTAGTATGCCTAGTAAAACCCTGATTAGCTGGAACAGGTGTGTTTAATTGGGGTTGGAGCTAAACTCTGCAGGACAGTGGCCCTCCAGGAGCAGGATTGGACACCCCTTATCTAGATGATTTCCAAGGTTGCTTTGATATCAATATTTAATGTACTAGTGAAATGTCACAATTATTTAGCTATTTTCAGGCTTTTGACTAAACTTGGATATTTTGCAATGAATAGACGATGAAATGTTTTTAATGAATACAATTTTTTTTGGGCAGAACCTTACTGAGTTCAACACCGCTCATAACAAGCGCATCTCCACCCTGACCATAGAAGAGGGCAACCTGGATATTCAGAGGCCCAAGAGGAAGAGGAAGAGCTCCAGAGTGACCTTCAATGAAGAGGATGAGGTCATTAACCCAGGTAGAGTGAGCAGCCATAAAGAACCTGAACCATAATCAACCACTCAACCTGTGTTGCATTATTAGACCGTTTTCTAAAGCTATACTATAGCATAATGCTATTATTAATTCACAAAGGCTGCGATTTCAAGTAAATAAATATATGCTCTGCTCGTTTAATATGCGCTTTATTTATTTACATGCGTCTCAGAGCAGATCCATTCACAGTAAATTATGTTCCACATGATTTACATGCATCTCAAACTCAATCTCTGAATGTGCTGTGAGTTTGGGTTGCTTGTAAAGTTCACCTGGGAACACAATGTTCACCATTTCATCAGATTTATAAGGTGAATCTAAATATTTTACAAACCTAAGCCAACGCAGGAGAATACATCAATATGTTTCTAAAGATGCCAACTATTCATTGTGATTTCAAAATAAGTTTAAAGCCAGAGGATGAATTTCAAACTGCCCGCAGCTTGTCTGTTAAAATACATTATATGTGGCCCTCCACGCATAATTTACAAATCACGCAGTTTCACAATGTCAACACAATGTGGCAGTACTAGATTTTATGCCAGGGAAACATTAACACACTAAAAGCAGAACGAAATGGCACTACTTGTGCAACTCGCGAGCTCTGAGACTGAACAAATGTGTTTACCTGCTGAGTGTCTTGATCACATGACCACTAAACAGCCAGTGAGAAGCATTCGAGTTCGGCGCAGAGGTCTCCGGTATAATCCTCAGATTTCTCTGTGATTTTTAATTTAGTTTAAAGGGGTGGTTTCATGCGATTTCAGAGAGCTGTTGCAGAACTACAAACTACAAATTTGGCCATCTAACCAATCTAAGACCATTGCGTTTTTCGGAGGGATGGGCTTCATAGAAGCAGGAAGCAAGCGAGCCGTTCAAAGGACAGCGGAGACAGCGGTGTGGAATAAAGGTTAAATATAAGAAAAATACAGCGTTTAAAAAAAAAAGAAGTATTAAGACATGTTATACTGCGCCCCATAAACACAACCAAGCCTAGAAAAAAACCACGGAAGCACCCCTTTAAAGCCATTTAAACCTGTGCTGACTTAACACTAACGTGCAAATCAGGAGAAACACTGAGCCGATTCAGTTAGAATACTCTTCAACCAACAATTCACCATCATTTATCATGGATTACTGTGGTAACACTAACTGGAACTGTGGTATTTTGTCAGAAATGTAGGTTATCTCATTTTATTTAATTTATTAAATGAGTAATAAAGGCCAAATTACAGACATAAACTTGTAGTTTTGTGCATTTGTATTTTTATTAAATGTCTTTTTATAGACTAAATACCATAAAGCCACTCTAGATATAGAAATAATATTTTTTTACTTTTACCATGTAGTGAGGTGCCATCCATGCACTGCAAAAAAAATTGTATTTTTGTCTTGTTTCTAGTCTAAATATATCAAATGACTTATGCAATTTTATTTATCTAGTAAATACATCTTGATTTAAGACATTTTTTTTCTTGTTGTCTGGAAGATAAAATCAAAATGAAGTGAGTTTTTTCTTAAAACAAGCAAAATGATCCTGTTTCTGTTTGAATTCTGTTTGTATTTTCTCTTTGTTCTACAAAACCATATGATTACTTGCTTTTGATACTTTATTTGAACCAAATATTATTGCCTCATTGTTATTATATATGTATTTGAAGTCATTTTAAAGGCATAGGTCTTGCTTTATATTACCTCAAAATCAGATTACATGATAATCGTCAAAATAATCAACCGGTTATTTGTTTACCAAAATAATCATCAGTGACAGCCCTACTTTGCATAAATGCATGGTTTTCATAGATTGCGAAGTGCTCTGAAACCGTAGTACACGCAACAGCGCTGTGTTTCTTCTTTGGATTCATGTGCAGCGCTCATTTTTATTTCCCTATTAATCCCTTCATCCATGTTGCGACTTTCATTCTGTCCCCAAATTTAAGACCTCTTAAAATGATAATTAAGACTTTTCTTATACCATTTAAGACAATTATTGACCTTGAATTCAAGACTGTGTCCAAAGTGTCCTTTTTTTGTTGTTGATCAAGAGGAAGATCATTTGAGAACAAGCTCAATTTAAGATTGAACATTGCTCTGGGGAGTCTGCTCTGTATTTTCTACTGCACAAGAGGCGATCAATGAGCATAAATTAAATGACTCTATGCAATTGGATAGTCCTTCAACCAATCAGACCACAAGAGGCGTGATCAACGGGCAACCCGCCGATAGTGCGCCAGGTGGATAAGCCAGTCTGTGATTGGTTCCCACAAAAGTGTAACAGAAGCAGTAGAAATGAATGTACAGGTTTCCTGACTGAGTTGCAGGGCGAAATCAAATCGTTGGGTTTACCCAGTCTAGAAGATCATCACAAAAATGACTAAATATTGGTTTGTTCATCATACAAAGCTGTTGTTTGACTTTTATGCTTTCATGCTACCTTTTTAACAGTGTTTGTGTTGTTAATTTTTAGAGGACATCGACCCCTCTGTCGGGCGTTTCAGAAACATGGTCTCAACAGCTGTCGTTCCTATTAAGGTAACCTCTTCATGTTTCCAGTCGTTCAGCCATGAGCCTAAAGGAAGTGTGATTTACATGTCTGTTTTAATCAACAGAGGAAGAAAATGGGCGGTAGTAATGCGCTGGGAATCGAGGAAACCGTAACGCGACACATGCACGCGTTCCCCTTGCAAGGTGGACTCTACAGAGACCTTCCGCCTGCCAGTCATGAAGCTCAATCAGCAGGAGCTCCCGGTGGAGCCACAATCCTGGGAGGACTTCCGTTACCCCTGCCGAACCCTGCCCCGGACGTAGACCTGGCCCACGAGGCGCCGCCACCCCCGCTCAAGCTCAATCCCACACCTTTATCCGGCCCGTACGTCTCCGAGCTCCTCAATGAACCCCGCAAGAAGAAATACGCTAAAGAGGCATGGCCTGGCAAGAAGCCCACCCCGTCTCTGCTTATTTAGCTGCGTATTATTATTATTATTATTATTATTATTATTATTAATAAGAATAATATAGGATGTGGCTGATTCTTCTATCCTCATGAACTTTATCTTGAAGAAGCTGGCACACGGGTTTTGACTTCTACTACAAGAATCTGCTTTAATGCAAGAAATTTACATTTTAAAGGAACGATTCTACCAAAAATGAACACTCGTGTCATTCCAGACTGGTATTATTTTCCGAATTTGATAACAAAAGACATAATGTCCTCATTTGCGCAATGCATTTCGTTCTGTTCCTCACAACAGATAAATCATCAGATCTTTTGTGTTGCACAGAAAACAAAATCAGGGTTTGCAGAGTAAATTAATTTTTGGTTGAACTGTTCCTTTAAAAAGCCAGTATAATGAAAAGGAAACAAATGTATCGCTTGACCCAAATAGCAAAATGAGTCATATTTAGCCTGAGATTCACGAGGGTTTATCTTTTTTATAGTGTACTCTCTTTTTTTTATATTACTATTTATGTAAAATGTTTACAAGGACAGGCTTTTTATGTACACATTTTGTAACCATTAGCTGTTTGGCCGATACACTTCCATTAGCATCATTAATGCAGATGAGATGGATCTTCCACAAACCTGTACTAGGCTTCAAAACTGGTGAAATTCCACATTACTGTAACACTTAACCTTTGTGAAGAGTTTTGACCTTCCTCAGCAGTTTGACGCTGTATTATTCCCCTTCATACACAAGCAGAGTGAAGTGTTTCCGATGAACTGTCAGCTGATGGTAATGTGGTTCATCAGGTGTCTTCACTGTCAAAGAAAGAAAAGAAAAAACATGTTTTATACTCTTATGTTCTGTTTTAGTACATTTGTTTGTACATATCACACAATAAAAACCCAGTGTATTTTTTATATATTTAACATTTGTAATTCCCAATTTCAGACTTTTTGTGTGTGGTGGTGGTGGGTGTATTTTTGCTAATAGAGATGCATGCTGGGAAGAATGCTACAAGAATTCCTAGCGGTCCATCTTCATGCTGAAGAACAAAAACAAACAAACGTTGCGTTTTAAAGCATAACTGTAATTCTAAAATGGAGTGAAACAATTCGGGAAGCATTTTCACTTTCATTTTCTCCTGTCTTCAGGATTGAGGGTAATGGTTTTCCACCAGGAATTTGAAAATTAAAAGAAGCTACACTGACTTGTCTTCAGCATTATATATCATCTCAGATCGGTAAGCGTTTAATATATGGGCGTTTCTTCAAATAGGGGCACTTTTAGCCATGTGAAGTTGGATAAAAAAAAACTTGTAACGCAGCAACGCATTCTCATAAGTTTAAATAATTTGTCTAGTTTTAAGGTCTGTAAGAGGACAAACTTAGATTACAAGATAAATTATTTTACATTTTTTCTGACCTGCAATGAACAAATGTAATTTCCACCACATCTGAATAGACAGCTGTTATTTAAAAATAGAATAACTTATGCCACTCAAGAATTGTCTAAAATGTCACAGAATTGACATTACAGTGTTGTGGTGGAAATGACACCAATACTGTGCGACAGCTATATTTTGTATAAAAAGTAATATTGATAGTGGTCTCACATTAAATATTATAATGTATCTTAATTATTTTTCTAGTGCTTAATTCAGGTGCATTAATAGTTACCGGATAAGTTATATTTTTAAACTGTATTTTCATTGTTGAAGTTATAAGTCTGGGTGCGCAGAAAACAGTGGTTTTTGACTGAAAAGTATAAAAAAAAATATTAGAAAGGTATTTAAAAAAAATGCAAAGTGATTTTGTTGTTAGCTTGACAAAGAGAGGAATTTGTCCAAAATATGTATTTTTAAAAATATGACCAAAGAACATATAAAAGTGCCCATAGTCTAAGAATCACCCACATATATATGAATCTTTTACCTCCAGGAGTCTGGATTCCTTCGGTTGGCACTACTGACAGGAAATTATTTGTATTTGTGATGCATCATAGCAGAGTAATGCTGCTCACTTCTGCTCTGCATTTATGACACGTCAATAATGATTAGAAAGCCACATTTTTCTCATGCGTGTCAATTTAAAGCACTACATGTGGTTTCAGTGGAACATATGCAGAATTATTAGTTACGTCGATTTTCTGTTCACATTTTTTTTTTACGAAAAACCTTATATTCAGGTGTGCAGAATTATTAGGCACGTTTTCTTTTACAGATACAATGAGCCAAAAAAGAGATTTAACTCAGATTGAAAAGTCAAACATTATTAAATGCCCATGAGAAGGATACAATACTAATGCAATACTAGAAATTGCAGTGAAGGCATGACCATTGGGTCAGACAAAAAAGGGTGGGGAAGAAAAGACACGTTTACTGCAAAAGAATAAGAAGTGTGGCCACCATTTTCTGGAACCGCAACCTACCTGGAATCTCCTGAAGTGCAAGGTGTCAGGATCTCAGAGAATTGGGTCAGGTAAAGAATCCTAATGACTCCCATTTAATAAGAATCACAAGTGGAAGTGTTGTAAAACGTCTCGGTTACGTATGTAACCCTCGAGGGAACGGAGACGTAATGTTAGTGACTAAAGAATGGGGGTTTCGCTTAGAAGCCAATCATCTTCGAGAATTTAACAACGCCCAATGGCAGTACCAATGCCATAGGCATGCGGAATTTGCATGCGTAACTCTGCCCCACCGCGTGGGTATATAAGGAGTACGCTGGCAACATCGCATTGTTATCTGCAGCGGAGCCAAGACTGAACTCCCGGCCGTTCCAGCGGTACAGCGGATGTGGCAAAGGGACGTTACGTCTCCGTTCCCTCCTCAGGGAACGAGGGTTACATACGTAACCAAGACGTTCCCTTTCGTTCAGTCACTACGACATAACGTTAGTGACTAACGAATGGGGGGTCCCAATACAGTGACGCCACTCGGCTGTCTTCCAGTGCCCTGCGTAAGTGTGAGTACCCTGTCGTAAGACTAGTATGGACAAAGGACTCCTACTTATCACAGGAATACCAAGGTACACTGGGAAGCATATTCCAGGTGGAGATATGCCAAAATGCCTACCCGTAGGGAGGACCTAGAGAATACACATGTGACCCGCTAAGGGCTGCATATGGAGAACTCTGGGGTACCAGCCGAAGGTGGTGGCAAGGGGCTTGCCAAGGGAAAGACACCTGCTCACTAGGAGGCTTACGGTGGAGATACACGTGTGGGGGTCGCCGGAGGGGAACCATGAACACGGAGGCACCTGGCCTGACACAAGGGTCTGGGCTCGAGAGGGCAGACTTACTGGTGTCGGCGTCGAGAGTGCTGGAGGGACTCAGGAATATATTGCACGTATCCAGTCCGTGGAGTGGAATGGCGAGCAAGTGAAGACACCTGAGCCTAGTCCATTACCGGCCACTGGTAGAGGTGAGTACATAGTCGGACTCAGGCTCCACTCGGATATTGTAGAATCTTGTGAATGTGTTAGGTGTCGCCCAGCCTGCAGCTCTGCAGATGTCTGTTAGCGAGGCGCCATGCGCTAGAGCCCAAGAGGAGGCCACACTCCGAGTGGAGTGGGCCCTAACCCCAAGGGGACATGGTCGACCCTGCTGCTGGTAAGCCAAAACAATGGTGTCCACTATCCAGTTAGACAGCCTTTGCTTTGAGAGATCTCTTCCCTTCCGCTCTCCACCATAACAGACAAAGAGCTGGTCTGAGGTCCTGAAACACTGCGTCCTGTCTACATAAGGCTGGGTCAGCCCCCTCCAAGGGCAACGCTTGCAGGTTCACCACCTGGTCTCTGAATGGAGTGGTGGGAACCTTGGGCACATATCCCGGCCGGGGTCTCAGGATCACGTTAGAGTTAGCCGGCCCGAACTCAAGGCACGCTTCGTCAACCGAAAATGCCTGCAGGTCCCCTACCTTCTTGATGAAGGCCAATGCGGTCAGAAGAGCTGTCTTCATTGACAAGAACTTAAGATCGACCAACCACAAGGGCTCAAAGGGAGGCCTCTGCAGACCATCTAAGACTACTGAGAGGTCCCAAGTGGGTACGAGGGGAGAGCGAGGAGGATTCAGTCTCCTCGCTCCCCTCAGGAACCTGATGACCAGGTCGTGCAGACTTACCTTTTTGTTCTCCAAGAGGTCGTGGTGGGCAGATATTGCGGCCACATATACTTTAAGGGTGGAGGGAGACAGCCTTCGCTCCAACCCTTCTTGGAGGAACGAGAGCACGGACCCGATCGGGCATTTCCAGGGGTCTTCTTGGCGGGAAGAACACCAGGTGACGAAGAGTTTCCACTTCAACGCAAAGGCATGTCGAGCGGACTCTGCCCCAGCGGAAGTGATGGTAGGGTACTCAAACCTGCTGCATCCCGTCCAGGAGCCACACGTGGAGGCTCGGGACGCGGGTGCCCCGTCTCTGAGTGAGGAGGTCCTTCCTCAGAGGGATAGGCCAGGGAGGGGCTGTAGCAAGGAGTAAGAGTTCTGAGAACCAGGTCTGGCCGTGCCAATACGGGGCGACCAACATGACCTGCTTCTTGTCCTCCCTGATCTTGCACAGGACTTGTGCGAGAAGGCTCAGGGGGGAACGCATATCCTGTCCTGTCTAGGAGCCCGCAGCAGCATGTCCATTGCACATGGCACTCCAGCCCGTGGTGGAGGCATATCCAATGCTGAAGCGGTCTCATATGAAGCAGTCCTAGCGGTGTCACCGCGGCTGCAGATGCCATATGCCCCAGGAGCCTCTGAAATAGTTTCAGTGGAACTGCACTCTTGCTCTCGATTTTACGGTGGCAAGTTAGCAGAGACTGCGCGCGCCCGCTCGTAAGCTGCGCGCACATGGCGACCGAGTCGATATCCATACCGAAAAAAGAGATCCTCTGCACGGGGCAGAGTTTGCTCTTCTCCCAGTTGACCCAAAGGCCCAGACGGGCTAAGTGCTGGAGCACTAGGTCTCTGTGTTCACACACCTGCTCCCGAGAGTGACTCATTATGAGCCAGTCATCGAGGTAATTCAGGATGCAAACCCCATGCTGCCTGAGTGGCGCAAGGGCTGCCTCGGCAATCTTCGTGAAGACGCGAGGGGACAGAGCTAGCACAAATGGGAGGACCGCGTACTGATTTGCCCGCCCCTCGAAAGCAAACCGTAGGCAAGGTCTGTGTCGAGGTAGGATGGAGACATGGAAGTAGGCGTCCTTCAGGTCGATCACTGCAAACCAATCTACTGGACGAACGCATTTGAGAAGGCGTTCGCTGCCAACATCTTGAACGGAAGCCTGTGAAGGGATTGGTTCGGGACGGGCAGATCCAGGATTGGCCGTAACCCACCGGATTTCTAGGGTACAATGAAGTAAGGGCTGAGGAAGCCAGACTTCATTTCGGCTGGAGGGACAGGCTCGATTGCACCCTTCGCCAGTAGGGTGGCAACCTCCGCACGCATGACTGGGGCATTGGGCCCCACCATGGTGGGCGGACTCCCCGGAAGCGAACTGAATCGCGTAGCCGAGCCTGATGGTCTTCGTGACCGAGCGGACAGTCCCGGAAGCTGTAGCCAGGCTCCCAGGAACTGACCAGCGGGGTCACTCGAACCACAGACGTACCCCGGGTGGGGCAGCAAGGCAGCGTGACTGGCCCAGACGTGGGAGGCACAGTCAGCAGCTGCGTCCTGACAGAGGAGACCAAGGAAGGACGCACGTTCCACTGGGGTCTGCTCTGAGAGGAGGCTGGCGAGAGAGAGGGACGAGAGCGGCGCGGCCCGGGGGCGGCACACACTGCCATCACCGGTCTCTGGGTCCTCAGAGATGGGGACATGAGTTCTTTCCAAGCGCCGCTAGCCCGGGGGCCAGCAGCGGAAGGATTTTTCCCCGGCCCTCCACCGGGGGAAGGAGAGGCCCTGCTACCATCCCCTGGAAAGAACTGGAACCCATCTCTGAGTTGTCCACCTCCAGCCTGGCGTTTAGTCAGGCTGTGGAACGGACTGGGCATCATCCTGCAACCACCTCCACAGCGCGGCCCAGGTGAAGGCTGCTGCTGGGGCCGGGCGGGAGGGTGCCCTCGGTGGTGAGGCGACTAAGCCGCCAGCTGGTGCAGCAGCTGGCCGCCGGGGCAGTACATGTTACAGCCTCAGTCTGCTTTCAGGTGGCCAAGAACCGTTGGGCGCAGTTTCTCAGCCACGCCGCCAAAGAGGCCAGCCTGGGATATTGGCGAGTTGAGGAGGTGGGCCCGCTCAACCTCCCCCGCATCACCAGGAAAGGCCAGGTGTTTCTCCCGGACCACAGCTGTGGACATCGCCCAACCCAGGGAGCGTGTGGCCACCTTCACCGCCCGGAGGCGGGATCAGTGGCGGCACGCAGCTCATTGAAGAGTCCTGGGTCGGCTCCACCCTTGTGCATGTGCAAAGGGGCGGCGGCCTACCCCATAGCTCTGCAGGACCACGCCACCGAAGTATACATGCCCACAGGCTTGGGAGGGCGCTTAGGATAGCCACGCCACGTCGAAGCCCTCCATGGACACCGTAGTGCACAACAGAGTGTTCAACAGTAGGGGGACCCCAGTGTACCCTAGGCCGTGGCCCCATCAAGGGCAGAGAAGGCGGAGGAGGCCACCGAACGGTCACGGGAAGCACGGGGACTTCCAGGACGGTGTGATCTCCTCATGCACCTCGGGAGCAAAAGGCATTGGGGGCGGGGCCCGACAGCTGTCAGGTGCCGCCCCAGAAACCAATCGCGCAACCACGAGCGCTCGTGACAGGGAGGAGTTCTACACCAGCCCGAGATAACATGGCTGTCAACTCTAGGTCGGATCCGGCAGCGCTGGCACACCCGAAGGCGGAGCACAACCTAATCGTCATCCCCAAAGGACTCTATCCCACCTTGAGATGCGGAGATCGACATCTGCACTGCACGGCACTGCCATTGGGCGTTGTTAAATTCTCTAAGATGACTGGCTTCTAAGCGAAACCCCCATTCGTTAGTCACTAACGTTACGTCGTAGTGACTGAACGAAAGGGAACACATGAAGCTTTTTATAGGCTTTATAGACAGATAGGTTGAGAATGACTCTTGAAGGACCAGCACCACATCCTCTTGTGCCACTGTTTGAAGAGTTCACCGGCCAGAATCTGCCAGTAAGTTTTGGGAGTTCATTTTTAGTCCATCTCTGCAAAACGGACTTCAGGATAGGAAAGAGCAATAATTTGGGGGGTTTCATGTCTAAGAATCACCACAATTTCAAATGATGTAAAACTGAATTTTTATTTAAAACGTGTAGTGCTGATGAGAGGAAAACTTCACAATAACCACTAAAATAGTTTACATGCAGCGTACATCAAAAAGGAAATGCCCTTTTCACCCCCCCAAAAAAACTAAAACAAGCTAATTAATAAACATTTTCATCTTTTTCACTAGTTACAAATCACAAGAGGTTATTGGCATTTATTCCATATTAGAGAGCTCTAATTTCAGAATGAGTGTAGTAGCTGAGGCCAAATCAAGGCTATCAAATGAATTCATTTTACTTGAAAATATTTCCTTATATTTTTTTAAAATGCCAAATATAACAGACCTCAAGAGGCTCCATTCACACCGTCAGTGAATATTCAACGAGAGCTGGTGACACAAGAGACAGTGACCAACCAGTACACACAACTGACGATATTTAGAAACAACACTGCTGACTGTGTGAATGGGGCAGTTTTGCCACTTTAGTGTGTGGAATTTCACAATCTTATTCACTAACCATCCAGTTTCCAAATGTGCTGAATAAGGTTGTGCACAGTGTGCAGTAAATATTTATATTAAGTCATTGTCATTCTTCTCAGAGCAAATGGGCCTCCTAGCACGTCAAACGTGCTATCTTTTCATGAATCATTTTCTACTGATTTGATCTTGATGTGAATTCCATTGATTGATCTGAGCACTACTTGAGGGATCATCTTCGGGGTGTGTTTGGGGTCTTTAATGAGGCGATATTTCTTCAGTGTCAGCGCCACGGCTACTTTCATCTCATTCATGGCAAAGTTCTGTCCGATGCAGTTTCTGTAATCAGACATACATCAGAAGCTTTATTAGCTGTTTATCTATACCATTTCTGTCTTGTAATGAACACCATATCTGAAGCATTGAAAAGTAAAAATACATTTGTTTGCATATCAGACAACAATGGATTGTAACACAATGTACTAGGCAGTTTTCAAGTAGTTTATTTGATCACAGTCACATGATAAATCACTGCAGGGACAGTCATCCAAGAGCAACCTGAGATTAGTTGTCTAAAAATTAGGTATCTAAAATACTTATTTTTAGAAATCAAATTCCACCGTTGACCAAACATTTTGTGTCAGTGCTAAAAATGCCAATGTAGGCATATTCTTCTACTTTTAAAAAACTTTCAGACACAAAATTCAGACACTGAAGTGTGTGTACTTCAGTGGTTCACCACAGAAAACATCTCTCTCTCTCTCTCTCTCTCTCTCTCTCTCTCTCTCTCTCTCTCTCTCTCTCTCTCTCTCTCTCTCTCTCTCTCTCTCTCTCTCTCTCTCTCTCTCTCTCTCTCTCTCTCTCTCTCTCTCTCTCTATATATATATATATATATATATACAGTGAGGAAAATAAGTATTTGAACACCCTGCTATTTTGCAAGTTCTCCCACTTGGAAATCATGGAGGGGTCTGAAATTGTCATAGTAGGTGCATGTCCACTGTGAAAGACATAATCAAAAAAAAAAAAAATCCAGAAATCACAATATATGATTTTTTTAAACTATTTATTTGTATGATATAGCTGCAAATAAGTATTTGAACACCTGTCTATCAGCTAGAATTCTGACCCTCAAAGACCTGTTAGTCTGCCTTTAAAATGTCCACCTCCACTCCATGTATTATCCTAAATTAGATGCACCTGTTTGAGGTCGTTAGCTGCATAAAGACACCTGTCCACCCCATACAATCAGTAAGAATCCAACTACTAACATAGCCAAGACCAAAGAGCTGTCCAAAGACACTAGAGACAAAATTGTACACCTCCACAAGGCTGGAAAGGGCTACGGGGAAATTGCCAAGCAGCTTGGTGAAAAAAGGTCCACTGTTGGAGCAATCATTAGAAAATGGAAGAAGCTAAACATGACTGTCAATCTCCCTCGGACTGGGGCTCCATGCAAGATCTCACATCGTGGGGTCTCAATGATCCTAAGAAAGGTGAGAAATCAGCCCAGAACTACACGGGAGGAGCTGGTCAATGACCTGAAAAGAGCTGGGACCACCGTTTCCAAGGTTACTGTTGGTAATACACTAAGACGTCATGGTTTGAAATCATGCATGGCACAGAAGAACTAATCATGCATATTGATGAACTAGTTGAGATCGATGGATTTAAAGTTTTTCGGGGGGACAGAACAGCGGATTCAGGAAAGCAAGGAGGTGGAGGACTTATGGTTTACGTAAATGAGGATTACAGCCACCCAAACAACACTTCTATCAAATCACATACATGCTCTCCAAATGCCGAAATACTGACTGTCAACATCCCTCGTGAATTTTCACACGTGATCCTGGTGGTGGTGTATGTGCCGCACAAGAATGCTTCTAAGGAAGCGGCTGAGGAAATACAGGAGGCTGTGCACAGGATCGAATCAGCGTCGCCGGATGCGTTTGTGATTATAACTGGGGACTTCAATCATTGCGTAGTAAAGACCAGTGGGTCATACAATAATCAACATGTTAAATGCAACACCAGGGGGGATACAATCCTCGATCACTAGCTAGGGGGGACAAAGAGTCATCAAAAATGGTCCATAAAGAAATTAGAAAGGAAATTAATAAGGAGAAATATAGGTATAAATTGGAAGTAGAAAACCATTTTAAAGAGAATGACATGAAGAAGGTGTGGGAAGGTATGAAGCTAATGCACCAACTAAACGGCTCTATGGAATATGCAAATGAGTTAAATAGCTTTTACAATAGATTTGATAAAATTTACTTTTTTAATGAAAGAACTAGTCTTAGAGAGCAGTTAAAGGGTTAGTTCACCCAAAAATGAAAATTATGTCATTAATTACTCACCTCATGTCGTTCGACACCCGTAAGACATTCGTTCATCTTCGGAACACAAATGAAGATATTTTTGTTGAAAGCTGATGGCTGAGAAAGGCCTCCATTGACATTCAGTACATTTACACTCACAAGACCCATAAAAGGCACTAAAAACGTCGTTACAAAGTCCATCTCACTACAGTGGCTCTACAATAATTTTACGAAGCGACGGCAATAGTTTTTGAGCGAAAAAAAAAATCAAAATAACGACTTTATTCCACAAGTTCTTTCTCAGCCATCAGCTTTCAACAAAAATATCTTCATTTGTGTTCCGAAGATGAACGAATGTCTTATGGGTGTCGAACAACATGAGGGTGAGTAATTAATGACATAATTTTCATTTTTGGGTGAACTAACCCTTTAACCAACACCCCAGAAGGAGAATATACCCTTCAAACTAATGAGCATGAGGTGTATAATATGTTTAGAAAGTTGAAGGCCACCAAAGCGGTAGGTCCTGATGGGCTTACACCTAAAGTGCCACCATCTTCTCTACGTTGTTTAATTATTGTTTTTCTGCTAATGTTTTGCTTGATTTATGGAAGGAATCCTGTATCATACCGGTACCCAAAAAGAAAGCAGTGGAGTGTATGAATGACCTGAGACCGGTGGCCCTCACCTTGGTCGCCATGAAAGTGTGTGAAAAAATAGTTTTAAATAACTTAAAGCCACATGTGGAGAAATATCTTGATCCTTGCCAGTTTGCATACCAGAAAGGAAGGGGGGCAGAAGATGCTATTGATTTTAAACTGGACCGTATTTATACACACCTGGACACTAGTGGGCATTATATTATGATTTTACTTCAGCTTTTAACACTATTCAACCACATATCATGGTTGAAAAGCTCATAAATATGAAGGTACCAGGGGGTTTCAGTTTATTTATTTAAAATTTTTTAGAGAACAGAACTCAATCTGTCAAGTTGAACTCGAGCATAAAGTCAGGAAAAATCACCACAAATACAGGTTCTCCCCAAGGTACAGTTCTATCACCATTCTTATTTACTATTTACACGGCAGATTACCGCCCATAGCATCCAAGTTGCCAAGTAGTGAAATTTGCAGACGACACAGCTCTACTAGGTCTAATTGAACAGGACAATGACAGCCACTATAGAAAAGAGATAAAGTCACTTTCTGGAGCTCAATGTCAAGAAAACAAGAGTTAGTGATTGACTTTAGAAGAAATAAGAGAGAAACTGAGGCAGTGGAAATTAAAGGGGTAACTGTTGAAAGAGCGAATACATATAAATACTTGGGGGTTGTTTTTAATGATAAGCTGACATGGACTGATCATATTTCATCTTTGCTGGACAAATTGAGTCCACGCTTGTACTGTATGAGGAAATTGCAGTCTTTTAATGTTAATTCTGATGTAATGAAAATGTTTATTATGTCTGTTATATGTAGTGTGTGGAGCTACTGTGTTGTGGGATGGGGTGGGAATGCAGGGGTTACTAAGAAGAATAGGATTGATAAACTGAACAAAAGGGCAGGAAAAATGGCTGGGCTGACAATTACCATTGATAGCGTATACTATGACCGCCTGGATAAAATGGCAGCTAAGATTATGCAGGACTCTTGTCACACTCTCCATGCTTGTTTGGACAACATGGTCATGAAGCGCAGTGGGCGGTTAAGACCACCAGCAACACACACTAAACGGTATGCTCTCTCTTTCATACCACAAGCAGTTAGGCAGCACAATGAGCACTATAAACGTAATTTGTAGAGCATTTCTAGTTGTATGTGTGTATTTAATGTTAATTTATTATTTTGTAGTGTATTTTTTTGTGTTATTATTTTGTTTTATTTTTTATATGTGAGTATGACGGTGGGCGTAAGCACTGTAATTTCCATTCTTATGGATGAAATAAATTTGACTTGACTTGACTATAAATCCTCTTTGTGTGTGTGAACACCCACAGTGTTTACATCTACTATGTTTATGTGAATACTCGACTTGGAATTTTGATATATTTCTGTGTTTATTTGGCCGTAGGCACGCAACCGAAGACAAAGTCTAGTATGCTTGTCCGTTTGTCCGTGTTGCGCTCGGAGCACGCGCACAGCATCATGTCAGTAATTCAGTTGTCTTTCGATCTCTGTTGATGTGTGTCTAATCTTTTTATTGATCATGTTAGTAAATGTTAGATATGTTGGTAAAGTGTGAGAGACCTGGCGAGCCATAGGTTCCGACCGCTGCTCTAGCCGTTCGCGGATTTCCATGGTAACTCACTGTTAGAATGGTGACGGTTTTATCTTGATGGCTGTGGGTGCAGTGCTGAACCAGAGAACGGAGCGATTAATGCATTATGACGTCTGATAATTCCATGTAGCTTGTATTTGCCAGGAGACGAACAATAATTAAAGTCTAATAACAATATTTCGTGCTGAAGGAGACGGAGCTGAGCTCCAGCAGGGCCAGGGTGTGTTGTGGACCTGAGGAGGCGGAGCTGCGCTCCGGCCCAATTTAACCTCTGCCCATAATACTCTCTGCCCGGACTCATCATCCCTGATTACATCCACCTGTGTCTCATTACCCTGTTCACCTCACACTATATAAGCCAGGTTATCTCAGTTATTCATTGTGAAGTCTTGTTAGTTGTATCACTGTATTTCTGAGCGGTTTCCCTGGGTTCTTGCCCCTTGGTTTTGGATTACTTGCCTGTTCCGTGGATTACCCTTTTGCCTCTCTCTCCTGTCTTGTTTGTTTGGACTGCTTGCCTGTGTATGACCTTTTGCCTGTTTTTGACTACGATTGTGGATTACCCTTCAATAAACTGCATTTGGATCCTCAACCTTTGAGTCTCAGAGCAGTACGTTACACTTTGGAACCACTTACACGACACCATTTTCAACTAAAATAGAAAACTTTTAATGAGTTCTGGCCATTCATTTGCATGGCAACAGTGTTTGGTGGCTTGAGATCGCTTAGTACCGTCCCCTCGCTTAAAATTTAAGAGGTTAAGATGAATGATTAATCGATTAATTGATAGTTAGTTTAAACACATAATTTGTAAATTGACATCCATAGTTACTATGAACTGTCATTGTACAGAAAAGAGCTCCTTGTAGAATCTTCCTCATCAACATGCATGTTTTGAACTTAAATTTCTTTGAACTTAAAAGTTTTTTGAGTGAACTTTTCTATGTATTTTTTCCCGCAGAATCAGCATTACTAAGTGCACCTCATTGCTATTTGCTCTCATGAGGGTTGAAATTAGGTCAGAGACACAGACGCTCCAAACTCCAAATCAAAGAACAGCTCTATTCAGTGTGACTGTAATGTGAGTGAGTGACCCACTTGCTAAACTGTTCATGTCTCTTCAACACTCGCTGGCTTACAAACCTGGGTCCAGCAGAGAAGGGCACAAAAGCGTGAGGTGACCTCTTAGCAGTGTTCTCAGGCAGAAATCTCAGTGGATCAAATACCTGTGGACAAGATAACATTTTAAATACACTTACATACTTTTAAAGTAGCGTATATTTATAAATACAGACTTTTTAAAACACTTGAATCAAATGTACTTGTTTTGTTCTCTTATAATATTTTCTTATTATAAACATAAAATGATTAAGGTTAAAATATGGTTGTGTTGTGATGGGGGTATTTCAACTACACTAACCTAAAGGATTATTAGGAACACCATACTAATACTGTGTTTGACCCCCTTTCGCCTTCAGAACTGCCTTAATTCTACGTGGCATTGATTCAACAAGGTGCTGAAAGCATTCTTTAGAAATGTTGGCCCATATTGATAGGATAGCATCTTGCAGTTGATGGAGATTTGTGGGATGCACATCCAGGGCACGAAGCTCCCGTTCCACCACATCCCAAAGATGCTCTATTGGGTTGAGATCTGGTGACTGTGGGGGCCAATTTAGTACAGTGAACTCATTGTCATGTTCAAGAAACCAATTTGAAATGATTCGAACTTTGTGACGTGGTGCATTATCCTGCTGGAAGTAGCCATCAGAGGATGGGTACATGGTGATCATAAAGGGATGGACATGGTCAGAAACAATGCTCAGGTAGGCCGTGGCATTTAAACGATGCCCAATTAGCACTAAGGGGCCTAAAGTGTGCTAAGAAAACATCCCCCACACCATTACACCACCACCACCAGCCTGCACAGTGGTGACAAGACATGATGGATCCATGTTCTCATTCTATTTACGCCAAATTCTGACTCTACCATCTGAATGTCTCAACAGAAATCGAGACTCATCAGACCAGGCAACATTTTTCCAGTCTTCAACTGTCCAATTTTGGTGAGCTTGTGCAAATTGTAGCCCCTTTTTCCTATTTGTAGTGGAGATGAGTGGTACCCGGTGGAGTCTTCTGCTGTTGTAGCCCATCCGCCTCAAGGTTGTGGGTGTTGTGGCTTCACAAATGCTTTGCTGCATACCTCGGTTGTAACGAGTGGTTATTTCAGTCAAAGTTGCTCTTCTATCAGCTTGAATCAGTCGGCCCATTCTCTGACCTCTAGCATCAACAAGGCATTTTGGCCCACAGGACTGCCGCATACTGGATGTTTTTCCCTTTTCACACCATTCTTTGTAAACCCTAGAAATGGTTGTGCGTGAAAATCCCAGTAACTGAGCAGATTGTGAAATACTCAGACCGGCCCGTCTGGTTATCGCACCTACAACCATGCCACGCTCAAAATTGCTTAAATCACCTTTCTTTCCCATTCTGACATTCAGTTTGGAGTTCAGTAGATTGTCTTGACCAGGACCACACCCCTAAATGCATTGAAGCAACTGCCATGTGATTGGTTGATTAGATAATTGCATTAATGAGAAATTGAACAGGTGTTCCTAATAATCCTTTAGGTGAGTGTATTTTATAGTGGGGTCCAAAAGTATGGGACCAAAATTAAATGAATTAAATCTATAAAAAAGCCTGTCATTGATCATGTGACTCTTTGTACAGACGGTCACACAAGATGCATCTGAAATCATGCTGGAAAACATGATCATCAGGTTTTGTTCATGTAGCTCTAGTGCTGCTTTCATTAAAGCAAAAGACAGATACTGAGACATTCTCAATTCAATTCTTGTCCTTTTTCAACAAATCAGATTGTTACTCTGCATTCACACGGGGCGTCAGCGTTAACGCTTCTCGTTTACTTCGAATGTGTGACGTCCTGTCACCCGTAGGTTTCTATAGAGCATTTTTGAAGCCTAAAGTGGAAGGAGCTGGCTGTTGCTATCTTGGCAGTGCGTCACCGTGCGTCCCTCCCGGATAACTGAAAATGGGCAAAGAGACAGGATGTGGGCGGAGCTGAGGAGCCTGGTTGCTGAAACCATGCCCGCCTAGCTTGAGCAAAGTGGCAATCCACCTGTCACTCAAGTGACCACACCAGGCTGTAAACATATTTTTTTCTGCTGTAAAGTTGGGCACTTTAACATGGGGGAGATACAGATTTGACTCCCTTCTGGAGCCTGTCTCTAGTGGCCAGTCGATGAACTGCAGTCTAAGTCACTTCCGTGTTGGCTTCAAGAGAGACCACGGGGGGTTGCCGCTTGGTGACGTCATGCATTGCTGAACTGAATTGTGGGTTCCATTGCGTCGCGTCACTGGCGTTGTTTGCGGCAGAAGTTGAAAAATGTTCAACTTTTCAAGCGCCAACGCAGGCATCAGCCAATCAGACCACCTATGCAAACATATGCAACACCGATAAAGTAATGTGATTGTCTGCTGTCACTAGGACGGTTGCGTAAGCACCAAGCTTCAGGCACGCCCTACGTCAAGCGCAGACGCCCCGTGTGCATGCAGTGTTATGCTGAAAAAATGATTTGCATTAAAAATATGTATTTAAAAATAAAAATGTAAATAGAGCACTTCACAATTTGTCTCAAGCATTTGGACCCTATTTAATTTTGTGTTGTGACCTAGACTATATTGCCAAAAGTATTGGGACACCCCTCCAAATTATTGAATTCAGGTGTTCCAATCACTTCCATGGCCACAGGTGTATAAAATTAAGCACCTAGGCATGCAGACCTCCAAACTTCATGTGGCCTTCAGATAAGCTCAAGAACAGTGTGTAGAGAGCTTCATGGAATGGGTTTCCATGGCCGAGCATCTCATCCAAGCCTCACATCACCAAGTGCAATGCAAAGCGTCAGATGCAGTGGGGTAAAGCACGCCACCACAGGACTCTAGAGCAGTGGAGACGTGTTCGCTGGAGTGACCAATCACGCTTCTCTGTCTGGCAATCCGATGGAGGAGTCTGGGTTTGGTGGTTGCCAGGAGAACGGTACTTGCCTGACAGCAAGGGTAGAGTTTGGTGGAGGGGGGATTATGGAGTGGGGTTGTTTTTCAGGGGTTGGGTTTGGCCCCTTAGTTCCAGTGAAAGGAACTCTTAATGCTTCAGCGTACCAAGACATTTTGGACAATTTCATGCTCCCAACTTTGTGGGAACGACTGCGCACCAGTGCACAAAGCAAGGTCCACAAAGACATGGATGAGCGAGTTTGGTGTGGAGGAACTTGACTGGCCTGCGCAGAGTCCTGACCTCAACCAGATAGAACACCTTTGGGATGAATTAGAGCGGAGACTGCGAGCCAGGCCTTCTCGTCCAACATCAGTGTCTGACCTCACAAATGCGCTTCTAGAACAATGGTAAAAAATTCCCATAAACACACTCCTAAACCTTGTGGAAAGCCTTCCCAGAAAAGTTGAAGCGGTTACAGCAGGCCAACTCCATATTAAACCCTATGGATTATGAATGGGATGTCATTAAAGTTTATGTGCATGTAAAGGCAGACGTCCCAAAACTTTTAGCAATATAGTGTATTTGGGTTATGTAATGTAGTGAACGATGCATTGCATATTTCAGATGTAAAGAAAGCACTCATACATATGGGTTCTCCCACACGGTGGCATTCAAGTGGATCCCATAAATGCTAACTCCAATGGTACAACCTATGGAAGAGTAAAACAATGTTTTAAGGCATGCAGTTATGTATTCAGCCTATGTTCACTGTTTTGTGATGAACTGATAACGTTCAGTGTCATGCCGCATATACCAAGTAACTGAACAACAAGCAGCTAGATTAATGTTTGAACAGATGTTCTCTGAGTTAGAGGTCACGGTGTCTGTTTACAAGTGAACAGGGTTTAAAGCAGTAGGCATTATTTCAAACTTCATACTTGCTGGTTGCCAAAACAATGAAAACATTAAGCAATATATTATATGAAGAACAGTCATGTCCATGTTGGCTTATGGTGTTCTTTCTGTTGCGTTTGGCGTACCTATTTGGCCTCTTTTTGGAGCATTAATGAAATCATTTAAACAAAATTGTAAATTCTGTCATCAACTCATTTTTATGTTGTTCATAAAATATCTTGTTCCACTTTATATTAAGTGTTACTTAACATAATTTTTTTACTTATTAACTACTATTTAATACTACTATTAGTTACTAATTAACTACTATGTACTAAGATTTAAATTAATCATTTAATACAATGTGCTTATTTTTATTTTTGCATACATTTAAAAATAACTGCATCGCTATATCTATAATTACACATTTGACCCTTCCCTGACACCTTAATCCACCCTTAAACCTAACTATACCACCTTAATAGCAGCAAATGTATTTTGCAATACAAGAAGTACATTGTACCAAACTTTTTATTTGGACGCAAGTACATAGTTAAACACCTAATAAAAAGTAAAACCAAATTACTTCTTGCAATGAAACTGGATGGTGACCAAATGACTGCCATTCTTCAAAAGGACAAAAAAGTACCATAAAAGTAGTGTATATGACTTGGGGACTTTTCTTCTTTAGTCTTCTGATAGCCATTGTATGAAGAACAGACTGAGACATCAGCCATTATTCATTAAAGGTCCCATGGCATGGCATTTTTCTATTATTTTATAATGTTTCCTGAGGTGTACTTATATTGTTAGTATGATTTTTACATCATAAAATGTCATAATTTAGAAATAAAAGGCATTTTTTCTATACTGATGTTTGCCCTCTGGCTGAATGCCCTGTTTCAAGGGGCGTGTCTGCTGTGAGACTTCAGTAAAAATGCCCACTGTTGTGATTGGCTGACATCATGAGTATCAGATCTTGTAGCGGAGGGGGCGTGGTTTAACGAGGTCTACGAGGCACGAGCAGGCACGAGCATGCTGCCAGAGAGACGGAGGGGCTTCAGTTCGGCAACGCATGACGTCACTTCTCATCAGTTCTCTCAGCACGTCTCAGTTCAGTGAACTGTTGTAGTTACTAGCATATACTTCAGGTTATTAGTTTATTTCTAGTCGAAGGGGCTGTCACTTATGTCAGAAAGTTAGTAACTTTAGTAAATTATGCATCAGTGCTGACTGGAGACGCGAACCGTTTAGAACGATTCAGTCCCATTTGGTGAACTGGTTCGACCGGTTCACTAAAAAGAACCGGTTCAAAAGAATGATTAATTCGCGAACCGGACATCACGGACCAGAGACGGTGCGATTGCTAACAAAGTTATTTATAGTAACTACTGAGTTGTGAGAGCGCTGTCAGCGCGAGTTTATTTTGTTTGTATCTGAGAGTTCTGAATAAACACGAGTCCCAGTCATGCCGAGTCCGTCTTCATCATTATTCTACCAACTTTGTAACACATGTAATGTACCATTACAGGAGATGAACGAGTTACGAGTAAGTGTTGATTATAGCATTATTTTTAGATATTTTCCTATCATATGAAAAGCGTCAGTGACACGCATTGAGTACACAGTGCAAACAAAGACAACAGTGCAGTAATCGAATGTAATCCAGTTTATTGTGGGGATAGCTGGCTAGCCTAGCCCGGATACCCTCACGCTCACCCCCCTTCTGCTTAATCCTGCGCCGCATAAGGCGCATCCGCTGTGGGCAAGATGCAGTACTGGGGGTCGGTGATGTTGAAGGCCGACCGGTCAGTGCAGCCCGAGCTTCAGCGTGCGTGAGGTTTATCTCTAAAGATGTGGCTTTGCCGATGTTGAGCAGAAACTCACGACTGTATGCACATTTTAGAACAGATAGACACGACAAGGACGTACAAAAACACTGACTCACAAGATAGAAAACACGAAAACACCGTTTTGTGTGTCGGGAGAGAGAGAAGCCGCAGCGTGTGCACGAATAATAAAGTTCTGTGTGAACCTGAATAATTAGCTACACATCAGAAATCACAGATCAGAAGGAACTGAAAAAAGACCAAACACTGAGAAACTGCCAGTATTCACTCGTTCACAAGCCATGATCTCTCGAGGACAAATATAGCGCTTGCATGGGCGTGCCAAATTCTCTGGGCGGAGGAAAAGGAGGTAACCGTTCCTGTTATGATGTCATAACAGGAAAATTCCAGATCAGCTCGTCAGAGCTGTCATTTTCTCAAAGGCAGAGAAAGACAGCCAGAACTCAGTTTACACCGATCAAAATTTCTAGCCACTTGGGGACAATATTCAGGCTAGGGGAACTCATATTAATGTTGAAAAACCTCATAAAATAAAAATTTCATGCCATGGGACCTTTAAAAATCATTTGCACACTGCCAGAAAGAATGAGAGGTGTTAAAGACATTGGGCCCTAATATACACCCGACACAGTTATCATTTTCACGTCCAGCGCCACATTGTTTAAATAGCAAACGCACTCGCGCCCATCTGTTCGTCCATGGGCGTGCTGGTCTGAAAACCAGGTGTGTTCAGGTGCATTTTTGGAGGGTTGCTATTTTGAGGAACTAAAAATGCAGTATTTTTTGTGTTATTTAAGGGGCGCGTTAGTAATATGCGCCTATAGGCAGGTAAACAACATGCATACACTCTGCTTATTACACACACACAGCAGCACACAAACATTTTTAAATATTAAAAATAAAAGGATTCCTCTCTGTAGAAGCGTTCAGTTTTTCCTCTCGCAAATTTCTCCATGTAAATAGCGAATCCGCCATGGTGCAAGCACAACTGGCTTTTAAAGGGAATGGGAGATGAGACTCTGATTGGTTTATTGCATTTTACGCCCAAAACACACCCCTGACTTTTTAAGAGACTAGGGACAGCCCTTTTGGACCATGCGCCTGGAGCGCCTACCGTATTTTCTGTCTTTGATGAAACAAGCAAATTTGAACAAGTAAAAGTGCAACTGTGCCATGCACTCAGATCGTTAAAATAGGGTCCTTTGCCTTTTGTGTGCATTCTGCATTGTGAACGTACCATGTTTAGATCTGTGGAGGTGAATGAGATTTGTATGAATATGAACACACTTTACCTGCTGGTATGGTTTTAGAAAACTTGGAATCTGGCACACAAGTCATATGGACTACTATGAAGATACTTTTATGGTATTTGGAGTTTGACAGTCACTGGATGATCAAAGAATTACCTTCAGGTACAGTCCGTCCATCAAAAAAGGTCAAGGGTTTAGTCAACTTCCGTGATATTCCTGGCACAGGAGGGCAAAGCCGCAGAGATTCTTTAATACACATTGTGGTATAAGGAATTTTATTGAGGTCTTCCCTGAAACAGAATAAGAGAGACAGTCTCAGAGAAACAGACGGTGAATAAGGCATTATCAATGAAAGCAAGGCATAATGAGGAACTGCATAGTGGGATTTGATTTGAGTTGATTTGCTATGAATATAGCATAGCTGAGCCAAAGCTGCTAATTTTCACATGTCTGTCTGTTTGTTTGGTCTTTCAGTTGTGTTTTGATTTCTGTCACATGTTCCTTAGTCTTAGTTTTCCCGCCACTTGTCTGTCACCATGGTTACCCTTCGTTATTAGTTAATTTTGTCCCAGCTGTGTTCCATTAATTACCCTCGTTAGTTTACTATTTAAGTTCATTTTGTTCACTCAGTCTTTGTCTGGTCACCATTATGCTACATTGTGTTAACCCTGCCTGTCTTCCTTGTATTTGGAAATTAAACAGTATTTTGATCTAGTCTACGTCTTCCTATCACCACACAACCGTGGCACTAATATCTGTATATTTGTACTGTACCTTTTTTAGATTAATAAGACAAATACCAGCCAAATTTCTTGATATAATTGTTACCAGGACTGTTTAATTAAGTGAATTTTGGTTTCGATTTTGATTTGAACTTCCAATGATTTTGAAAACATGAGATCAAACAGGCATTCAGTGAAGACTATGCAGTGTTTTGTTTACATTTGATTACTTTATGTAATTTCTGTTGCAGGCTAGCTGAACACTATACCATAAACTTAAAGGGGACCTATTATGCCCCAAGATAAGTCTCAGGTGTCCCTAGAATGTGTCTGAGGTTTCAGCTCAAAATACCCCACAAATAATTTATCATATATACCATGTTATAAATGGCCATTTTTGAGTGGAAGGAAAAACATGCCGTTTTTGTACATGTATCTTTAAATGTAGATGTAAAAGAGGGTGGGACCATTACAGCTTGTGTCTCCAATACTCTGCCAAAAACTGCAACATCTGTTTGAACGCGGTCACGCTCAGGTGACATTGCAGTTCTTCATCATCATGAAAGTTTATTATCTGTATGCGTTTTAAAGTCATATCAATCTAAACTTCTAATGTGTTTTTCTGAGTGCACACACCTGAAATACAGTACCTACTGCTGTATATGCTGTTAATATGAATCAAACAACAAAAAGTAACTCACTGCTCTTGACTGAATAACTTTAGTAGCTTTAGTAGCAGACTGTGTACAGCTCACTCAGGGCGGGGTCTATGCTAATAGGGCAGAGTCCGTCAATAGCCGTGGGCGGTGCCTATTAAAGGTTATGAGATAGCATTTACGGATGTTACTCCATGCTGTATACAACGAATCAGTTTTCTTGCAAAAGTCCATATTTTTGCCATAATGGAGCAGCCCTATGTGTTACTGTGACCTAACTTTCCCACCCTACCACTATTAACAAACCAGGATCCAACACTTCCTACAATCAATTGTCTAACAAAATGTCACATGAGTCGAGTAATGACAGTACCACTCCAGCGTGTCTTTTCTATCCAGAGCTTGTAAGATCTCCTCCCTGCATTTCTCCTGGTGCTCAGGGTTACATGCCAGATTGTAGAAGATCCAAGATATTCCACTGGCTGTAGTATCATGGCCTTCAAACATGAATGTGTCCACTTCAGCCCTGATATCCTCATCTGACAAACCCTGCTGATTCTCATCCTGAGAACGACACACAAAATCACAATCTGTGACATCAATAATAATACAACCGCACTATGCAATAGGTAACAAAGTGTCAGCTATGAAGGGATTTTCATTAAAGGAACATGCCACTTTTTTTGAAAAGAGGCTCATTTTTGAAATAGCTCATTTTTTAAATTAGGCTCAGCTCCCCTAGAGTTAAACAGTTGAGTTTTACCATTTTCGAATCTATTCAGCCGATCTCCGGGTCTGGCGGGAGCACTTTTAGCATAGCTTAGCATAGATCATTGAATCTGATTAGACCGTTAGCATCTCGCTCAAAAAATGACCAAAGAGTTTCTGTATTTTTCCTATTTAAAACTCGACTCTTCTGTAGTTACATCGTGTACTAAGACTGACGGAAAATGAAAAGTTGTTATTTTCTAGGCGGAAATGGCTAGAAACTATTATCTCATTCCAACGTAATAATCAATTAACTTTGCTGCCGTACCATGAGTGAAGCAGGCGCAATGATATTACGCAGCACCTGAAAATAGGCTAACTTCCGTCAACATAACCAACGTGACAATCTGCTTGTACAGGGACCGTGCTGGGGACTATTTTCAGGCACTGCGTAATATCATTGCGCCGCTGCACTCATGGTACGGCAGCAAAGTAACTTGATTATTACGCAGGAATGAGAGAATAGTTCCTAGCCATATCGGTCTAGAAAATCACAACTTTTCATTTTCCATCGGTCTTAGTACACGATGGAACTTCAGAAGAGTCAAGTTTTAAATAGGACGAATATCGAAACTCTTTGCTAATTTTTTGAGTGAGATGCTAACGGTCTAATCAATGATCTATGCTAAGCTATGCTAAAAGTGCTACCGCCAGACCCAGAGATTGGCTGAATGCGTTCAAAAACGGTAAAACTCAACTTTTTAACTCTAGGGGAGTTGGAAAATGAGCCTATTTTCAAAAATAGTGGCGTGTTCCTTTAAGTCAAAATATATGAATTGTGTAGGTGCTTGAGAATATCATACTCGGGCTGACAGAAGAATATCCAAAAAGTCCAAATATCGTTTGTTTTTAACAATGCCCTGTTCCTTCTCCATCTTCAAGACTTCCTTCCTCTTTCTGATAACTTCCGCTAAAAATGTTAAGAAATTGAAATGACATTAGAGCTGTTAAATTCCTACACTACCAGTAAAAAACTCTGCAAGGCTGCATTTATTTGATCAAAAACACAGTAAAACAGTAATATTTTGAAATATTTTTACAATTTAAAATAACTGTTTTCTATGTGAATATATTGTAAAATGTAATTTATTCCTGTGATCAAAGCTGAATTTTCAGTATCATTACTCCAGTCTTAAGTGTCACATGATCCTTCAGAAATCATTCTAATATGATGATTTGCTGCTCAAAAAAAATTTCTGATTATTGTTATCAGTGTTGACAACAGTTGTGATGCTTAATATTTTTATGGCAACTGTTCGAAATTAAACTTTCTGGAAAAGTTTGCTCCGGCTGGTAAACGCAAAAAAAAAAAGTCAGATATTTTTCGTATTGACATGCGTTTCTGATGCGGAAAGCTGATTCTCGCAGTCCTGTGCATATTTTGGCACTTAAACTCTTTTTCTTAAACAATTCTCAACACAACAAAAGATGTGATGGGCTACTCACATCTTAAAAAGTTAAAAGGTATGCAGGTAAAAAGGCACGCCATTTTTAATCATAACGTAAATTTATATTGTCAGGCAGATTTGCTTGCAAATTATGCAACCGTTTTAGTCACAGTCTGGAAGTTCAGAGAGGGTTGAGTCTGAGTCGAGACCGAGACCAGAGAGGGCTGAGTCCGAGTCGAGACCGGGTTCAGAGAGGGTTGAGTCCAAGTCAAGACCGGGTTCAGAGAGGGTTGAGTCAGAGTTGAGTCCGAGTCGAGACAGACTTCAGAGAGAGTTGAGTCCAAGTCAAGACCAAGTTAAGAGAGGGTTGAGTCCGAGTCGAGACCAAGTTCAGAGAGGGTTGAGTCTGAGTTGAGGCCGAGACCAGAGAGGGCTGAGTCCGAGTCGAGACCGGGTTCAGAGAGGGTTGAGTCCGAGTTGAGTCCGAGTCGACACAGAGTTCAGAGAGGGTTGAGTCCAAGTCGAGACCGAGTTCAGAGAGGGTTTAGTCCGAGTCAAGACCGAGTTCAGAGAGGGTTGAGACCGAGTCAAGACAAAGTTAAGAGAGGGTTGAGTCCGAGTCGAGACCAAGTTAAGAGAGGGTTGAGTCCGAGTCGAGACCGAGTTCAGAGAGGGTTGAATCTGAGTCGAGACCGAGACCAGAGAGGGCTGAGTCCGAGTCAAGACCGAGTTCAGAGAGGGTTGAGTCCAAGTTGAGACCGGGTTCAGAGAGGGTTGAGTCCGAGTCGAGACAAAGTTCAGAGAGGGTTGAGTCCAAGTCGAGATCGAGTTCAGAGAGGGTTTAGTCCGAGTCAAGACCGAGTTCAGAGAGGGTTGAGTCCGAGTCAAGACCAAGTTAAGAGAGGGTTGAGTCCGAGTCGAGACCGAGTTCAGAGAGGGTTGATTCCAAGTCGAGACCGGGTTCAGAGAGGGTTGAGTCCGAGTTGAGTCCATGTCGAGACCGAGTTCAGAGAGGGTTGAGTCCAAGTCGAGACAGAGTTCAGAGAGGGCTGAGTCCGAGTCGAGACAGAGTTCAGAGAGGGTTGAGCCCGAGTCGAGACCGAGTTCAGAGAGGGTTGAGTCTAAGTCGAGACCGAGACCAGAGAGGGCTGAGTCCGAGTCAAGACCGAGTTCAGAGAGGGTTGAGTCCAAGTCGAGACCGGGTTCAGAGAGGGTTGAGTCCGAGTCGAGATCGAGTTCAGAGAAGGTTTAGTCCGAGTCAAGACCGAGTTCAGAGAGGGTTGAGTCCGAGTCAAGACCAAGTTAAGAGAGGGTTGAGTCCGAGTCGAGACCGAGTTCAGAGAGGGTTGAGTCCGAGTTGAGTCCGAGTCGTGAACAGAGTTCAGAGAGGGTTGAGTTCAAGTCGAGACCGAGTTCAAAGAGGGTTTAGTCCGAGTCAAGACCGAGTTCAGAGAGGGTTGAGTCCAAGTCGAGACCGGGTTCAGAGAGGGTTGAGTCCGAGTCGAGACAGAATTCAGAGAGGGCTGAGCCCGAGTCGAGACAGAGTTCAGAGAGGGTTGAGTCCGAGTCGAGACCGAATTCAGAGAGGGTTAAGTGCGAGTCGAGACTGAATTCAGAGAGGGCTGTGTCCGAGTCGAGACCGAGTTCAGAGAGGGCTGAGTCCGAGTCGAGACAGAGTTCAGAGAGGGTTGAGTCCGAGTCGAGACGAGTTCAGAGAGGGTTGAGACCGAGTTCAGAGAGGGCTGAGTCCGAGTCGAGACCGAGACCAGAGAAAATCCACAAACAACATTAGTTGTTAACTTTAACTTTTTAGTTATGGAGGGCGTGCACAGAGTGGCTGCAGAAAAATTGCTGCCTTTTTAATGCAATGTGAATGAGCCAGAGGGAGAGAGGGTGGGTGGCCTTCTGCCAGACATTTTTTGGGGGAGATGCTCAGTGTTGAGACTGTCAACTGTCATTGTATCTGTATTCATTTTATTATTTCATTAAACAAGAGTTGATTTCTCTGTGACATTTTTGTCCTACTTTGTAAACAGTAAATATATTACAATGACACAGTTGAGACAAATAATGTAACAATGTGACTTTCTGTGTCACTTTGATGGGTGACTGATGTGACAGGTTGATGGCAGGTGGACACAGCGTAACATAGAAGCGAGAGCAGGCGGGTCACGGGTGTGGGAGAGAGCCTGGTGGGAGTCTTTGCTCTAAAGTCATGCGCAGTTGCGCACAAGAAAATCACTGAAATGTCAATGAATCATCAATTTAAAGAATTATTAACATACAGTAGTAATCATTAAATATTTTGAATGGTACTCGAGTGGACTCTGGAATAAGTCCAATTCCTAATATGTTACGAGTATGAGTCAATACCAAGTCCAAATGCACACAAGTCCATGACAAGACCATTAAAATATGGTCTTGAGACCGAGTCTGAGTCTCGAGTACTACAACACTGTTCCTGTGGGGTTCTGCGAATGTGGGCCTGCTCATGAGGTGCATGACTGCGGCTTGTCAAAGAAACAACACCTGTATGATTGTGTGCTATGCCGGCTGCCTTCCTGAATTTGTATCCATGTGGACTGAGATGAAATATAGCCTTGCTGTGGTATGGAAAGACTCTGAACCGGAGGTTCACCAGGTGGCAGAGGTCAAACACTGCCTGGATGTACGGGTTGGTTCCACTGCAATGAGATCAGAGAGATTTTACTAAAAAGAAATGGATACGTACAAATGCATGAGGTAAGAGTATTAACTGACCTGTCTGTCTGACAGTTGCTGTTACAGCTGAACGCACATTTCATGATGCTGTCCAGGGTCATGAGACTTACATGCTTAAACAACTCAAATGATTCTTCTGATTTGGCATAACATTCCCACTTATCCTAAAAGACAGAAAAATACATTTAAAGTGTATCATACTATGTCACCAGTATCACCCAAGCCTGTAGCACTCCTGTCAGAAACTGAAGCCTACGCGCCTCGATCACCCCCCCGGTGGCCGGTCCCAGTATAGCTCCTAAACCCCACCTCTCCATGTATTAGAATGGACGCGAGACACACTAAACAATTCAATTACACTTCAAATAATTGTTTCCTAAAGATGGTTTCTGTCATTTTAGACAGTTTTTATTACGATGATTTCATTTCAAGTGTTCGTTTTTTAAATAAGTTTAGTTTTAGATCGTTATTTGATGCTATAAAAACGGGGGTGTGACGTCATGATTGACAGCTGAGATTGATGGCTTCTCTGAGTGAAGTTGTCACTGAGGCACTAACTGACTTTTTTCGGGATTTTCGGGAGGAGGTTGGATCTTTAGCTTTAATTTCTACATTTCTATAACTGTTTATTTCACACCAACATAATGAATTGTTCTGCATCTGTGAGAGTGTGGGCGGGCTTTTGATAATCGCGCCTCTACTTCCTGTTCTCTACTGTGCAACTCCGGTCCCGAGATCGCTACTGTGCAGACTCGGTCCCAAGATGTCAGCGCTGTGTGCGGCCTACGAAAGCTTCAACTCTGGTTAGCGGAAGTCAATGAAGTTGCGTCGTCCATATTTTTTACGGTCTATGGTATCACCCAACATTAAGGAATTACATAACGAATGACAGGTTCAAACAGGTTTCTCATCCCAGCTAAGAAAAATATGTTCCAAGAACATCTTGCTAACATTACCATTATGTTATGAAAGCGTTATTTCTGAATGTTCTCTGAACGTTTAAAATGTCCAGTTTTTAAATGTTTAAAAACGTTTTTCCTTGATAATGTGAACGTTAGGGGAACATTCCATTTGACCATTTTGAAAACATTGGAATGTTACTTTTTAATGTTATTTGAACTAGTAGTACAAAGTTCTGAGAACATTCCTTGTTAGTTGGGAAACAATTATTTGCTGCTGTTTTTTGAAAACACAGTCTTGCCCCCAAATTACATAATTGGTTGTGCCAATGTTACTGCTTCAGGAGAAATGATAGTGCCACTGAGACAGTGTTTAACATTTTTTGGGAAACATTACTAATGACTAACAGTTGTGTACATTACACTGGGATAAGATAAAGGGCCAGATTTACTAAGCAGGGCAAATTAGCGTTAGAGCAAAATTCAAAATAAAATAAAAAAGCTGATGGGAGTGACGCAGCCATATCATTTTCATAATGACCAACACAATCTACACTCTCAGAAAAAAAGAGTAGAAAATTGTACAAGTGGCCGTCACTGGGTTGGTACCCTCAAGTGTACATTTTTGTACCTCTAAGTCAGGGGTAGGCAAGGTCGGTCCTAGAAAGCTGATGTCCTGCAGAGATTAGCTCCAACCCTACTAAGCCACCACAGTATAAAACTCATGGCTCCCAGCATGCATAGCATTAAGTATGTCACCATTGTTGAGATTCATATGCTGATTCTTGATATCTGTGTACGTCTAAAACATTTTCCCCTTAGAATGTATTTAAAAATCAGAATTCAGAATGTCTGTGGCAAGAAAGTATTGTTAGTGAATATTATTTATTAATATTTTTAGTCAGTGATGAGTTTAATCAAACTTTTTTCTTCATGACAATTTTTGTTTATGCTTTCTTTTGATTTGAACAGATTATGTGTTTTGTTAACACGTAACAAAAACCACAAAGTCACATAAAAAGCCAAGAGTCAAACTGGCCAACTAAATGAAACACTGATCACCATAATGGTGACCAAACATTTTCAATAAAACTTCAAAGCCCCACTTTTTATTAGGTGGCCTTAACTACTATGTACTTACATCAAAAAATAAGTACAATGTACTTACTGTGTTCATATTGTGTTGCAAAACACCTTTGCTGATATTGAGGTGGGATACAGGTAAAGTTATGGACAGGTGTGGTGGTGTGGGTAAGTTTAAGGGTAGGGTTAGGTGTAAGGGAAGTGTCAACAGTGTAATTACAAATGTAACTACAGAAATTAATTACAGATGTAATTACATGAAGGTATTTTTAAAAATGTAAGTACAATGTAAAAACATGCATGTACACAATAAGTGCAATGTATCAAATTATTAATTAAAATGTTAGTACATAGTAGTTAAGGCCACCTAATATAAAGTGGGTCCAACATCAACATCTAAACCTCTGTTAATTCTCAATAAGAGCTTCTATAGATGTCTTTCAGGGTTGGTGCCAAACTCTGCAGGACAGCGACTCACTAGGACCGAACTTGCCTACCCCTGCTCTAAGAAGAAAACAATGGTATATTTGTACCCTAAGGACCAATTGTGTACATTTAAATGTACATTTATACGTTTTGTTCCCCAAGGAACAAAATTGTACCTCCACTGTTCCTTTTTTTCTGAGAGTGTACCAAGAGCAGCACAAATTAGTGTCTGATTTAAGACATGCTTTTTTTGGGTGGTAAATAATGGCGTAAGTAAATACCAGTAAATTGACAAGCGCAAACCTTAGTAAATAACCTTGATCCTAAATACTCTCCTCCTAAACATTTTGCGCCTGAAAGGGAAACTCCTACAAATGCATATGCAATAAGGTCAGCAGCAAAAATAACTTAAAGAACCTTTTCAGCACTAATTTATCACTGCGTGTCTTCAGTAAATCCTGACAGTAGTTTTGTAACGCCAAAAGAGGGTTTGCACTGGCGCAAGCTGTTAGTAAATCTGGCCCAAATTGTTTTAACATAGATAAATACACACTCAAGTGCCTTAAACGTACAAGCATGACTTTGGTTGAATCAGAAATAAGTTTCACATAAGGCTTCAAAACATCATAATGGAAACCAGGAGTGAGGAGTCGTCTATGCCGAAACCATTTCTGTCCAGCAGACACAAGCAAGCCATCGCCTGAGGAGACAGTGAAGAGTTAGCTGTAGTGATTACAGTGTTTCTTTAACTACAGCCACTTTTGTCCCATGGCTAGATTTTTATTAAAACTACTTTTCAAATGCTGTTTATGTATAGATTTCATTGTTTTACCTTTGTTCCACAGTCAGAGATAAAATGTGAAAAATTATCAGTTTTTAGTTGAATTAATTCAATTCAATTAATTAATTTAGTTGAAAAAACTGCCCTTCAAAATTTCTGAGGCGTTAATTTTAAACAAAAAATGTAATTTTTTTTAAAAAAAGCATATACACTGAATATGTTGTTATTACTGCATACTGTTTTATAATATGGGCCTTTCTACAGAATTGGTTCAAAGTCTGAGTTGGAAATATCTTTTTTATGTATGCAAATTGTATAATATCCAAGGTACACATTTCTAGTAATTGTGCAGTTAATTTGTGTAATGAGCCAGAGAAAGCATGCGGAGTAAACAATACACAGCTGGGGAGACTAATCAAGGGAGAACCAATGGACAATTGTTTTTTACAAAGCATGGCACAAGAAACAGGAAACACTTCAACATAAAACTCCAGAAATCCATGGAATATGTAACAATCCTCATATTGTATTTTCTAAAAGTTTTGTAATATTATTCCGCAGGAGTGCATCTAATTCTTCTTCGCCAGGGCGAGCGTTCTCTTGAGGACCACACCCTTGAATTTTTGCACTTGGCTTTTCATACCCATTTCCCGGACAAAACCCGAAAAAAACATTTTATCATTCTGGACTCAATGAACCCCTCAGAACTCAACTTTCCTGTGCTGGTCCTCAAAAGACACTTTGTGAGTTTGTGGAACAGGCGCTTCAGCTGAGCAGATCCCCCTTCATGGTGGGGATGTCATGGCCGCCACTCCAGAGTCTCGTTCCGTCATGTCCCCACGCCACGAGTCTTCAGCCAAGATGGCGCCACATCTGAGTCCCCAACCCCAAAATTTCCTTCAGAGTATACAGCGCTGACCATTGTAGCCACAGCTATCTTGTGTGTGGGCAACAGACACATCGGCTCCAGCCCTGCCCTGGATGCCTGCTCCACCATGGTCATGTGCCCAGCTTGCTCCTCCCTGATTCCCTGCTCTGTACCCTGGCCCTCTTCCTCTCCACGGACCTGGCCCACCATCCCTCCCCCTGGTCTGCCTTAGAGTTGGTTGGACTTTTATGTTACTTCCTGTCCTGTGTGCCATGTTGTAGCCCTTGTAGTCCTAAGCTTGTTACCCCTAGTATATATATAGCACCTGTGTTTCTCTTGTGCTTGGTCAGTCGATGATTGGAGTTTCTTGTGATTGGATGTTCCAGTGTTTTCCCTCTCTTGGACTTGTTTCAGTTTGTTTATTAAATTTACTCTTTGGCACTTAGATCCTCGCCCTTGCCTGCTCTCTCCTAACATCACAAAAACACTAATGATTTGCATAACTATACAAAAATTTTATTTCCCCCAAATAAACGATTGTGTTCCCTTTTGTCACTACAGAAACAGTCAAAGCAGAAACATGTGGTGAAGCACAGTTCTGAACCGTTGTACACTAAATCTGATGGAATAACACCCAAAAAATTTGCTTAATTGACGAAAAAAAGTGTTTGATAGTGACGTTCCTTAAAGTTACACACAGATTTTCAGACTTTTGAACACATCTCATATTCTATAAAAGAGAGGCTATGAGAGAGAGGGGACAGGAATATTTCCTGATCAAAAATGTAGGGTTGTAGTTCAAATCAGTCTCAGCCAATGGACTAAAACATGCACTGTTTCAGTAGTGACATGCAAATGCAGGACACATATTATTTTACATAAAGTTTCATGATTTATAAAGAAAATATAAAAAAAAAAAGTAACTTTTTTTTAAAAGATATTTTTAAAAACAACAATGGAAAGAAAATGCTACAATTATTAGGGGTTAGGGTTCGGAACACCTCCCAATTAACCAATAAATTATGATTTTATATATATTAAGCTTACGGATATTCTGTATATGTTTTTATACGAATGTTAATCTTATTGTGGGATTCAATAGATAATAGAAGGATCTTAGTTAACATCTAAGATATGAATGCTTAAATGCTTTTTAAATGTGTTTTTTGGTTGTGGGTTTGCACCAATTCTGTAGAATGGCCCATATACTACACACCAACAAGCAAATAGTAGGCCTATCTGACACTATTTGCACTAAGTATAAACAGCATCTCACAACTATTAACACAAATACTGCTATTTTCACTAATAAAATGTCATGTCTGCCACAGAATGTGACTTGTGATGATGGAAATTACATTTGTTTATGACAAAACCAACAAAACCTGAATTCTCCCATGGTGCCTATAGACTGTTGGATATTGTTAGTTGATAAAGTAAACTAGTGAGGGTGTGAAATGTGTGTTTTAAGGGAGTTTCTAAAAATCCAAAGGTGCCCATAATTGAAGAAACGACAAATAATAAACCATGAAACAGTGGTGAGATATGTGTGTGATCTTTTGTGCAAACATACCTAGCCAAGGGATGAAAAACTTATATGCATAGTCATCTTTGGGTTCTGTCAATAAAGCAAAACAAAAAAAAAGTCATTTTTAAAATGCTTGTTTTGGTTATTAATGTTTAAGAAAGAATTAGTGTACAAAATAAATCTGAAATGTCAAAAAGATCAGCACCTGTTGTGGTGAGAATGGTCTTCACATATGATGGGTGGTGGATATTCAAAATGGACAATGACGGGCCAAACCACAGTGGAAAAGCAAACGGATACTGTTCACTCCACTTGATAATCTTTTCCAAATCGTGCCCATCCTGGCGAAACTATAAATATAAAGAAATAATTGTGCAACTGTTACTCAATCAACATTACTCAAGTTATTCATTTCACGTGAATTCGTTCAATTCCTGCTGAAGAATGTGAGTGCAATGCAAGGCTCTTCTGTTTATTGCCTTACAATATAACAATGTAATTGTTTAGATGCAGTGAATGGACAATGAGGTTACTGCCCTCAGAGATAAGGAGCAGGAATCTTTATTCATACATTTTGTAGTATTCATGAATTGCCAATAAAAACACATGATAACTTGAAACCTAACATTTATGTTTTTTTTTTTATCCAATAGATATGAAATAATAATGATATATAAAATATTATGATGATTTTTGAATTTTTAGGAGGATAAAACTCACAAAAGTTATTCAAAAGATGTTTGAAATCAACATAAAAAAACACTTCTCGTAAAAAAACATGACTGGACTTCAAGTTTAGTTTATAAGTTATAGGCCAAACGTTAAGTGTGAACGTTCTCATAACTTTGGCTTACATTCTTAACAGTATGTTCGTTCAAAGTTATCTGGTCTTCAGTAATGAACAACAACACGTTAGCAACTAATTTTTAGTTGGACAATCGTTTTGTTTTTATGTTACTCATTTCAGAATTCAATAGTAACGTTCTCATGCTTGCAAAAATGATAAATGCATTGTTCCCTTAACGTTCGTATAACCGAGTAAAAGTTTTTAAAACACTGATTGAATAAACTGGACGTTTTGAATGTACAGAGAACAAAGTTTTCATATCTGTGTAGTTGCTGCGATATAGTTATTCATCCATAGCTGTAGTTTACCTCCTTAACGTGTCCTAAGAGCCAGTGTGCAGGTGGCCCTGGAAAAGGCTCCATAGTTCGCATCCCCCTCCTCTTCATAATCAGTAATTTAACCACTAACACCAAACACACGAGCAATGCGAGTGGAAAGGCATGATTTATGGAGAGCGCTCCCAAATTCAATGGGAAAATCCCGTAGAGCTGCATGGCATGAGCTGAGCTGTCAGTCTGGCTTGGGCTCTGTTGTCATTGATCTTCATGTGGAAAAGAGGAAGTGATAAGGAGAGCGAGAGGGACGGACTTTCTGCTGTGTGCTGGACATATCAATCGACCTTTTATACAACAAATAAAGAATGTCATCAGGTTTCATTATAGCTAGCTGTTGTTTATTGTTGTAAAATTATTATGTTGGCTATTAGACCAACTAATATATTTTGAGGAGCAGGTCAAGAAAATGTAAAAAATATCAACCTCAAATTTTGAACACATCCTGTTTAGATTTTCTCACAGTTTTAGAGTAGAGAGTAGGCTATTTTTGTGCATTTGTCATAATAATACAATTCAACTTATATCATATGGTAGATTATTGCTGAAGTGAAAGCAATTCAAAATGAAATATGAAAGTATGAAAATTATGAAAGTTTAAATTTACTTTAAATAAAAAGCACTGTACTAAATATTTTTTATTTTATATAAAATATATATTTTACAAAAAAAAATGTAATCTAAAATTACTATAAAATCAAAGCCATATGTCTAATCAAGATGTGTTCCAAATTTGAAGTTGATATCACAAAAATGTAAGTTCCCATGAGATTTTGTTTAGTCGCTATACCAAAAATAGCCACCGGGTGTCATTGAAATTCCGTTGATTGTTTTTTTAAAGCATTTTCCTGTAAATTTCTGTCCAAATGTCACTTCCATCTAGCCTGATGTCGTCATACTCAATTCTAGTCAGAATTTGAGTCTGATACTGCTCCGTTGGGCTGTGATTATGGGGCGTGTTTCAACCGAACCAGGAAAGACCTCAATTGGATAGACCTACAACCAATCAGAGCAACGGAGTGACGCATAATGTTAGTTGTCAAATGTCAACAGAACTCAACTGCACTGTGTTGCCAAGTCCGCGGGTTGAAGCGACCACAATTATGTGATATACAGACCCAGGAATGCGAAATTTAACAGCCAGTCCAGCCAAAATAACACATATTTTACCCCCCAAATGCCATTTTTCCCGGAGAACCCCCCCTGCACCCGGAAAGCTATTGGGCTTGTTTTTGGCTAGTTTTGAGTAGCAGTTGGGCGAGTTTTGCTGTAGAAACTTGGCAACCCTGTCTGCACGCAAGCTGGAATAAGTTACGTTAGAAGAAGAAGATGAGTGTAAACGATCTTTGCCGGTGTTGTAAAAAAAAATGTAAGGATACACAGATACTTACCAACACGATCATCATTTCTGAGAGAAATAGTAAAGCTGAATGCATATACGAACAAGTTCTCCGTTTAGGATTAGAAACGAATTCAACCCAAGCGCCTTTGATGACGTGGATGATTACGTTACTGTTTATCATCTGTCCATCATCGTCTAAAGCCCGCCCTGACAATTTCATTGGTCCGAACAGTTTCTGTTCGGGCATAATTACTCCTCTACGGATCAAGTCCAGACCGAACTGCCCGTGCAAAAATTTTTGTGGGCGGGGCTAAGTTCGGCTGGCATCCAGGCTAACTTCCATCACAAAACGGTCAACAAACATGGAACCTTGAGACTCAGACCTTTCCAACGATATGTGTTTTGTCAAGATTAGGAAAGATTTTGATTATAAAGTAGTTAACATAAATGTTGTAATATGAAACATGACACCGCCCACTAGGGGAGGATCCCGCTAGAAGAATTTAAAGTACCATTTCCATGGTAACGCAACGTCCAATTTCAAAACGGTTTTCACAGGATGAATTTTGAGTTCGTAAGCTTTCGAATGATACCTAATTTATGACAATTACTAAAATATGATACGGAAAAAAGGCGATCAAAAAAAGAGTGCCAGGGGTCCCGCCAGTGGGACGGTGGCAGTTAAGAGGTTAAGTAGCTTTTATAAAAGTGCCTTAGAAAAAAAACATTACTGGTGTACATCTTGAGACAAAATAATGGCACTGATATATTTTAAGACATGTCAGTACAACTAATATATTTTGAGGAGCAGGTCAAGAAAATAAAAAAATTAGCGCATTTGAGACTAATAGGAAGCAAATTTAGTGGAAACTTTGTACTGCGCCCAAAGAAAATCTAACTGAAAGCTCATTTTTGGAGATATCAACCTCAAATTTTGAACACAGCTTGTTTAGATTGTCTCACAGTTTAAGTTCTATCCAGTGTTTTTGTCACGTGTGGTGCTTTGGTTTAGCATTGGTTACTTCATCTTATTTAAACGCAATCATGTTTAAAGTCTGTTATTCTGGATGTTAACTTGAACGAATATGTTGTATATGTGTACATTTTTCACAAACTGTGAGATGTTAAGCCAATGTTAAGCTGGTGCTCTGGAAGCGCTGAACTGTTCACACTGCGCCAACAGAGTCGCATGGACTTTTTTAACGATGTCTTTACCGCCTTTCCGGACCATTAAAGTGTTAATTAAATTGCTGTCTATGGAGGGGTCAGAGAGCTCTTGGATTTCATCAAAAATATCTTCATATGTGTTCTGAAGATGAACGAAGGTCTTATGGATTTGGAACAACATGAGGGAGAGGAATTAATGACAGAATAATCATTTTTGGGTGAACTAACCCTTTACTCCTTGTCTGTGAAACCGGGGGTATAACTTTTTTTCACTTCAGCAATAATCTGCACAGTGTTGTCTTTAAAAAGAAACTTCAAATTTAAGTCTGTGCCAAAGCATTCAAGATTTAATATTTCATTTTCAGGTCTATGTTCAAAAAGTGAACAGGTAATACATGGATCATTACCATCCCATAAATATAATTTCCCCTAAAATTGCTAAATATTAATCAAAAAACTTTATAAAACTAAAATATAGGTCATTCATTTCATTGAAATAAAAAAATAATAATAATAATTGACCGTCACGCAAGCAGCACCAGAGGGTTTAGCCATTAATGATGATTATATAACACTTCTCAGATCAGTACTTCTTTCAAATATGATATAATCAAATTTATAGATATTTTTATCTGGGTGTCACACATTGTGCAATGTTATGACGTTTGTTAATGCTATCGATTAAAGTGTTATCAGAATGAATTGGCAGGTACTTTTACACACTAGTTGGTTCATTCCCAGTGGACAGAAGATAAAGATCAAGAGCTTAACAGCGGTGCAAAGAGTAATATGATATTAAACATTTCGGCTTATAAAAAAAGCCACCAGCAGTGTGTGGTGTGGTTTCAGTTGGTTCAAAATTTGTCTGTAATATATTAAACACCCGATAAATTATCACCTATGCGTGTGAACAATTGTGTACAGGTTTTATACACAAATATGAGTGTACACACCTGAACATCTCATTTTGTGGTCTATACACAAAGTCATACAGGTTTTAAACGACACTTGAATGTGCATTTGTAGTGTAATTACAAGTATATTTAAAAATAAAAAAATACATTTTACTTGCAGATAATATTAATGAATTAAAAGGCCACTTAAGAGAATTTAAAGAGAGTTAATGACTATGGCCTGGTTTCACAAACAGGGTTTACATTAAGCCAGGATTAAGCCTTAGTTCAATTAGGGCATTTAAGTAGCTTTTATAAATGTGCTTTAGAAAAAAAAAAAAAAAAAAAACATTACTGATGTGCATCTTGAGTCAAAACAATGGCACTGACATATTTTAAGATATTTCAGTGCAAGTTGAGTTTCCAGGTAAAACAGCTCGAACATGCATTTTAGTCTAGGACTAACTTAAGCCTTGTTTGTGAAACCAGGGGTATGTTTCTTAACACATTTAAGTTAAGGTTGGGGCACCTTCATTTTTTCTCCTGACCATAATGACACAAAATCTCTTGATGCACATGATGTTGATATTCAGATTAAGAAAAAAGCATAGCCTATTAAAAAAAAATTTCATTTCATCTGAATATCAACATTTGTGAGATGTTTCTGGAAAATAGTGATCTATGGCATTTCATTATGTTGAGTTTTGTTGTCTGTTTGTTAATGAGGGATTTGTGGACACATTAATTAGACGCTTGTGGTAATTCATAGTATTTTACATTAATGACACTTTAAAAATCTTATTCTTAAAAGAATTATATCAAAGCCAACTTGCCTCTCTTTTAATATTTGAATATTTACTTTGAGCTATACATATAACTAAATTAGCAAATGTTCCTATTTATTTCCTATAATAACACATTGGCTGATACATCATCACTGAGCACGTGCTAAACTTATATCCAAATGTGTCCCTGGAGCACAAAACCAGTCATAAGTCTTACAGGTATATTTGTGGCAATAGCCAACAATACATTGTATGGGTCAAACATTATCGATTTCTCTTTTATGCCAAATTAAGATCATGTTCCATGAAGATATTTTGTAAATTGCCTACCGTAAATATATAAAAAATGTATTATTATAAGTAATATGCATTGCTAAGGACTTCATTTGGACAACTTCAAAGGTGATTTTCTCAATATTTAGATTTTTTTGCACCCAGATTTTCATAGTTGTATCTTGGTCAAATATTGCCCTATCCTAACAAACCATACATCAATGGAAAGCTTATTTATTAAACTTTCAGAATTTTTTATTTTAGTACCTTATGACTGGTCCAGGGTCACATTACAGTTAAAAAGGAAATCCACATTGTTCTTAAGGTCTTCCCCTATCCTATACACGTTTAAAAAGTGTACATTGTTATAATGTCAAATTTAAGGTTTTACTTCATTTTACATTTTAAATCATTATGTTTTAATAATCTTTTGGCATGCTTTAAAAATGACACTTATTTTGATGTGTTGACTAACAAACTAAAGCACATTTAAAGTACTTGATTATAATAGTCAGGGGGCCAATTCTGAAAAGGGCTTCCGTTAAGACTTTTGCGGACATGTTTTGGTACAAGCTGTCACCCTATTTTTTTAGTTAGAAGACACCCATAGGGAAGATATTAGGGTGGTTGTCAAGCTGAATTTTTTTTTTTGTGACTTGTACAAGCAATTTCAGGCCAATTTGTTGGTTTCCTGCTCGACTCAACATGCCAACGATAAATGTTGAATATCTCCACAACCACAAGGACCATATGCATAAAAATGGTATCAAATGAAAGCCAACACTCATGGGATGTCTGCTGAAGTGTCATAATGAACATTTATTGTACAGTGTAAGAGACAACAGAACTAGAACCTGAAAAAAACAATCTCCGCCTAAAGAGAGCCAGTTTTCAAAGTGAATATTAGCTTGGAAACATAACATAGTATCCCAAAACCTCTATCAATCAGTACCCCTATCTATGGGAATGAGTCAAGCCAAGTTTAAAGCTTGTAGGGAGAGACAGTGCAATTCTGCACAAGTTATAATACTTTAATGTCTAAGCGGAAATGTAGAACTGTAGATGGTGGTCTATGGTGCTATTTGACTTCATTAATGTACCAGGTTGTAACACAAATTATATTTAATTGACATATCACTATAGTTATTAATTCCATACTAACATAACTGCTCTCTCACTTCTTTGGGGTTAGGGGTTAGTAACTAGTTAGTAGTAATAACTATGTAATAGTCATATGGCAAAGGTATGTTTTTCTCCATCAAAGCAGTGGCACTCAGGAAGGCAGCCAACAGAAGGCACCCAGCAGCATGTCCATGTGCTCAGTCTGAGTCCTGGTCAGGGACACAAAATAAGAATTTGAACACCCTGCTATTTTGCAAGTTCTCCCACTTGGAAATCATGGAGGGGTCTGAAATTGTCATCGTAGGTGCATGTCCACTGTGAGAGACATAATCGAAAAAAAAAAAAAATCCAGAAATCACAATATATGATTTTGTAACTATTTATTTGTATGATACAGCTGCAAATAAGTATTTGAACACCTGTCTATCAGCTAGAATTCTATAATTGTAATATTAATATTATAAAAATACATTTAAAGCTAATGTATTTTACATGTACTACATTGCAACTTCATCTTTACAAATTAGTTTATGTGAGTTCATTACATACGAGTTTCAATAGAAATGACATTAAAGTGTATTTTAATCTACCATAAATGCTTGTGAGTACATTTGGCAGTACACTTTAACCAAAGACAAGAAGTAATTATGAAATTACATGTATAGAGCTAAAGGTAACACTTTACAATAAGGTTGTATTAGTTAACATTAGTTAACATTAACTAACCATGAACAACACCTCTGTTCAGCATTAGTTCACAGTGCATTAACTGATGTTAACAAGATTTTTATAAAGTATTAGTAAATGTTGAAATTAACATTAACAAAGTCAAATAAATGCTTTAAAAGTGCAGTTCATTGTTAGTTCATGTTAACTAATAAACCTTATTGTAAAGTGTTACCCTATAATACGTTTTCAGTTAATTGTAAATAACATGCAATTAATTGTCCGAAAGCATCACAATTAAGTATATCATTTCAGTAATAATTACTCTTTTTAAAAGTGTTTTAAAGTGTACTTAATTTTCAGAAGGGATCTCTTTAAAAAAAAGATTTATAACAGATGACAATACTTTATTCAGCCTTCAAATAAACATTGCCCTTCCATCTCGTCTGTCCACTGTCTTCAATTCTTGCTCTCTGTTAAGAAAAGAAGAGTGTGAGTTTGTGCATTATCTGACACGGAAGCAATTCAGAAACCTCCAATACGGCAGAGAAATGTTCAGCTGACCGTCCACTCACGTGATGTAGCGCTGAAGTTATCCTCTCCTCTCTCCTTCCAGCTGATGATTTTCTGGATGTTCTGGCATCTAGGAGTCTCTATAAGCATGCGATATGTCTGCACAATGCTGAACCCATGGGCAGTGCCCACACACACCTGAGCCTTCTGCAGCCTGGGCACTGATGCCAGATTACATGCAATCTCATATGCACGTTCAAGATGTACACAAGCTCCATCGTATTGCTTCTATGTACACAAATAGCACACAGACACACACGTTATAAGAATACTAGAATCCTAACTCGACACACTACAAACACTCCTAATGTGCACAAAAGTCTTGTACATCTCATGTAACACATGCTAATGTATGCTAATGTCGCCATTTCAAAACTTAGTGATCTCGCTTGCTGTCCAAAGGCTTTTAACAGTTTAGAAAACAGCATGTTTACCTTTTCAGACAGGCATCAGGAGCAAACCAATGATGCCTTAAATTGCTGTCTAGATAAGCATCACTAGGTTTTAGAACTGAGTTTATGACTTCGCTCAAATGTGGCAATTTTACTACAAAATTCTTAGTTGAAGTTATCAAGCCAAGCTTTCCCTTACTCTAGAGTTGAGGATGGTTCCGAGGCACATGTAGGCTTTCTCGAGGTTTCTGTCCTGTTTGCTGTTCAGAGAAATCTCAGCAAACTTCTCCAAGTATGCTGTTGCTTCTGTTAGTTTGCCTTCACTGAAACATACAAACACATTTAAGTCATAAATGGGTGCTGATTAGTCATTGTTGACTTGTAAATATACACACACTCAGCAAGAATATAGCTGCAAACAGCAATTATTAGGGTCCAAGTACCATTACCCCCTTTAAATTGACTAAATACAAATGACAACAAGTCAATTATTTAAATTCATCATGCAGTTACATACAGGTTTATCACTGTTCATCACGGTTATACTGCCATCTTCTGGCTAAAGTCCATTTCTTATATATACTAGCAGTCAAAAGCATAGACACTTTCTCATTCTAAATTCTACTTTAAACACATTGGGCCCTATTTTAATGATCTGAGCACATGGTCTAAAGCGCGCAGGTGAACTTAAAGGTCCCGTTCTTCGTGTTTTTTTGAAGCTTTGATTGTGTTTACAGTGTGCAATATAACATGTGTTCATGTTTCACGTGTAAAAAAACCCCAGTATTTTTCACACAATTTACTCATCTGTATACCGCTGTTTTCACTGTCCTAAAAACGGCTGATGACTTCCTTGTTCTATAAAGTCCCTCCTTCAGAAATACGTAACGAGTTCTGATTGTGCCAGCGGTTCCCGTGTTGTGATTTGACCGCAGCTTAGCGAACGTGGCACGGTTCCTGTGTTGTGATTCGACAGCAGCTTAGCGCACGTGGAAAGGTCACGCCTCTTAACGGGAGATATATGCGCTTAATGATCTCTACAGCGTCCCTGGGAAAGCCAAACAAAGGTGGTTTGACTCCGGGATGAAAATAACAGCGTCTCGACGACATGGCGACAAACACACTCAAACGCAACACTTCCTTTTCTCCACGTGACACGTCCTCTTCTCCACGTGGGACAGCAACAAGACCACGCCCCCTTTTTTCGCGTATTCTTGTGGGCGGAGGTTAGTCTGTTCTACTGTTCTACTGACGTCATTTATGAAGGAAGTACCAGGATGTAGTCCAAGCCGACCGTTCGCTGTAGGCTTTGAAAGGGAACTTCTGTTAAATAAAATATCTCGCTTGGCATTGAACTTTGAGCTTTATAATTTTACAGGTATTATTTATGCTCTAACAGCAACATTACACACTAACTAAAGTTTGAACAATGGGATCACGAAGAACGGGACCTTTAAGGCGTGAAAGAATCCACTTTTGCTAGTTTAATGGTGCGTTCACACCGGACGCAAATGACGCGATTTGCGCGAGTGACTTATGTTAAGTCAATGCAGAGACGCGAATAGGCATTCTGCGGCGCGATTCACGCGAATGACGTGAATTGCGCGTTTTAAACGCGTGATTCGCGCAAATCGCTCAAGTTTAAAATCTAAACTTTGGCGAATATTCGCGCTGCGTTAACCAATCAGGAGCTTGCTCTAGTAGTGACAACAATGAGGAGAAATTCTGTATATTAATATCTGGTTCATATGATTATCACTGTGATAACATTAAATGACATGAAACACAACCCAGTCTCTTTTTGTTAAATGCAAGTTTATGTATGATCAATAATACAAAAGTATAAGTAAAAGGTATAATAAGCTATAGCCTACATGAAATAAAGCAAACAATTCATTCAAACATTCAAAGTCAGTGCTAGTCGGCTAGAACTGTAACGTACAGTTATAGCCTAAAAATAAAAAAGTAATGAAACTTCACTTTGCCCTCAGCCTAAACGATTTGCCAGGGAACAAATTATAGATGTGTCTTTGCGTCTGTTGTGCAGTGAATGTCACACGCGAATGTAGCGAATTTCATGCCCGATTGAAGCGAGTAAACTCAAAATGTTCAAGCGTCCAACTTCATGCGAATAGTGCGATTTATTCGCATCCGGTGTGAACGCCACATAACGATGGGAAAAACGGTCGCGCCAAGTGCATAGTCTAAAAGGGTTGTACCTAGTCTCTTAATGAATCATGGGTGTGTTTTGGGCGCAACGTGCAATAAACCCAGAATCTCATCTCCCATTCCCTTTAAAAGCCAGTTGTGCTCGCACCATGGCGGATTCGCTATTTACATGGTGGAATTTGCGAGTGGAAATTTTTATTTTTAATATTTAAAAATGTTTGTGTGCTGCTCGCGTCTCTTTGTGTGTAATAAGTAGACTGTACACGCGTTGTGCACCCGCCTATAGGCTCATATTACTAACACACCCTTTAAATAACACAAAAAATACTGCAGCATCAAAAATACTTTAGACCAGGTTTTTGTTGGTCAATGGCGCAGTTGTTTTCAGTTCCTCAAAATAGCAACGTGCCAACAATGCGCCTGAACACACCTCGTTTTCAGACCAGCACGCCGATGGGCGAACAGATGGGCGCGAGTGCATTTGCTATTTAAACAAAGTGGCGCAGGACATGAAAATGATAACGTTGGACTGAAACTAGCAAAAAACACTTGCGTTGTGCCGGGTGTATGATAGGGCCCTTAAGCTTTAAGATCAAAAGATTTTTAAGATCATGAGAAACATACATTCAGTCAAGTGTGTCCAAAGTTTAGAGTAGTAATGTATATACCAAATAAAAATGTAGTAAAAAAAGTAGTAGTTCATAATATTTATTTATTTAAATCTAATATGATGGAAATGAATGTGGTGTAGGTGGTATGTAGACTATGGCATGCACCAGTGAATCTGGATATAAGACACTTGTTTCTAAGGCCACATTTCTGAATTCTGATTTTTTCTTTCCATGTGGCACTGATCGGACATAACCCATACATTTGTGTAAGCAGGTAAAAAGCACATGGATTCCTCCAATATTCTCTGATCGGTTTCAGGCCTCATTCATACGTGGAAATAAACCTGATATGAATTGGATACATGAATTTGCGTCTGCCATGTAAGCGGACAGATTGGATATTCCCCTGTCAATGTGAGTCATACATCATTGAAAAAGTGACAGTGGTGAATGACGTCAACACCAACCGCAATCACGTGACTCTTAACCCAAAGTTTTGTTGACCTATAAAGATGGTGCAGAAAGCAGAAGCTTGTATTATCATTTTGTCTGCATCCATTGCGGTTTTTACTTCCTTATATTTTTCCAGATCAGAACGTCTACCTTGGGTTGTTACATCACTGATGATGCGTCCCAGCGCATCCGTAGGCTGTATCATTCACCATTATGGAAATAATATACTTTAAAAGAATATACTTAAGTGTGAACTGAATGTAATGACTTTATTCTGCTCTCCCAGTTTTGAAAAATGGGAGGTTGTCCCCAGAAGCTGCTGCTGTTCCCTGTCTTGGCTTTTCATGGAGCTCATGAAAAGGATGGGGAATTTAGAACAGAGCCATATCGCCAAAATCTTTTACAAAATATGCCAATAAAAAGTTGACAAAAAATTTGTCTATAGTGTTTTTGACTGAAGTGGTCCTGACTGAACTATAGTTTATATTAATATTTTTAAATGCAATTAGTACTTAATAGTGATTTTTATGTACTAAAGTAGGACTTAGTAAATAGTACATATTTCATTCACGAGTTTGTGTGCCCATATAATCTTGGTAAAAGTGGTAAACGGATTTGGCTTGCTGTCTGCTATAGAGGGGCTCTGAGAGGATATTCTACCCAAGCTCTGATTGCCCCCTATAACAGGAAAATTGTTCAAAAGGGAGGAGCCGGATCTATGATCATGCGTTTTTTTCCCTGAAAATTTCCTTGTGGCTACATCGATAGGACTTATACAAAATAATTTGAAAGGCGGGGAATCAAAGGGGCCAATCATGAATCCAGACTCTAGCTCTTTGGCTATTAAGGTGTCAACTGCTTCAGGTTCAGCGTTTGCCGACTGAAGGTTTTTGCAGATAAGGCTACTGGTAGGTAGGCTTTCCAGACTGGGATTAAAACCTTCCTTTAAACCTTTGAAAAGATATTGTGTGAAGTTTTTGTCTGGGTGATTTGCCAGTTTGTGGGCTAGAGAGGAGACAATGATGGGAGAAGACAGATACTTTCACAATTCTTTATTGGAGTTTGCTGAGGAGCGATAGACAGGGCATACAGAGCGAGCATGAGCTCCACCACAGAAATTACACACGTGTAGATATTTGCAGTGTTGTCTAGTACAACCAAACTGATTGAAATTATTGCATACTTGTCTGCCTGAAGTGAACCTGAAGTTGCGGCTCTTTGAGTCGCCCCTGGACTGCGGTACGTAAGATGTGGAATTGAGGAGTGCCAGAATTGGTGCTCATATTGCTTGAAGGGCCGGAATTAAAGAGGGGGCACGAGGAAGGCTCGTGTGTGGTGGAATTACACAAGACGCAAGAGACACTACGGCAGCCCAGAAAAACCTTATTGTATAGCTCCAAGTCAAGAGCTCCCCAATAAGGACATTGATTCCACTGGGTGACTCGAGCTGTGCATTTGGCTGAAAAAAGCCTGTAATAAGTGAAGAAATGGGTACCGCCGAAGGTGTGTGACAGTTCTGCAATGATAGTTAAAAAGTCATTCAACTCCTTGCGTCTAGAGGGGAATACAGAACAAATAATTTCTGTATATCTACCGAAAGCGATACAAAATTCAGCCATGATAAGTATGCAATTTGATTTGGAATTTGTGGTTTTCAGATTGATTGTCATAGGACCACAGTCAAGGGTGCGATGGGGTTCACTTATTGAAACAGAGGGAAGGAGAGAAGAGAGGTCAATGTCCGCACCTGCTAAAATCTGGGAACGTAGATGGGTGGAGACGGGTGGTGAATCCATAGCAAGGGCGTTGGAAGGAACTGGAAGAGCAGATGCAGTTGAGAGTGTATATGTTGGGAGGCGAGGAACTGTTGAGGAAGCAGTGGCTGGATGAAATAAGGTTGGCGAATAGATCACTTGGGGAGGCAACCCCATGCTTGGATCGGCTCCAACGGCGGCAGAAAAAGGAAAGAGAGGAGGTGGCAGGACTGTTTGCGGAGGCAGCCTCACACTTGGGTCTGTGCCGATAGCAGAGGAGCAATTAATGAGAGGGGGAAGGGAGGGGGGGCATGACCGTTTGCGGAGGCAGCCTCACGCTTGGGTCTACTCCGATAGCGGAGGAGAGAGGAATGGAAGAGGGGGGGTAGGGGGGAAATAGTGGCATTTGCACAGGTAGCCTCAAATTTGTATTTATTCCATGGCTAGATGGATTTAACTGGGGATGAAAGACAGGAGGAACAGAAATGTTGGAAGCGTGGGCAGGAGAAGCTGTGATTGTCTCACCTGTGGCAGGAGGAAAGGTAACAGTCACAGTCGGAGAGGCCGCGAAACTATTGCGGGCGACCGCGGAACTAATGTTTGTGGCGCGATAGATGGCCGGCCGCTATGAGCAGCGGACGAGGAAGCTGTGGCAGCTGCGGCTGCCGGCTGAAACTGTAGCGGGTTGGAGGCAAACCGCATGGATCGTACAGTTGCATGCGTGGTGCTTGGAGGACACTGGGTGTTTTGGTGAGAGCGCACGAGCAGATCGTGAAGTTGCGCTTATGAATTCTTCCAGGAGATACCCTCGTTGGATAACGCTTGCCTGAGCGCGTTGACGGTCCATTTCTCGACAGGAGAGACTGAAGGGCATGCTGCAGATGTTGTTGATGCTGATGATGAAGGACGAGATGAATCATGGCGAGGATTAGCCGAGCCCCGTGATGATCTAAATGGAGGAGGAGAAAGAGGTCTCCTTGAGCAAGGTTTTTTATGCTGGTTTGTGGAGCGGAGAGACCGGCGACCTGGACGATCAACAGGTGAAATGTGCAGTGAAGGAGGATCCAAACTGTCGGGAGAAAAGCGTGCAGGTGTTTCTGGCACGTTAGAAAGTTCGTCGTCGGACAGTTCGATTTCCTGGAAGTCAGTCATGATGCGGTTTGGGCGGGTCAAATGCTGCAAGAACTAACAACGGGAAGAGGTAAGCTGATGGTTTTATACCTTGGTATTAATTGGAAGATTAGATCGGGGTACTACCTCCCGAAATTACGTTTAGTAACTTCACTAATTTCAGATGCATTTAAATATATTTGTAATTACACATTTGTAATGATGATGTTGCCATTTAGTACATTTAAAATATATTAATTTAAAATGTTATAACAAATAAAACACTGCAGATAAAATGATAATCAATTACTTTACATGTGCTTTAGTATTTTAGTCAACATCAATACTTCTTTAAAGCACAACAAAAGTATTTTATTTAATATTATCTTATATTATATTATCTGCCAGTACAGTTTTTTTAAATATCTACTTTCAAATTTGAAGTACACTACAATTGCACATTCAATACAATTAAACTGCACTTCCATTTCACAAGGATACAGACAGTTTTTATTTTATTTAGTTGGTGTGATTAGAGGTGCAGAAATTACACACTTGCATTGTGTGATTGTGTAATTACATTACATTTACATTTATGCATTTAGCAGACGCTTTTATCCAAAGCGACTTACAATTTGGGGGTACACGAAGCGATTGATAATGAAGAGTTTAGTAAGCGCAACAAGTGCCTGAAATACTGAGACCATGTACATTGCTCAGTGTAGCACAGGCTAGAGTAGGGAGGGAAAAAACGGGGAGAAAGAGGAAAGGAAAGGTTTTTTGGTTTTTTTAAGTTAGACTAAAGAAGTTGTTTGAACATATGACTACATATGAAAGTGTGTGCATCTACCTCTCCAGAGATTTGGCAATGGCTTCATATGCTCTTCCCAGGCTATCTGTATTTTCAAGTGTTTTGGAGATCTCCAGATACAGGCTGAAAAACTGACACAAGCAACAAAAACCTCACAGAACAAATAATTGCAAAATTAACAAACTGAGTTTGTGAGTACTGTAGTCTATACAGACCTGTTTAGCAGTCTTCTGGTCTCCTACGCTCTGATATGCCAGGCCCAGATGATAGGCTGCCTCTCCTTCTGGTCCTCGGTCTCCCGCTAGAAGTCAGATCAATAACCAACAACAGGAAAAGAAACAAACGGTGTGAGTGAGTAAACACTCACTTTAAGGGACGTGTGGTTTTATTGCTGGAGAACTTAATGACTGTATTGTTGATTGAAGTGGAAATCAGTTCTGCTGCCCGAACTAGACTGCACAACTGGCCAAACTTGACAGAAAATCTGATCACGAATGGATTCTAATTTGACAAGGAATCGCTAATATGAACATTCAGAAGGGGGAGTGAAGTGGGCGTGCATACACTCTTTAGCCATCTCGTAGGTCTTGTTGAACATCTTAATGGCGTCTGCATAGTGTTGGTCCTGAAGCAGTGTCTGTGCCAGCAGTGTATACACCCTCTGGAGCTCCTCACATGAGCGTGAGTGATGCATGCGGCCGCTGGTGTCCTGCCATGCTCGGCCCATGGTCAGGTGGTAAAACACCTCATAATGCTCTCGTGCTAGCTCAAGCTGACCTGCAACACACATGCCCAGTATTGCTACATTTAATCAGCTGAGCATTTAAGAATTTTTTATCTTTTTTCTTTTGTTTGGGTGAATTTTACAAAGAGGGTAATTATTCTCTCCTCAATCAAAAGAAATACATAAGAAATTATATTTTAGGATGTGATTTGTAATATTATGTTCACAATTGGGGACATTTCCCCCCAAATTCTGATAACTGTCAAAACAAACATTGAATGTTAGCTTTGAAAGAAAAAAGCTTGTTTGAAGGAGATGATAGATAGATAGATAGATAGATAGATAGATAGATAGATAGATAGATAGATAGATAGATAGATAGATAGATAGATAGATAGATAGATAGATATGCTGAAAAAATGTGTTACCCTTCTCTAAATAAACTTGGCCCATGTGTAAGTTAGCCTCAGCCTCTCTTTTGCCAGAGTCCATTTTTAATTTGCGAGCTGAATGGAGGGCCAGCTGAAAGAAATGATGCTTCAACCATTCGTCCTCTGGCTCAGTGAAAAACCTGGCCAAAAACAAGTGGTTCTCATACGCCTCTCCATACTGTCCTAGAGCAGGAAAGACAGAGATGGGGGGAAGAGAGCCAATGTACATTTACTGATGATATATTTAGATATAAGCATGCTCTAGTTGAAAATCTAATATTATTTTAACAAAAGTAACAACTTTTACATAGCCTATTGGTGGTGTTACTACTGTTTTAAATTTCAGATTTATTTTATGTAAATTCCCAGCTGACATATTTTTTTTTAGTTTGTACATTACCCCTAAATCAAATGTCTCTTTAAAAGTATGCATCACATTAATTTGTACATTAAATGAATTACAGTGACTGAACAATTAAATCACAGAATCAGTCAAAGAAATAGGCTACATCTCGAAATAGCGACAATTAATATAAATTCAAAATGATTCCACTCAGGTTATGGTGAAAAAATATATTTACATTTTTTTATTATTATATTTAAAGAATTCCTTAGGCTATACAGCACATCCGGAAAGAATTCACTGCACTTCACTTTTTCCACATTTTGTTACGGATTAAATGGATTATGTTTGGATTATTGTATGGATTAAATTCATTATTATTTTCCTCAATTCTACAAACAATACCCCATAATGACAGCATGAAAGAAGTTTGTTTGAAATATTTGCAAATGTATTAAAAATAATTGTACATAAGTATTCACAGCCTTTGCCATGACACTCAAAATTGAGCTCAGGTGCTCCTGTTTCCACTGATCATCCTTGAGATGTTTCTACAACTTGATTGGAGTCCACCTGTGGTAAATTCAGTTGATCAGACATGATTTGGAAAGGCGCACACCTGTCTATATAAGGTCCCACAGTTCACAGTGCATGTCAGAGCACAAACCAAGCCATGAAGTCCAAGGAATTGTCTGTAGACCTCCAAGACGGGATTGTATTGAGGCACAGATCTGGGGAAGGGTACAGAAAAAAATCTGCAGCATTGAAGGTCCCAATGAGCACAGTGGCCTCCATCATCTGTAAATGGAAGAAGTTTGGAACCACCAGGACTCTTCCTAGAGCTGGCCGCCGGCCAAACTGATTGATCGGGGGAGAAGGGCCTTAGTCAGGAAGGTGACTAAAGCCGCGTTTCCACCGCAGGAACTTTCCCCAGGAACTAGGAACTTTGGGGTGGTACTCGGTGTGTTTCGACCGCAGGAACCAGGGTCTAAATGAAGTTCCGGGTAAATATTTCCCCCTCCGAGTGGCCCTGCTCCCGAGGTGGTACTTTTTCAGAGTTCGGGAACTTTCGGGGGTGGGACTTGGGCACTGAACATGCTGATTGGTTCACGCAGCATTTTATTTCAACCGGCATTTTTAAAAGTCTTTTGCGAGGATCGTTCAGCGTTCAGTAAATATCAGTCTTGCTCTTTCTGTCCGATGGCACGCGTTCGTCTCAGTCATTGCACGGTCAATGTACGTAATAGCTGATGATAACATTATCATATTTTAAATCTAGCTTCACGAGCTTTCAGAATACGCTTTAGTATCAGTGCTCGTCTCTTTTCCGCCGTTTTGTTAATGACCTCTTTAGTAAACCAATATAAAACCAGCAAAAGCAGCGCTGCTTGCATCTCCACCACTTGTTGGTGTTGCAGACAGTGTCGCACAAAAATTATTACTGTCCGTCGCTGACTGGGAGGAGCAGTCACCGGACTAATTTGCCTAATCTTCTCAGTACTTCAGGCCGCAGTGGAAACGCAGACAGCAGCAGGTCTGAGGGAAAAAAAAGTTCCTGTAAAAAAAGTTCCTGATACAAATTGTTCCGGGTAATTTTGGTGGAAACGGGGCTTAAGAACCCGATGGTCACTCTGACAGAGCATTTCTCTAAGGAGAGAGGAGAACCTTCCAGAAGAACAACCATCTCTGCAGCACTCCACCAATCAGGCCTGTATGGTAGAGTGGCCAGACGGCACATGACAGCCCGTCTGGAGTTTGCCTAAAGGCACATGAAGGAATCTTCCATGAGAAGCAAAGTTCTCTGGTCTGATGAAACAAAGATTGAATCCCTGGGCTGAATGGCAACCGTCATGTCTGGGGGAAACCAGGCACCGCTCATCACCTGGCCAATACCATCCCTACAGTGAAGCATGGTGGTGGCAGCATCATGCTGTGGGGATGTTTTTCAGTGGCAGGAACTGGGAGACTAGTCAGGATCGAGGGAACGATGAATACAGCAATGTACAGAGACATCCTTGATGAAAACCTGCTCCAGAGAACTCTGGACCTCAGACTGGGGTGAAGGTTCATCTTCCAACAGGACAACGACCCTAAGCACAGCCAAGATAACAAAGGAGTGGCTATGGGACAACTCTGTGAATGTCCTTGAGTGGCCCAACCAGAGCCCAGACCTGAACCTGATTGAACATCTCTGGAGAGATCTGAAAATGGCTGTGCACCGATGCTCCCCATCCAACCTGATGGAGCTTGAGGGGTCCTGCAAAGAAGAATGGGAGAAACTGATCCAAAAATAGATGTGCCAAGCTTGTAGCATCATACTCAAAAAGACTGTAATTGGTGCCAAAGGTGCTTTAACAAAGTATTGAGCAAAGGCTGTGAATACTTATGTACGTGTGATTTTTGTTTTTTCGTTTTTAATTTTTAATACATTTACAAAGATTTCAAACAATCTTCTTCCATGTTGTCATTATGGGGTTTTGCTTGTAGAATTGAGGGAAAAAATTATGATTTTAATCAATTTTGGAATAAGGCTGTAACATAACAAAATGTAGAAAAAGTGAAGCGCTGTGAATAATTTTCGGATGCACTGTATATTACAAATCAGTAACAACTACACCCCTCCACCAAATCTAATGAATTTCAGTGCCCACCAATCCCAAACTGAATGCAATATTTGATTCATATGTAATGTGCATTAATAGAAAATTACCAGCTCTCTCTGCGGTCTCAGCACAGGTGAGGTGCTGCTGTAGTGTCTGTAGTTTGTGCGGATGTTCCTCCGCGTCTTTCCAGCGCTGCAGCAGTGCAAAAAGCTCCGCGAACGAGCGGTGAAAGCCCTCACACAGCATCCCCACGCACACATTCTGACACAAAGGCTCTCTGAATCTCAAGAGATACACAATCATGAATGAATGTGAATGAAAACATGCAGCTGATTATAGACTTGGTCGGTGTCATGTCATAGCTGGGGGAGAACAACCCATTCCCCCTCACTGGAAAAGCATAGGGTGTTTCTCAAACGGATGGCTGCATATCTCGGCTCCCACGTCACAAAACTTCGCTGAAGGCCATCTCAATTTGAAGGATCCTTAGAAGGCAGCCTTTGTTTCGCGTCTTCCATTTGGCAGTGAAGTTGGTACTGAGCTTGTCTAAATTTATTATGAATTTTTATTTAGTATTTTTTTGGACATGAAATCATAGATGTTATCTTTTGTTTTGCTGTAAATTTATCACTAACACTAAACTGCCAATATTATAAGCTGTTGGGAGACCGCAGACTGTCTATCGAATTGGTCGGTGTCATGTCACGGGCGTGGTTTGGGGCAGAGTCGGCGTGGGGGAAAACAATTCTTTCCCCCATACTGGAAAAGCATGGTGTTAACCCAGTATGGCATACAGAAAATCACTTCTGCTGCGTATTGGGTTGGATTGGATTGGGTTGGATTGTATTGGGTTGGATTGTCCTTACAGTATTTGTGACTGGCCAGGTGTCGTTCCCGACATTTTTTGTTACCTGATTGAGTCTCCAGATAAGAGACAGCTAATCTTAAATTATTCAATCTGTAATATCAGTATCATCCAATAGTCTATATTGTTACCCATGTTCATTAAAGCTATGGTATAAAAGACTAGATTGTCTTAGCAGCGACGTTACTCAGTGCTATTAGCCTATATTTGGCCATGTGCTATATTACACAGGAATCTTCTCGCAGACCAACATTAAGAATTACAGATCTCTGGAGGCTCACAATTTTTTCACCAGTGGCTTTGTGGGGGTGGTTTTACATCACAAAATATCAGAGAGCAACATTTATTTATTTAGTTGCGATGTGAAGCCTTCTTGGAGGGTTACTGAAAAGCCCCGTCAGACCTGGTTGTGGTGCAGGGGGACAGGACTAGCCTAGAAATCTAGACGCACCCTAGCGGCAGCAAATCTAATTTGCCGCGAGTGTAGTCTAGCAACTCTCGGTAGACCTGCGAGCTGGAAAAACCAAACTCTGGTCAGGGCAATCACATCGTGTATAGGGTCGGTGGGCGGGCTTAACATAATGACGGCACGTCATGGCAGAGTTGCGGCGGTTCCACGTGCTACTCGTAAACAAAGAAGCTGGCGAACAGCGGTCTTACGAATCGGCTTTGGCCGCGACTCTGGAAGACTTTGAGCTAAGCTTTTCTTTCAGAAAAGAACAAAGAACGGCACTGAAGTCATTCTTAAGAAAGGTAGATGTGTTCGGAGTTTTGCCGACCGGATACGGCGAAAGTTTAATCTATCAACTAGCTCCACTTCACGTTGCTCACTGGTTGGTTGTAGCGCCATCCAATTGCGTGCAGAGGGAATTTGAAAGACAAATTTGAAAGAATTTGAAAGACCATTTGTCCCGCCCCTCAGATTGAGCCCTGCCAATGGTGAGCTCCCAGCGCACATCAAGATGTTGGGTCTGGCTTGTCAGGCTAGGACGGGACTGTAATGGCAGGTCATTGCGACTGCATGGCAGGGTAAGTGGTGTAGCCTATCAGGAGTTAGAACACAGTTAGAAACACAATTTCTACCAATCTCATGTTAATCTTGAGTACCTATAGAGTAGTATTGCATCCTTCATATCGCCGAAGAGTATTTAGTTTTATCATATTTATGAAAGACAGATACGCTGTACCGCTTCTTTCAGAAAACCGCCAAGCTCGTGGAGGTGTGCAGTGGGCGGAGCTAAAGAGTGCGCGCACATACACACACACACACACACACACAGTACATTCTTGGCAATATCCCTCCCTGGATATCTTTCGATTCACTATACGTTCGTGTTGTTGACATTATATGCACTTATGCGCCGATTGCCAACAAAACACTCACTGGTTTGACTCATGACCGGGAACAAACAAACACACTTGCAGAACTGGAAAAACAAACTGCATCCACTGTTTAACGCTGGGTTATTTTGGAAGCTGAACAAGGTTATCTTTCCCTCACAACAAGAAAAACACTTCTTTAGGTGACTTTGTTGATTTTGCAGTCTAAAAACAAAATGACAGCGCTGCCGGCGGCTTCCGTAACCTGAACGAAGCTCATTGATGGACACGCTCCGCACTCGCTCATCCGGGAGAATTCCCCCTATTATGACTTTGTCCACAAAACTTTCTGAAACGTATTCGAATCCGGAAGGAGTGTATTTGGCACAGAAATACATCCAACTCCATTTGGCCATTTTTAGCATGAGAATCCAACTCTTAAACACTGTAAATAAGTCAGAACGCATGAAATAGCATTAGACCCTTTAAAGGGTTAGTTCACCCAAAAATGAAAATTCTGTCATTAATGACTGAATATAAAATTCCTTTTATGAACTTATATTTTAGTTTTTGTGCGAAAAAAAAACAACTAAATAACGACTTTATTCTACAAGTGCTTATCTTCCGTCTAGGCCTCAGACGTGAACTCACGTAGCACCACGACGCATGCGTGAGAATTTGACTTATAGCGCTGGCGTTCCAGGAAATGCACACTATAGCCCCATTTTGAGCACTACGCAAAGACCTAAAGCACGATCAATGTAGAATTCAACAGCTTAGATATGGCGCATCTTCCTCTGCTTGGAAACACATCTCCTCCTCGCTTCCGGGTCATGTGTCAGAACGCCGGCTCTATTCTCGCGCATGCGTCGTGGTGCTTCGTGAGTTCACGTCTGAGGCCTAGACGGAAGACAAGCACTTGTAGAATAAAGTCGTTATTTAGGGGTTTTTTTGCACACAAAAACTATTCTCGTCGCTTCATAAAATTATTGTAGAACCACTGTAGTGAGATGGACTTTGTAATGATGTCTTTAGTACCTTTTATGGGTCTTGTGAGTGCAAAATACATTGTTGCCAATGAAGGCCTTTCTGAGCCATCGGATTTCAACAAAAATATCTTAATTTGTGTTCCGAAGATGAACAAAGGTCTTACGGGAGTCGAACGAGGAATTAATGACAGAATTTTAATTTTTGGGTGAACTAACCCTTTAAGCTTGTTTCATACGCTATATTTGTATTAACTACTGTTTATGTTTTCTTTTCAGTCTGGGTGAGTTGTGCTCCCATGTGACTGCTGTTCTTTTTAAATTGGAGGCTTGTGTCAGGATGGGGTTTAATACAGTCCCATTCACAAGCAAAGCCTGTGCATGGAATCAGATTTGTGTAAAAAAAAAATTAGCCTGCACTTGTAGCAGAAACAAATTTTACTCTGAGCAAACATCAGCAGGAGTAAAAAGGAAAAGAAAAGCCCCAATCCCAAAAGCCTCTACTTAAGAGCAGCTGCAGTTTCTGAACATGCTAGCTGACAGATCACCACATGCAGTGGTTCTGAACAGTTTGAATGCTTTTGCCACGACATCCAAAAAGCCATGGTGTTTCAGCCTGCATGAAGTAACTGAAGAGGAGGTGGATAAGGTGGAAAAAGCAACCATCAGCCAGGCATCTTGTGTCCTGTGGCATCAGGAGCATGTGGGTCGTATTACAGGCTCCATAGCAGACCGTGTCATGACTCCTGGTGATCCATTAATCCATGACATATGCCAAAAGAGACACAGGCCTATTATGAAGCCATGGATCCAGTAGGGTAGACACCATGAGCAAGATGCCATCAACACGTACCGCTATGTTCTTGGAGTTGGAAGTCTCACAGGCAACATATCATTGACCATATACATTAGTGCAGTGGTTCTCAAATGGGGGTACGCGTACCCCTGGGGGTACGTGAAGGCACTCCAGGGGGTATGTGCGATTTTAATATATATTTATTTTCATATATTTAAAAAATAGCATGCAAAAATCCTTTAAAAAATAATTATTTAATAAATTATTTCAGGAAAATATAAGTATAAGTAAGTTCATAAAATGAATTTTATATTCAGTAGGCTATTCAATTTCATTATCCTAAAAACCCAGAGTCTCCCCCAAACCAGGATGGTTTGACCCAAACTGTCATATGCTGCCTGGCATCACCTGTCAATCACTTGGATCAACCATGGAGTCGTGGTTGAAGCGTAGCAGCAATTCTTTTGAAAACACGGACGGACAAGTGAAGGACAAACCACAGCCGGAAAAATTCTGGCTGTATCTTGAAGATTATGTTTAAATTGGATTTACGTCCACAAATTGCAACCCACCCAAGGTACTGTGTTTTTTCTGTGGGGAGAAATTAGCTAACAGTAGCATGAAGCCAGCACATCTGCAGCGTCATCTTAAGACAAAACATGGATGTCACGTTGGTAAGCCACTTGACTTGAGGAAACTGTCTGAATTCAGATCATCTCAAGAGACGGTGCGGAAGGCCTCCACAATATCAGCCAAAGCCCTGGAGGCCTCTTATGCAGTGTCTTTGCTCGTAGCTAAAGCCAAGAAGCCATTCACTATCGCTGAAGACCAGCTCCTTCCAGCGGCTGTAGTGCTGGCTGAGACTATGCTGGACAAAAACGCAGCGGAGAAATTAAAGACTGTGCCTTTGTCAAATGACACTATTTGCCGCAGAGTAGATACAATGGGAACAGACATTGTCGAGCAAGTTGTGGGAAAACTTAGCGACTCCTTTTCACTCCAGCTGGATGAATCAACAGATGTCAGCGGAAATGCACAACTTGTTTTTTTTGTGAGGTACGTTGATACTGACGACATTTATGAGCACATACTATTCTGCAAAGGTTTGGACTGTACAGACGCGCAGCATCAATGACAGGCAGCGCGAAAGGACTAATAGCGCACATTAAAAAAGAAAACCCCGACATGATGTGGACTCACTGTGTCATACACAGAGAGGCATTATCGTCCAAGAAAATGAGCCCTGTATTACATGACGTTTTGAACAGCAGCATCAAAGTGATCAACTTCATTAAGTCAAGGCCACTTAATGCACGCCTGTTTCGCCGCCTCTGCGAAAATATGGGAGCTGAACACACACAGCTGCTGCTGCACACAGAAGTGCGGTGGCTCTCTCGAAGGAGAATACTCAACCGGCTGTTGGCACTAAGATCCGAAGTACACACCTTTCTGATTGAGCACAGATCTCCCCATGCCACCTTGTTCCAGGACACAGACTGGCTTGCAAAGCTGTGCTATCTGGCAGATATATTCAGCAAACTGAATATGTCTCTGCACGGCAAGGACGCCCGCATTTTAAACCTGTATAACAAGGTGGGTGGTTTCCTGAAGAAAGCAGAGCTGTGGCGAATGGCCTGTACACAGGAGGATTTCACCTGCTTTCCGCAGCTGGATGATTTTCTCTCAAGTGAAGATGTGGACAGAGCTCCAGTCTAGTTGGTCATAATGGGACATTTGACCAAGTTGATTCAGGATTTTCATTCCTACTTTCCTGACATGGAGGAGAAATCTGCACAGCTGGATTGGGTGAGAAACCCATTTCTCTTGTCCGAAGCAAACTGAAGCAAGCTCCCTGTCACCTATCAGGAAAAACTCTTGGAAGTGTCATCTGATTGTGGCCTCCAGATGAAGTTTGCCATGTCCACACTTTCACAGTTTTGGGTGTGTGTGAAGCAGGAGCACCCCGACCTGGGACAGAAAGCTTTGGAGTAGCTACTACCAGGGTTCTAAATTAACACCCGCCAAATGCGGGTTAAAATTCATTTTGGTGGGTGTTAAAGGTCCCGTTCTTCGTGATCCCATTGTTCAAACTTTAGTTAGTGTGTAATGTTGCAGTTAGAGCATAAATAATACCTGTAAAATTATAAAGCTCAATGTTCAATGCCAATCGAGATATTTTATTTAACAGAAGTTCCCTTTCAAAGCCTACAGCGAACGGCTGGCTTGGACTACATCCTGGTACTTCCTTCATTAATGACGTCATTAGAACAGTAGAACAGACTAACCTCCGCCCACAAGAATACGCGAAAAAGGGGGCGTGGTCTTGTTGCTGTCCCACGTGGAGAAGAGGAAGTGTCGCGTGGCGAAAAGGAATTGTTGCGTTTGAGTGTGTTTGTCGCCATGTCGTCGAGACGCTGTTATTTTCATCCCGGAGTCAAATCACCTTTGTTTGGCTTTCCCAGGGACGCTGTAGAGATCATTAAGCGCATATATCTCCCGTTAAGAGGCGTGACCTTTCCACATGCGCTAAGCTGCTGTCGAATCACAACACAGGAACCGTGCCACGTGCGCTAAGCTGCGGTCAAATCACAACACGGGAACCGCTGGCACAATCAGAACTCGTTACGTATTTCTGAAGGAGGGACTTCATAGAATAAAGGAAGTCATCAGCCGTTTTTAGGACAGTGAAAACAGCGGTATACAGATAAGTAAATTGTGTGAAAAATACTGTTTTTTTTACACGCGAAACATGAACACATGTTATATTGCACACTGTAAACACAATCAAAGCTTCAAAAAAACATGAAGAACGGGACCTTTAATAAAAACTTACTAGCCAGTTTGGCTGGTGATGCATGAGGCATTACATGCAATGCATGATACATAAGGCTCTGTTCTCGGTCATTTATCCCCCTGGCAGCACTTCCTACGTTTCCCATGTCCACTGTGCCATAATGTTAGACTCATACAAATTTCAACCCATTTGTGACAACCTACAACCCAGTTGCGTTGGTTAATATTGGAGATCTGCGCAAGACGCGGGAACTTGAATCAAGCATCACTGGTAGAAACGGGAGGAGAAGACTCGGCTGGTAAATAATTAACGCAGCATCCGTTTTTTCTGTCATCCTCTGGCTAGCGTTACATTATATTAATCACGCTTTTATTCATGCAAATGCTTTTAAACCATTGAAGATCTGTCTGTGACACACACATACGCATAGAAAGCTCGCGCCAGATTTGAGTTCTCTTTTGTGCTTGAACAAACAATAACACACACAATTATGCCAAAATGACAGTTTTGTTGAGTATCCTAATAAGAGAAGCCTTAAAAGAGTTAAATAACGTCTTAAAAGAACTTAAAGAGGTGTGAGAAAATGAGACGCGTGAGAGATCCGCTTCATGTGTGACAGCGAGAGATCTTAAAGTGAATGTAAAGAATAAAAGTAATTACTCAGTAAATACGCACTGCTCTTGATTAAATAACTTTTATAGCTTTAATAAGGATTACTATATATAATTTATATTTTATGCAGTGCAAACTAACTTTTCAATTTCTGTATATTTCCTACTTACAGGAAGGGCACAGGTAGCCTTCATATGAAATGTATTATGGGTTTATGTGAGGATTGTTTTTAAAATCACTTAAATTAAAAGTTGTTATATATTTTTTTATCTATGTTAATGAGTTATTTCATTGAAGTGTCAATGAAATGTTATTTCATAGAGACATCATATTAGTATCAGTGATACTGGCCTTCATTCATAAAAGATGCTATTAAACAAAAAGTGTATGCATTACTTTATGTGTGTTTTTCATGCCAACAATGTTAATAAAATGATCAAATGCATTAAATGGCACTCATAATTTCTCTTATTTTCACCAGAAAAAATTGGCTAGTGGAAATTCTGATTGGCTGGTAACTTTAGAAAGTTATCAGTCACATTGGCTGGTGATCAAAAAAGTTGATTTAGAACCCTGGCTACTACCCTTTGCCTCCACATATTTATGTGAGGCCTCATTCTCTACAATGACTGTGATCAAAACAAAGCAGAGAAACAGACTGTGCCTGGAGAAGAACTTGATCACAGCAGTTGCCTCCCTGCCACCAAGAATGAAAAAGATCCTCAGTGAAGCACAAGCCCAAGTGTCTCACTAAAATGTCTCACTAAGTGCAAAAACACACAGTTCTGTGCAACAATGCAATAGTCAGTGTTGATAGTTTGTAATGTTAAGATGTCAGTCTTCTTTTTGATTCTTTAAAAGATATTTTAAGATAGATATTTTTTTTTTTTTTTTTTAGCAATTTCTGCTTTTATTTAAAAGGTGCTCTAGAATGATTTGAAACAACATTTTAAATTGTTCTCTGGTATCTACATAGAGGGAATATGGCTTATTTAAGGTCAATAATTGTCCAGATACGGTTTTACAGGTCCATTTACAACTCTAGAAATCTTCCCCAGGATGAAATGGTCTGTTTTTGCCTTATTTGGAAGGGTCATGAATATTAATGCAGAGTTCTGCTCTGATTGGCTGTTTCACTGCACGGCTCAATGATAGCTGACCGTCATGACGATGGAGAGATTAGGCATTCAACCTTATATGTTTGAACCTGTGTCTGACGAAGATGCAGATTTTGAGGAACAACAACATGTTTTGAGATTGGAAATGAACGCTTCTGAATGGTAAGTTAAGTCTTTATTTTAATTAGGAACCTGCAAAATCATTACGTCCATACCAGAACTTCAGCCGAAACGATAACTAGCATATAGCATTAAATATACACATCAGCAGTCACAAATTTTTTAGCATTGTAAAAATATTTTAATTATTGTAATGCGTCCCTGTATGATTTTACAATGATAGCTTCTTCACTTTGAATCACAAACTGAACTGGGTAGCACTTAAATGTGTTGTTAGTACAGTAACGTTTGAGTTTGACAGTAGAGTACTGATTTAAAAGTCGATTTATTTAGCCATTTAGTTATGTAAGCTACTTGGATTATACTATTGTTACTGTACTAGCATCTTGCGTCAGATCTAAACAACAACGGGGATATTATCGTTAATGTCGTCTCTCTAAGAAACTTTCAATTTAATCAGAAATTGTTTAGACAGTCAAGAAGTGGATAAAATCACGGTTGGAATTGCCCCTTTCTTCAGTGTCGGACGCTGAGCAAAGCCTGCTTGATATTGTCCCAGGTTTGAAAAACTGTCCGTGGTGAAATGGGCTGAGCAAACTAACAACTTTGAAATAAATTGTTGTGGTATCCGATTATAAATAAACATCAACCATGCCTGTTGACATGTTTTATCTGTGGGAAGAGTATGAAACGTCTTCACATCCCCTGCACAGCCTGGAACATAACACTTGTTTACCTGCAGAACTCCAGTTGATACGGCTGCGCAGTTTCGCCTGACAGTGAACATGTGCTTGCATATGCAAATGTTGGGGGCGTACATATTAATGATCCCATCGATTGCATCACTGCTGGTGTTACGTTGAGATTTGCCTATTTTTCCGTGGTGTTTTTCACAAACGAGATTTACATATGAAGGAGGAGGCAATGGTGTTTGAGACTCACTGTATGTGATTTACATGTACTGAACTCCTGTTATTTAACTATGGCATGGTTAATTACATTTTTCATTCTAGGGCACCTTTAAAATTAAGTTAATGATTTCTTTTGATCCCAAAAGAGGACACTTTATGTTGATAATTATTTTTATGTGGACAAATCTTTATTTATTTTAATTAAGTCAATTATTTATTTCTTTTTTTAGATGTATCTTTTTATTTCCAAATAGTTCAAGAGAGACCACTACAAATGAGCAGTGTTTTGCACATTTATGGAGTTTTTAATTTTATAATTTTAAATGGTTATATTGTCACTGTTTTCACTACATGAGTTTGAATCACTACATTTTAGTGATGAGAAATATTTGCAATAAGTCATGGATTATTATAATTTAAACTGCAAATGAACCTTGACATCAGGAAGGCTGGCTTCTGAATTTGCCATTCATGGGAGTCTCATGTGATGGTTATGTGTCTTGTGAGTGTTGTGGTGAGGGTGTACTACAAGTAGAAATTATTCGGGTGAAAATAGCAAAAATTGCACTTTCGGTGTTCGGCTGAATAAGTGAAAAGACCGAATAAATTTTACAGAATAATGGCGTTTTTGATGATGCGATCAAATATAGCAACCAGCGTGTGTGAGAGAGAGAGGCGTGCACGCTTCTAAATGGAGCAAACATGTCGGAAGTGTGGAAGCATTCAAGAGTCAGAGAAAGACGCAAAAATGGCCGTTTGCAGACACAGCGGTGACATAGTTGTTGATCTCTTGTACGCAAAGGCCAATGTGTTTAAAGTTAGTCAGACTCCACTCCCTGCTCAAACCGCCAGAGTTTTTATTCAGTGCTGAGTTATACAGGCTCGCAAAACCTCTCATGAACAAACAAACAAACAAAGTGTAGACACAAATCGATGTAAGTAAGATATTTATTGTGCATTGTTAGCAGCTTCATTGCACTTTGTGAGATCACGATGAACTGACATAGCGACAGCGTTTAATGATTGTAAATGGAGCGGTCTTGGCTCGCTTTCGAGTCTACAGTCGATATAATCCATTGAATAAAACTATTTTTTTCATGTTGCAAAAAGGATTAATGGCCAATTGCACACTGCAAAGTTTGGAAGTGAAATAGTAACGCATTAAAGCAATGTAAAGGCAGACTAATAGATTAATACAAAAATATTTCATACGTACATATAAAAGAGTTCACACATACATATAATTTATGGAGAGTAGATTTAAATGCGTATTTGGCGTGAGCCTGAACCCAGAGTGTATGTAAGTGGTTTAGAGTTAAAAGTGTGGAGAAGGGGTGGAGGGATGCTTGTGTCAATTATCTGAACGTACTTCTCCCGAACCTTGTTAATAAAACATAATTTGTTGTAAAATATTTTAGAAATTCTAAATAATCTTAAATGTCTCACTGTACACTAGGGATGGGTCGCGATTTTCGAATATTCGATAGTTGATTTAATTATAGACTATCGAATAGTTTGTGCGATTATCGTCCTCAAAAAAATCCCCATGTTTTCGGTGTGGTGGTGACGCGTTCATGTGACCAGAGGGAGGCGCTGCCAATAACGCACCTAAAGCTGTCAGTCAGTTCTCAGGGTGTTTTATACTGGGCACGTTTGCTGCGGTCCGAGCGTGATTCTTCCCTCCGCCTCCGCAGCGTTGGTCTGGTTTCACACTCAACTTGAACCCTAGTGCGTTTGCGTTCATCTAACGTCATCACAAACGTGCACGGGCATGATAGTAAACAGAACGCGGGTCAAATATATTGGGCTTTTTAAAATGTGCAGCTGAGACTCTTTTGAGGAGACGTGAATTGCCATTATTTTGCTGCCCTGATTGCACTTTATGCGCGAATACACTGCAGGCTCGCTCTCGCGATCGTATCTCAGGTAAATCATCAACACTATCATCACTTACGTGTATGTTATTGAACTAATGACATTGCAATCGGCTAAAACGCATTCGCTGGTTACTTTTCTTCCTGAACAAGTGCACACCTGAGTGTTGTTTCACATTCACGTGAATCGCGGCACAGTTCCGAGTGCAACCGAACTCCGGTTGTGTGTTCTCGGGTTCGATACCTCAGTGCACACCAAGCTCTGTATGAAAGCTTTCACATTAGCAATTTTTCATGCGAACCGTGCTCCATTTCAAACTAAACTGCCAGAGTAAAAACGCCCTGAGACAACAGAAGAAGAACACATCGCCTCACGCGCACACTGTAGACTTTAGGCATTTAACGGTTGCGGTAACTTGGGGCGATGTCAAATAACAGTCATATGTTTCAGCATGTTACACTAATTATATGGCTTGAGTTGATATAGCCTATTCCCTAATGAATTAAACAGTTTGTTATCATACAGATTAAGAGCTTGAATGGTCTCTCTCCCTCTCTCTCTCTCTGTTTATATGTGTGTAGCCTTTACATGCGTGCATGCGGGGGAGGAGTTGCGATTTTCGAATAAAAATCGAATAATTCCCAGCGATCTTCGAATATTATTTTTACTTGAAATGCCCATCCCTACTGTACACTCACTGCTGTGGTGGAGCCGTTAGCCTACATCTGCACTTTAATAGAGCACCCTCAGTCATTTGATTATGATACCTGTAGGCATAATAGGCCAAAGATAAGATAAGATGGCCAAATAAAAATATTTTTATATTGTAGTTTTGTAATTTATTTTTCTTTTAAAAGCAAGACAAAATATTAAAAAGCAAATTTGTACTATTTAATTTAAGCAATGTTGGAAAAAATTGGCAAAATAATTGGAAAAAATTAGAAAAACACAGCAACTTTTTGTCATTTTGTCATTGTTTTTTTTTATAATTAAGTTGTCTGTATTTAGTAGATTGTGTTTAACACACAAAAGAGTGATTATCCGTTCAACACACTGAGGTATAGAAATTCTACATTGAATTTTTAAACAAAACTGCACTGGTATTGGATCGGCATCGGCCGATACTCAGAATTTTAGGCAGGCTTTTCAGTAGACTAATCATTTCCATTTTTTTTTTCCATGACTATAATTTCTGCTAATGTTGTTGTTGTTGTTTTAAGTTATGTGTCGGAAATGGGCTTCCATAAAACACACTTTCTTACTGTGCTATTTCGTGCTCGGTGGGGATTTGTGTTTTCTCTTCAGCAGGATAGATGGGATTGGGATCCTTTATCCATTCCCTGGAGGACCTAAACTTAATTAAAAACAGTCTGCAACTTGTTGGAAGACAAAATATTTCAGTAAAGTTTCCGAGTTAATAATCAGCTTACTTGGATGTTGTTTTCCTGTGTTTTTGGGGATTATAAATGTCTGGGAAGAAAGGAGTCCTCGAGCCCCTCGCCACTGCTGAAGACATGCTGTGGATTATTACACATTTGAAAACAAGTTATAGCCTAATTACTTACTGGTCAGTTAACAACAATTGTGTGACAACAAAACAGACACGAGTAAGTTCACTACACACGAAAAGTTTACCTGTCTGTCAGATGTGTGACTTCTGTAACTTGTTAACGTTGACAGAGTTCCGTTGTCACGGCGACCAAACTGAGTGCTTCCGCTCAAATGTATGTGTATGCTTATCTATCTAGTATATCTATTATTTTGTGAGGAAAACTTATTAACATAAATACAATAATGCCTGTCCACCCGCCCCATGAGTAATCTGGTCACCCAGTTATTATAGAAGAGCATTTCATGAGCCACTTTAACTCGCCCTGCTGGTTTACCACACGGGGTCGCTGTGTGCCATGTAATGCGTGTACATTTATTCAACTTTTAATTAAATCTTTTTTTTTCTTTCTCGTCGTTGTTGCCATAATGTTAACATGTCTCAGTAAAGACATTTTAGAAAAAAGAAAAAAAAAAAACTCTGAAATTGACACTTCTCAGGAAACTGACTGGAATTCACCTCAGATTTTACCTCATGTTTAATTTCTGATTATTAAGGTTGGGGAAGTACACAAACACCTATATTAATATTTATGATTAGCAGCAGTGTAATCATACAGTATAGGCTAAAATTTAGCCTCGATATAAGTATTTATAATGATGCCATCATGATTAATAACAGGCTAATTGGCTAAGCAACACAATACCTCAGTGATTTTATCTTAATTTATCTTCTAAATTACACTTGTTTACAGCAGCCACATAGTTATGGACTATGGGAGTTTTATTTGCAACAAAAAAAATGCAATATGCATTTCTACTCAAAAGGTGTAAACATACAGCTGAGTTGTTAATTCAATAAAAATCTAAAAAATAAAACATTTAAATTAAAACTACATAGCCTAAAATATAAATGTAGCTGAAATTAGGCCAAAATATTGGGTGAGATACGTTCTCTTTGTAATATTTTAATTTTCTCTCTCCTGCTTGTCCTGTACAGGGTGACGATGCGATTGTTATATGAGTAATTAACTAAAGAGAACTCAGTGTTTGTTGCTCACACCCTTACGAAGGCTCATTAGCTTGCAACCCGTAGGTGTGCAGTACTTGTCACCAGTTTTTAAAATATTAAAGCCATGATGAAATAAAGGCTTTTTATATATTCATATAATATTGCAGTGCCTTGTATTATTGATTTTTATCCACTCTTAACATGTCCAAACAGGGGCATAGCCATCATTTCAAAAGTGAGGGGGACAGAATGTCAAGTGTTATACCAGATTTTTTCTGACCTTTGTCTAATTTTTAATCTTATATCTTTTTGTTTTATTGGCTTAATATGCTATTTATCTAAGCTATCTGGTCTTTTTGACCCCAAATGACATTTGCTGAAATAAAATAAAAAAAATCTAAAATGGCATGAGACCTGATGTGGTGGTTGACATTTTCTAGCTCTACAAACAAATCAAATTAATTGGAATGATACTGTAAAAAGTATTGAAAAAGACTGTAACATAATAATGTATTTTTTTTTTAAACAAATGTAATATTACTCACTTTAATAATGTTTTATTTATTTATTTATTTATTTATTTATTTATTTATATAAATTCAATCAATGGAAGACTATAAAAATAACTTTTTGATACATAATTTGTCAAAAATCAGCTCCAATGCAGAACACAGTGACTTTTAGCCCAGCCGTCCAATCACAGTGAAGGAGGGGCGGGGCAAATACAACACTGACCAACCACCACATTTTGCTTGTAAAATGTCAACAGATGACAACAACAAGCATAAAAACGGAGCAAAATGATTGAAAATAAGAGCCAGAACAAATACCTTACGTTGTATCAATTTTTTTTATATAGAAACCATACAGAAACAAACTATGCTACCGATACGCTCACAGCTAGGTCTTGGTCTGGTCTCGACCACATTTGTACTCGGTCTTGTCTTGGTCTCAGACTAAGTGGACTCAGGATTTTGTTTCAAGACCGGTCAAGACCACAACTGCTCGGATATTACTAATTTGGCAGTGCATTGCCTGATTTATTTATTAACATCCTTAATGTGATTGGATGTAAAACTTACCACTTCAGGTGCAATCAATAACTTATTTCTAATTTGATTTATTTATTGTGGCGATTCAGAAATGAATTAGGGATTGTGTCAAAAATGTCACCAAAAATGTATACAAATGCTCACAAAATTCAAGATATTGTTGCAAAAAGTTCTTGTATGAGATCTGGATTCATAACATGTGATATAATTAACCAATATCACAAGAGCAAGAGAGCTGTTTTCACAAATTTGAGCATGACTGCAAACATGATATTAACATTATTTATGCATTTGTAATTTACCAATCCAGATGCATCTTCTGCATCACCTCTGTTGCGCAAAGATTAATTTTGTTGTTAATGATTTCATTTGATTGGTAACAACTCTATATAGTTTCTTATTCTAATTATATTTATTAAGTCATTTATTATAAGTTATAAGTCATTTCTCGGGTGGTAATGTGGATCTCTTTGAATTGAAGGTCTTGGTCTTGTCTTGGTCTCGTCACACATTAGGTGGTCACACACTCGGATTAGGTGGTCTTGACTACAACACTAGGGCCTTTCCGTGACCCATGAGTGACTGATTACCATGGAAACTTGAAATTCACATAATCCTGGTACCCAAATTTAATTATTCTTGGCGTAGCGCTTCCATGTTCAGTCACGACTCTTAGGCTACGTTAGCGTTAGGCTACAGTTTGTCAATGATGACATTGAATGTCTCTACTCGAAATTGATGCCTTGCATCATGCAGAACATCTGGTTCTGCACTTTCGTCTGCCATTTAGTGCATTTTTGAGCTCTGGATGTCAGGCCTTTAACACTGAGAAACACTGGACACCAGGGGCGGATTGGCAATCGGGAATACCGGGAACAATCCCGAACGGCCGGTCCATTTCAGGCCGAACCGGCCGCTGGTCAAAACGTTTTTTTTTAATTTTTTATATATGATACGTAACGCTACCGTACCGGCCTGTGGCCCGCCGCTCAGCTGCAGCGGAAAACAGCTGTGTGTGTGTGTGTGTGTGTGTGTGTGTGTGTTTCAGACCGGGCCAAATCAATACTTCCAATCTTGAGGGGGGATACGAGCGGCCCCTCCCAACTTGGACTGATCCTCGTATTTCCTGACATCAGATTGGCTCAAAGGAGTTTACTTAGTTAGGTTTGGGTTTGTATGATTGCAACAGAGACAGACGGTAAAAATGGCGGAAAGAAGAGAAAGAAATGGGTGGGGCCGAAAAAATAAGAATGAAAAAGAAAAAAATGTTGGCACAAGAGGCAGCTGAATGTGCCAAATTAACGGACCTTTTCCGCACTGAAAAGGGTGCTGTGGCAGGAGGTGCAGATGAGGAAGGACCCAGCAGCATGGACAGGATAGGTGCACGATTAAGCCGGCGAGCGGCTGGCTGCCTGTGCGTGAGCGTGGCGTTTTCCATGTCTTAGCACACCAGAAACGAGTCTGACGCGGCGCTGCTGCTAGGTGTCATGATAAGCCTACAAAGACAAACATCTTTTCCTATTCTATTTTGCTTGGAAACGCTTCCAACACGCTTGCGTGTCACGTGAAAAATAGAGGTCTGTTCTATTTCTAGCATGCGCCCGTTTTCCGCGCGCGCCCTGTGTCACGCAGCTCTAACCTGTTAACATGGGAGCTGAAATAAAAACGGACATGCCACGCATCCAGTCTGTCGCCGGCCTTAGTGATAAATGACACAAAATATTGATTTGAAAAGGAGTTTATTGATTTAAAAACGATTGTATTGGTACCGCTAAGAAAATAGTCCATTCCGGTGTGGTGAACAAATGAGTCCTATTGAAGAGATGAGTTCGAGCTTAGGACCCTATTAGTATGCCTGATCCGTCAGGAGGAGAAGAGAGGAAGAGGAGCAGCAGGAGAGAGAAGGAGGAGAAGAGAGGAAGAGCAGGAACCAGGAAACAGACAGGTAGAGGGGCAGTGTGCAGGGCTGGGAAGGCAATCATATTAGGCATATCAATCAATCAATCAAAGCTTTATTAAGGACACGCACACAAAAATTGAAAAATACAGCACAGTGTTACATATGTTACATATTTACATATAGGATAAAATGCCAATAGTTCCACATACTAGATAATAACCTGACTGAAGCACAGATTGAATTAGAAAATGTATTATTCTTTGCCATGCTTATTACTCATGTTCTTCTCATGCATATGTTATGTAGCCGTACAATCAGTAAGCAGAGGCAGGGTCCAGCACAGGGGAAGCTGAGGCAGGGAGAGTTGAAAGTGAGTACACACACACACACACACACACACACACACACACACACACACACACACACACACACACACACACACACACACACACACACACACACACACACACACACACACACACACACACACACACACACACACACACACAATCTCTATTGTATGGGACTGCATTGTAGTTTTTGAGTATGAGTGGGTGTGAGTATTTGTAACTATTTTAACACTCCGACTGACTATACACATGACATGATGGTAGTTAGCAGTATACTGTGTGACTTATGTGTTTGAGATTAGGTTTTGCTGACCTGGTTGTTTTCAGTGCAGTGGTGACTTGCTTATACAACCTGATGAGGCAGGAGTTATCCTAAAGTTTCTAGAAGGTCTTCAGCGTAATCTGATTGTCTTTATACCATAAAAACACTATTAGAATGAAAATAACTGCAAAAAATCCTGCTCGTGTACCAAGGGCACTGGCGTAAAAGGCCTCTCCATCTTAAAGTCCCGGGCTGAATTTCAGTCCCAGTACGTCCCTGCTGGACACATTCAGGGCTGCTCTTTCAAATGCTTCAAAGTCCTGCAGAGATTGAATGAGCCGAGTTGCTGTCTATGTCTATATGTCTATGTCGCGCCTCTTTTATTGTTGGCTTGTGGCCTGCAAAGCCATCTCTAAAGTTTCAAAAATGCGCCATGAAGGCCATCTCTAAAGTGTCCAGCGCAGAATGTTCGCTGCGAGTTTCTTGTGCATGTCATTGAAAATTTTACCCAATGCCTCTCTGATCTGTGCATAGTGTTTCCAAAGGACTCTGCTTGCACACTCCTCCGACTATCCGACAGTGATTTTAATGTCATCTTGATGTTAGTATCATGGAAGACCTTTCCCTAGCAGTGGATGATGCACAAAAACAATAAATTGACTAAAAAAGAAAAAAGCCTACCAGCTAATTTGCAACTATCAACAGCGAAGGTGCCAACCAAATTTAATGAATGCGCTGCACATGGCACAAAATCAATTAAGGGATTTCCCCATTTAAGGTGTGCTTGGACCCCTTTATAATTCCCTTAGATCTTACTTGCATTGTCGTATGACTGCCCCCTACAATTGCATAGGTCAAGTCCAAGACTGTCAACCACAGCCAAAATGCAGTCGGCCAAGTTCTCCCCACTGTGACTTTCTATAGGTTCGAATGCCAAAATACGCTCCACCATATGGCCATCAGGAACAACAAAATGAAAAATAAAAGATCAACATGAGAAAGGTCTGTGGTGGAGTCCACAGTTACAGAAAAGTATTTCACGTTTTTGAATTACCTTAGTGATGGTTAGCTTGATATTCTCCCCCATTAGTTGAATAAACTTCACTCATCTTTGATGATAAATAGGACACAGTGCCCTTTTCCTTCCACCCATTTCTGATATGTTTAGCTAAAAATGGATCATACTCTGTCAAAAGTTTGAGGATGCCTAGGAAATTTCCATTATGAGCTGAACCAAACACCTCGTAATTTCCTCTGAATGCCAGTCCTCTCTCCCCTAAAAACGTGATGACTGGTACAACTTGCCATAATTCTTGCTTCCAGTGGTCCTTCTCTGAGTCCATTTGTTTAAGCAGGTCAGCCTGGTACGCTTAAAGAATGGCCATAGTGTGCAATGATGCACCAGTCTGACCTTCCAGATACCAGTGAGTAAGAAAGAGAAAGGGCAGAGTCCGTCTCCAACTCCTTAGCCAGATCCATCTGCGATCTTCATTACTTAAAACGGCACAAACGTGGGACACAAACCACAGGGTGCAGACACCGGACTCCCATTACTCACGAAAAGAGTCAGGCCTGAGCGAAGCTTCCTTACAGTGAACTTCTCACAGCAAGGACAATCGGTTCCATCGAGAGAGAGATGTCTCTCCGAAGGCACACTTTTGGCAGGAATACAGAGTTACTTTCTGGCCACATTTGCCAGAAGAGGCATTTCTTCAGCATGCATTTTCATAAATGCTCATTTTCATAAATGATGTCCATGCTGATGGTTGGAAGAGACTTGTACATCTTTATTTCAGACAGCACCTCAAGCTTTCCTGTAGCTCAAACAGTAGAGCATGGTGCAAGCAACGCCAAGGTCATGGGTTTGATTCCCAGGGAAAGCAAGAATTGACAAAATGTAAAATGTGTACCTTGAATGCAATGTAAGTTGCTTTGGATAAAAGCGTCTGCCAAATGCATAAATGTAAATAACCTTATAACGGACATTTTCATTTCCTGAGGTTGCCTTGTTCTGCCCAGATGAAGCGATTCACTGTAGCGACCCAGATCTTCTCTTTCTGCTGGAGGATGTTCTCTATCTAAAGGAACTGCTGTTGCAAAATTCACAGCTTCTTCCACGCATGCCTCAACTATGTCATCCAGGTTTTTTACAGAATCTTCCCTTATATTGGGCATCCACAAAGCTGGAGATCTGTTGCACTCATTCCTCCTGCTTTGTGTTTCTCACTTGCAAGTCTTCCCTCATTACTTGCTTCATTTGTCTGATTAGTAGATTGTCTTCAGCTTGCTCAGAGGATTTCACTGCCAATGTGCTCCAGTACTGATGTGAGTGAGGATTGTGTGACCCGTTTCTCCAACGCCAGGGCATCAGTGAGGTCGTAGTGAGGTTGAAGGAGCTGGTTAACATTCTCAAGAGTGGCAGTGTCTTTTTGGATGTACTCCTGTCAATAGCAGGACTGTACAGACAGCCTGTTGCTGGTCCAGGAACCTAGAGATCATCTCAAAAGTTGATCCCACCCTTGTTACCTCATCATGGGTGAGGGCATGCTCAGGAAGTTCCAGGTCTGCCGGGTTTTTTCTTCTCTTTTTCCAACCACTAGAAAATCCTTGAATCAAGTGTTGGCATGTTCATGCCCTTTTGATCTTCAAGGCTTTGCTAATGGCCAGATTTAAATTGTGACCAAAACAAGTGAACCTGAACTCTGAAAATGCCTTCTTCATATTTGTTGCATTGCCTGTTGTAATTCCACACTGACTTTCCATTCCTGGAGTATGTTTTCAAACATTTCTGAGGTATGGTCTTCTAGGAAAAATTAGACTCCAAACAATGGCACTTAAGCTGCCAATCTGAGAAGAGGTTGTGAACTGTAAAACTTATAAATGGTTTCCCTCCTCCACTATATCCCTCCACCAACATAAACAAGCTATTGACAAACCGGTGGTAATAATCAGCACATGTTGAGTCCAGGCAAAGTTTTATAGGAAATGTAGTTCCTGAACTGGTTGCAATAGTCTAGGGCAGGGATGGGCAACTCCAGTCCTCGAGGGCCACTGTCCTGCAGAGTTTAGCTCCAACCCTAATCAAACACACCTGAACCAGCTAATCAATGTCTTCAGGATTACTAGAAGGCTACAGGCAGGTGAGTTTTATCAGGGTTGGAGCTAAACTTTGCAGGACAGTGGCCCTCGAGGACTGGAGTTGCCCATCCCTGGTCTAGGGCAGTGTTGGGCACGTTACTTTAAAAAAGTAATTAGTTATAGTTACTAGTTACTTCTTACAAATAGTAACTGAGTTAGTAACTGAGTTACATCATTATAAAAGTAACTAATTACCAGGGAAAGTAATTACTGCGTTACTTTTTTTTTGTCAAAAGTTCAAATATGTCAAATAACTTGGATGCCCCCAATTTAAATATGTTAAATGAATGAATTAGACACTAAACATTGTACATTAATGTACACTATTGTAATGTTGCTGTGGGACAATGTGAGAGACACCTATCAAATTCAATATATTGTAAATATTGTCAGTAGACCTACTGTAGTGTAAATATTATCAGTACTTTACTACTCCTTTGGTAGTGGAGCTCATGTTATCGCCTGGGTTTTTAGCCGCTCATTTTGTGGCTGTGATGATGTGAGGCTTCATTAGATTAGAATTACTGGCCACCGACGTGGAGAGACTCTTTCTTCCTGAGCATAAGTTGCACGTCACATAAACATTCTTACCTTTCACCTCAACGAGGGAAAAGTGGTGCTTATACTTCCAGTTTGCGAAAGCTACCTTAGAAGTCGTTGGACTTGCCATCGCTGACTGTGCATATGCGTGTGCGACTGTGCGTCATAGGTGTGTGTGTGTGTGTGTGTGTGTGTGTGTGGACTCAACCTATCAACCTCAACCTTGTCTCCCACCCACCAATCATCATCAGTTATGTGTACCACGCGCGTGCGCGCGCACACACACACACACACACACACACACACACACACACACACGCACGTTGCATGTCCGACTGACAGAGAGCCTGTTCGGATGAAAACCGCTTCAGTGAGCTCAATTATAGTAACGCCGCATTTTTTTTTCTCAGTAACGCTAACGGCGTTGCAACATTGGGAAAAGTAATTAATTAGATTACTCCGTTACTGAAAAATGAACGCCGTTAGTAACGCCGTTATACTTAAACGCCGTTACTCCCAACACTGGTCTAGGGAGAAGTGTCCTCTGCTGGATATCAGTGGACAGCGTATTTACCAGATTTTCAGCAGTATGACGCTCTGACATGGCTTTGGTCTGCAGAACAGCACTGTGAATTTCCCAATCAAGTATATAATGACAAGTGACCGTGATGTATGATTCGGTTGTAAGCGCTGTCCATGAATCCTGGCATCGTCAGTGACATTTTTTCAACACCCGCTAACTGACTGCGCAGCTCCCTTACATTGTCATCTAAAAGTTTCTGCAGTCTGGCATTGATCGTTTTTCTAGACAAGACAGTAAACTCTGGGTCTTCAAACTCCATAAGACTTCTAAAACCCTCTCCTTCTACAAAGCTGGTCGGAAGCATATCTTTAGCGATCATCTTAGTGATCAGGGCTGTTGTTTGCTCTGCCCGTCTGGCATACACCTTGATTGATCTGATCATGAAACTACCCACTTATTGCCGCTGACCTGTGGATGGACCTGCTGGGTGCTTCGCCCTCAGATGACTGTGCATTGTAGTGGTTGACCTATGATAAGCAAGCTTCGCATGACAGAGTTTGCACTGCACTTCTTTTTCATTAATTTTTATTATAAGAGCTCCACACAGAACTCTTATTCGACAGCGTTAAGTAGTGCGTGTGAGACAATGTGTTCTTCTTCTGTTGTCTGAGAGTTGATTGACAGCTTTTACGTGCTTTTTTGGCAGCATGCGCCACCCGCTGGTTACATGATATGAACACGTCACCACCGAAAAACATTTTTAGACGACAATCGCACAGCCGTTTACGTGTTTTTACAGCATTGACATTGTAACCACAGATTTCTTTGTAGAGTATGTGAACACAATGGCCAATCAGAGGTGTTTTAAGATTGTCAGAATCCACTCCATTTTCTCAGCATGAGCTCATTGACTGAGTTCTGCACACTCGCAAATCCTTTCATTATAACCAATGGTGTAAACACGATTCATTGTGTAGTGTAGCCAGTTTCATTGATTGTAAGGAGTTTTCAGACTGTTCAGTGTGCTAGTTCTGAACTGAAGTGATTGACAGGTTCAGTGATTATAAAGGGCAGATATGTCCATATATATATATATATATAAATAAGTTACAAAACTACAATTTAAAAATATTTATTTAACCCTGAACATTTTTTAGCATTCCAGCAGACATTATACAAACAAAGCACAATATAACTTAAAATACATTTTTAAAAACATTTTTTAAAAAATAATATATTTTTATTTGGCCATCTTATGCCATCTTCTCTTATCTTTGGCCTATTATGCCTACAGGTATCATAATCAAATGACTGACTATTTCACTGTCACTTCCGAAACTTTGCAGTGTGTAATTTGCCATGAATCCTTTTTGCAACATGAAAAACAATAGTTTTATTCAATGATTTATATAGACTGGATAAACCCAGCCTGATCTGCCGGCGATTTGATTTCGCCCTGCAACTCAGTCTGGAAACCTGTATATTCATTTCTACTGCTTCTGTTACACTTTTGCGGGAACCACCTTGCGCGCTATTGGCGGGTTTAACACGATGACGGATAGAGAAGCAGTGTTTCCCCTAGAATTTTTTCCAGCAGCGGTGCTGTTACGTGCCGGAGGTTAGCCGCTCGTCGGGGGGTCCGGGGGCATGCACCTCCGGAATAAAAAAAAACAAAAAACAACAACCTTAAACCATGACTTCTGGCAAGTTTTGTGGATAGAAATAGACATTTTGAACATTAAAATCCAAATTAAGCTTTTCATTAGTTTAAAAGGTGACTAGCTTATAGCCTATTTTACTTCAATAACCTGCAGGGACGTGCAGAAAGTTCCTAAGGGGCAAGGGCTCAAATGTAAGAAAGGGGCATTATCTAAAAAATAAAAAATAAATACTGGAAAAATTTGGATACTATTTTATGTTTTTGCAAAAAGTCTCATGCTTATCAAGCCTGCATTTATTTAACTAAAAATACCGGAAAAAACAGTAGCCTAATATTGTGAAATATTATTACATGATGTTTTTTTTTACCTTACGTTTTTATTAATCGAATATATATATATATATATATATATATATATATATATATATTTGTTGTTTTGATTCACATTATGGCTCAATCGTCACCAGGTTTATTAGATGCTGCCCCTTTAAGACGCAGATCTAAAATCATTCTCCCCTTTACGCCCATTTAAGCTAAACTGTGTTTAAGTGAATACTCTCCAAGCCTGTCATTTTGAGATATAGGCTATTTTGTTGTGTATTTGATGGTTTAGTCGCGCACACGAAGCATATGTGCAAGTCGGTCCGTTTCGCAGCGTGCGTACACACACACACACACACACCCGCCTTGAACTTGGAAACAGCGTCTATTGCGCGGATTATTGTGCTTTTCATTTAATCAAACACGTTCTGCAATTTAGCCAAAGTGGAGTGTGCATTTGACAACAATCACGGATTGTGCTGAATTTGACGTTAAATACATGTTTGTGGAGAAATGACAGCGCGCGCTGTGAAGGGAAGGAAGTGTTGCTAGACGATGCGCGAGCATAGTTTATAATAGTTTTACCTCATATCTTCTTTTTTTAATCCTTGGAAGCGAAAATAAGATTAATATTACAGCCCTGTGATATTGTGAAAGTGTAAACAGACTACATTTTTGTTTAGTTCTCTGGCCATCGTCAATCTCTCTCTCTCTCTCCTTTACAGTGTGTAAGTGAATGTCGTGATATTACTGATCATGTGAAGATTTTGCAGTGGCGCTGAAAATCCAGCGGCGGCGCTGCGCCGCTGTGAATACATTGTAGGGGAAACACTGAGAAGCGATGGGTTGATGCCCGTTGATCACGCCTCTTGTGGTCTGATTGGTTGAAGGAATATCCAATTGCGTACAGAGTCATTTGAATTATCCTCGGTTAACACGCCTCTTGTGCAGTAGAAAATATAGAGCAGACTCCCCAGACCAATGTTTAATCTTAAATTGAGCTTGGTCTTGTGATAGCCAGACAATGGATTATATAGACTGTAGACTCGAAAGCGAGCCAAGACCGCTCCATTTACAATCACTAAACGCTGTCGCTATGTCAGCTCATCGCGATCTCACAAAGTACAAAGTTCAATGAAGCTGCTAAAACTGCACAATAAATATCTTACTTACGTCGATTCATGTTGTAACGGTTACCAGCTGGAGTGCCCTTGAGAGCCACCAGAGGGCACTCCACACATAAGACTATGATCACTCACAAACTACATTTCCCATAACTCACTGCCCGGACTCATCATCACTTATCACTGATCACATTCACCTGTACCTCATTCACTGATTGCATTCACGGATTGTGTCTCACCATCCTGTTAGTCTCTGTCTATTTATACCATGGTCATTCATTCACTCACCGCAAAGTCTTGTTTAATGTTACACTGCAATTCTGAGCACTCTCCTGATTTTCTTGTTTCTTGTTTTTTGATACCTTGCCCTGTTCCCTGGATTACTCTCTTGCCTCTGGTCCCTGCCTGTTTTGTTTGTTTGTTTCTTTGTTTGGACTGCCTGTCTGTGTATGACCCTTGCCTGTACCTTGGATTACGCTTCTGGATTGCCCTCAAATAAAGCTGCATTTGGATCCACCTTCGAGTCTCGGAGCAGTTCGTAACAGAAGACTTCGCCAACAATGGATCTAGCAGCCGTCATCCTTGTTCGACTACGCCAAGGAACTCACTCACTCGAGGACCACATCAGAGACGTTCTGAATATCTCAAACACCACCAACCTCCCAGACTTTATGTTGATTGACTTTTTTTGCTATGGACTCAACCAACAATTACAAACCAAACTGATCCGTGATGGTCCTCGAGGGTCCTTGGGTGAGTTCCTTGACTATGCCCTTCAAGTGAGCGGCTCTACATTTACTGTGGGTGTCGTGGAGGAAGGTGATATCTATGCAGTTCACGCCATGTCACCATCTGCACTTCACGCCAGTCCAGCCGAGCCTGCAATTCACGCCAGTCCAGCCGAGCCCGCACTTCACGCCAAATCTGCCGAAGCCAAGGCAGTATGCGTCATGCCCGCCGCCCCTGAGACTGAGAGCGTCATGCCCGCCGAGCCTGAGACAGCAAGCGACATGCCTGCCAAGCTAGAGCCTTCACCGCTGGTCTCGTCCAGTTCAGAGCCCTCTTCATCGCTGGTCCTGTCCAGCTCAGAGTCCTCTTTGCCGCTGGTACTGTCCAGTTCAGAGCCCTCTTCATCGCTGGTCCTTCCAGCTCAGAGTCCTCTTCATCGCTGGTCCTGTCCAGCTCAGAGCCCTCTTCATCGCTGGTCTCGACCAGTTCAGAGCCCTCTTCGCCGCTGGTCCTACCCAGCTCAAAGCCCTCGCCGCCGCTGGTCCCGTCAAGCTCAGAGACGCTTCACGTCACTTCTGCCGATCCAGAGACAGAGTTTCACGTCACTTCTGCCGATCCAGAGACTGAGCTTCACGTCACTTCTGCCGATCCAGAGACTGAGCTTCACGTCACTTCTGCCGATCCAGAGACTGAGCCTTACGTCACTTCTGCCGATCCAGAGACTGAGCTTCACGTCACTTCTGCCGATCCAGAGACTGAGCTTCACGTCACTTCTGCCGATCCAGAGACTGAGCTTCACGTCACTTCTGCCGATCCAGAGACTGAGCTTCACGTCACTTCTGCCGATCCAGAGACTGAGCTTCACGTCACTTCTGCCGATCCAGAGACTGAGCTTCACGTCACTTCTGCCGATCCAGAGACTGAGCTTCACGTCACTTCTGCCGATCCAGAGACTGAGCTTCACGTCACTTCTGCCGATCCAGAGACTGAGCTTCACGTCACTTCTGCCGATCCAGAGACTGAGCTTCACGTCACTTCTGCCGATCCAGAGACTGAGCTTCACGTCACTTCTGCCGATCCAGAGACTGAGCTTCACGTCACTTCTGCCGATCCAGAGACTGAGCTTCACGTCACTTCTGCCGATCCAGAGACTGAGCTTCACGTCACTTCTGCCGATCCAGAGACTGAGCTTCACGTCACGTCAGCCCGTCAAGAGTCTCGTCCCGCAGAGCCTGAATCTGTTCCTATTCCTCTTCCTGTGCCTGTGTCTCCGGACAAGTTGGCCGACAAGATGGCCTCCGCCGAACCAGTGTCTCCGTACAAGATGGCCTCCGCCGAACCAGTGTCTCCGTACAAGATGGCCTCCGCTGAACCAGTGTCTCCGTACAAGATGGCCTCCGCTGAACCAATGTCCCAGGACAAGATGGTCTCCGCGGAGCCGGTGTCTGTTCCTGTTCCTGAGCCGGTGTCTGTTTCTGTTTCTGAGCCGGTGTCTGTTTCTGTTTCTGAGCCGGTGTCTGTTTCTGTTTCTGAGCCGGTGTCTGTTTCTGTTCCTGAGCCGGTGTCTGTTCCTGTGCCATGGTCGCTTCCCTGGCCGCCTGAAGGGTCGTCTCCTCCCTGGCCGCCTGAAGGGTCGTCTCCTTCCTGGACGCCTGCACAGCCTGATCCGCCCTGGTCGCCTGAGGGGTCGTCTCCTCCCTGGCCGCCTGAAGGGTCGTCTCCTTCCTGGTCGTCTTCACAGCCTGATTCGTCCTGGTCGCCTGCACAGCCTTATCCGCCCTGGTCGTCTGCACAGCCTGATTCGTCCTGGTCGCCTGCACAGCCTGATTCGTCCTGGTCGCCTGCACAGCCTGATCCGCCCTGGTCGCCTGCACAGCCTGATCCGTCCTGGTCGCCTGCACAGCCTGATCCGCCCAGGCCTCCCATCTTGCCGCAGTCTCCAGGTCGTTATCCGCTCCACGGGCCTGGCCCTCCATCCCGCCCCCAGGTCCGCCTCCGCTCCTCCTCCCTCCTTGACAGTTTTTAGGAGCGTCTGGAATCCGCTCCTTAAAGGGGGGGGCTATGTAACGGTTACCAGCTGGAGTGCCCTTGAGAGCCACCAGAGGGCACTCCACACATAAGACTATGATCACTCACAAACTACATTTCCCATAACTCACTGCCCGGACTCATCATCACTTATCACTGATCACATTCACCTGTACCTCATTCACTGATTGCATTCACGGATTGTGTCTCACCATCCTGTTAGTCTCTGTCTATTTATACCATGGTCATTCATTCACTCACCGCAAAGTCTTGTTTAATGTTACACTGCAATTCTGAGCACTCTCCTGATTTTCTTGTTTATTGTTTTTTGATACCTTGCCCTGTTCCCTGGATTACTCTCTTGCCTCTGGTCCCTGCCTGTTTTGTTTGTTTGTTTCTTTGTTTGGGCTGTGTATGACCCTTGTCTGTACCTTGGATTACGCTTCTGGATTGCCCTCAAATAAAGCTGCATTTGGATCCACCTTCGAGTCTCGGAGCAGTTCGTAACACATGTCTACACTTTGTTTGTTTGTTCATGAGAGGTTTTGCGAGCCTGTCACCACTGCAGAAACACGTTGTAAATGGATACATTTGACGTTCTCAAATATGCACTGGAGCATTTGCCAATATATTATTACAGTATCAACTGCCTGCAAACGGCCATTTTTGCGTCTATCTCTGACACTTGAATGCTTCCACACTTCCGACATGTTTGCTGCATTTAGAAGCGTGCATGCCTCTCTCACACACGCGCTGGTTGCTATATTTGATCGCGTCATCAAAAACGTCATTGTTCGGTTAAATTTATTCTGTCTTTTCACTTATTCACAGAAAGTGCAATTTTTGCTATTTTCTGCCGAACCATTTCTGTGCATCCCAAACAAAGTATGTTTTGTGTCTTTAAAAATTGTGTATTAATACCTACGTATTAATGAGACCAGGCTGACCCTTGAGAAACGATCCAGAGAAAAAATTAGAAACCTGAAAGCATCACTTCCCTTTTATGTCGTTCAGGTTTAATTCTAAACCATGGGATTTATGCAGTTTGGTATGTGTGTTCAAGTGTGAGGGTGGGTTGAAGGCAAAGAGGGCCACGATTTCACCCCTTTGGTCACCTGCGGAGAATGCCCAAGGGTGAGAAAATAAAGACTAGCTGTGGATTGGCTGTGCATTAGTGAACCCACTATGTGACCACTTTCAGAAGCTCCACCCACCATGCCACCCTAGAAGGTCTTTCAGTGTGTGAGCTCTGCAGCCATTGAATGGTCTGATGGCTGAATAATGAGGTGAAAAAGAGGATTATCACTGCTGAATGAGCACCGTTTTGGGTGTAAAATGTACGTAAAGACATGCTTGCAGAGATGAGCAACCCTGACTACAAAAGTTCACGGAAAAGTTCTCCATTTTACAATGCCAAGAAAAACTTTCACGTTGAATTCAATTAATTTCTTTATTTGTTAAAATAGTTTAAAAGTAAATCCTGAACAATTGTGGAAGGAGCAAGCCAAGAAAGTGTTTATAAAAAAGTTATTTCAGTTCTATGGCTAAAATCAACAAACAATTTATATTAGCAGGAAAGTATAGAAATGCAGTATAACTGCATGACCTGTATAACTTCATAAACACATTGGCATAGGATCATTTGTTTCCACTCAAGAAAATATCGACAACCTTAATCATGTTAGCCAGCTAGATAATTGTATAGTAACTTAGTGAGTTTAGCTAAATCAGCATAATTAGCAACATTGTTTGGTACATCACAGAAAAACAATGTTTAAAAGCATTCGTAAGGCATAAAAACACGATCAACAAATGACAATTGTAGAAACAGGACTGAACTAAACTCTTTCACACTGACCTGGGCCATCCTTATTTTTCATCCCTGCATTCTCATTAACCGTTCCGTCTGCGAATAATTTATTGTGTCTGATCTCCCTTAAAATCTCAGCTCCTCATTACTAATGTAAAACGGCATGTACAAAGGCATATGTATTAGTCAAATGTTTCGAGCTGACCTCCTCTTTGTTTCAGAGTCCAGGTGTCATTTCATGAGTGATTCTGGGTGCCCCTTTTGTTCAGGGGTTCCAGTGTGTGCCATGAAGACTGGGTAGATTTCCATAGGCAGCTGACCCATGAGCATGGGGCCCAATACAAAGCAGGATTTATGAGGCCGTAGAGAGGAGAGGGGACAGAGCAAGCCCTGGACGAACACGTACAGAGGGTTCACTTGCAGACTATTCGGAAAAAAATATTAAAGGGATATTTCCCCCAAAAATGAAAATTCTGTCATCATTTACTCACCCTCAAGTTGTTCTAAACCTGTATGAATTTCTTTCTTCTGCTGAATAAATAAGGAAGATATTTGGACGAATGTTTGAAATGAAACCATTGACTACCATAGTATCCCCCCCCCCCCCCCCCACTATGGTAGTCAGTTAGAACTGTTCGGACCAATCAAATTGTCAGGGCGGGCTTTATACGATGATGGACAGATGATAAACAGTAACGTAACCATCCACGTCACCAAAAAGCGCTTGGGTGGAATTCGTTCTAATCCTAAACGGAGAACTTGTTCGTATATGCATTCAGCTTTACTATTTCTCTCAAAAATTATGATCGTGTTGGTAAGTACTCCGTGTATCCTTAAAATCTTTTTACAACACCGTCAAAGATCAGTTACACTAATCTTCTTCTTCTACTTCTTCCAGCGTGCGTGCAGATTATTGGCAACTATTGGTTGTAGGTATATCCAATTGAGGTCTTTCCTGGTTCGTTTGAAACACACCCCATATTCACAGCCCAAGGGAGCAGAATCAGACTCAAATTCTGACTAGAATCTGAGTATGACGACGTCAGGCTAGTAGTCAATGGCTGCCGAGATCTGTTCGCTTCCAAATATCTTCCTTTGTGTTCACCAGAACAAAGAAATGTATGCAGGTTTGGAACAACTTGAGCATGACTAAATGATAACTATCCCTTTAGTGCTCAATTGTTTATAAAAACAAAACAATATTTTTATGCAAAATAAAACGGTATATATAAATAAAGATTTAAGTGATACTTAATTGAAGCATCTTTTGGTCAATTACAGCCTTTTGGACTTTTTGGAGCTACACTGGAGCAAAAATTTCATAATATTAGATATTAAAGCTGCACTATGTAACTTTTCTGTCCGCTAGAGGTCGCCTATTCAACACAAAGGTGTAGTTTGATGACGCCAAGTTTGAGCGCAGATTCCTGGGACATGTGGTCTGCACCTCACAGCCGGTGGAAAAGAATCGGGATAGGACTCGGGCAGAAATCATGTTCATGGATGAGATTATTAACGTTACTGTAGTCTGAAGCAGAGCAGGACCGAGTGTTGTGGAGCTGAGCAAGGCCGCTGGAGCGATTGTTAATAAGAAGAGTGAAACACACGCCTCGCGAGCAGCGGGACTTTTATTATGCCACAGTCGCCGGCGCAACTTCCGCTTTTCCGGTCATGCAGACTGATCTCATGAAATGGCGCATGTATGACACGCCAATTCGTATGCCATTTTGGCGTGCTATCAAGACGCATAATCGCTTTTTAGCGTGTTTATCAACACTGTTTCATTCTATCCCCCTACACTGCCCCTACCCCTAAACCTACCCATCACACACACACACACTGTCCCTGCCCCTGCCCCTAAACCTACCCATCACACAAACACAAACACACTATCCCGGCCCTAAACCTACCCATCACAAGAAACATTCTGCACTTTTTCCATTTTCAAAAAAACATAATTTAGTATGTTTATAAATCCATTTACATTCACGCGGAATCACACAGCGTAGACATACACACGGAATCACACGGCGTAGACATACACATGGAATCACACGGCGTAGACATACACACGGAATCACACAGCGTAGACATACACACGGAATCACACGGCGTAGACATACACGCGGAATCACACGGCGTAGACATACACACGGAATCACACGGCGTAGACATACACGCGGAATCACACGGCGTAGACATACACGCGGAATCACACGGCGTAGACATACACGCGGAATCACACGGCGTAGACATACACGCGGAATCACACGGCGTAGACATACACGCGGAATCACACGGCGTAGACATACACGCGGAATCACACGGCGTAGACATACACGCGGAATCACACGGCGTAGACATACACGCGGTGTAGCGTCTGGATCAATCAGACACACACATATTATTCATTTATATAATGAATAATCCAGCAAACTCACTCTCCCAAATAAGGCCTGTGAAAGGTTCCCCAAATGAAGCTACACACTGGCAGGACCCGGTGTCTTGTTACAGGACACATACTGAGACTGGGTTTTACGACGGAATGGAATGTCCTGAGAGGTGTGACTCTCATTTAAACTCTTGCAGAGTTAGAGGAATAAAAACCCTGTTAATCCTATATATATTGTCTATATATAACCACTTGATAAATGTGCAAACATGTATCTAAATTTCCCATCTCATGATTTTCCCTTTTATGTGGCGTTTGTATTCTTGTAAACTCAATTGGGTTAATGTTTCAGACTTTGCATATTATGCTTAACCAACATTATATGTGCGGCATGTTTGGTCTCTAAAAAAGCCAATCTTCGTCACCGATTTGTTAATTTACATTACATGTTGCTAACTTTGTGATGCATTAGTATTAGGGTCGTAAAATTTCCCTCCAAAGGGAAATCTTCTCATTGGCTCTTGCACCTCCAGGGGGGGTGCCATCTTCACGCTTTAAAGTCACTGATCAGCTTTTAGCGGGGGCTTTTTCTTTTTCTGAAATGCTGACGTGAAGATGATGCTAAACTAGAAGCCTCTAAGGACCCACCAAAGCTTGTGCCAGGCTGCGGCCTTGTCTTTCCATTCACCAAAGATACACTGACTACCACTGGTTCTCTCTCATCAAGACCACATCAGCAAGGATCAACTGGAGCCTCAACAAATTGCATCAGGACAGTTTAATTCAAATGGGCGAGACATGCAAGTATCAAACTTAGTCTCATTATTTGATACATTAAGTATCCTTACCCCTTTTAAAGGAGGGCATTTTAGAACTAAACTGATGGTTTGCTCAAGGCTGTTGATCTGCTGAATTTCAGACAATGCTGTAACTTCTTGCTTTCCTGTATTCTGCTTCAGCTCTTTTTCCCTTGGTAAACTGTATGCATGTATGTGTGTGTATGTTAGAGTAGTTTAAGTGTTTAGACTAGTTAATAAAATCTTGTTCATGTTACACATAAAGTTGTCCGTGTCTCAAGCTCATAACTGGAGTCACTAATCATTTAGATCTTGGTTACTGCTCTTAGTAGTATCGTAAATTAAGAAAGACATTTCCCATGCCCCGGAAATGTACATTTCTTAGAGTTAATAAACAATTGATCCTGATTGTTCATGGGACAAATAGGTTCATTGATTGTAAAATTAATTTACGACAGTAAATTAATTATATTAACTAATCCAAATATTCATAATAAATTATAACCAGTTATTATTTATTATTAATATTTCATATAGAGCTAATTAGCTACATAAATGGTGGAGAATGATGCGGGCATGATTAAACAAAGGTTATGAGCTTGAATCACTGTCAACCTAAAAGTGTGTATGTATTTGATAATTCTAGTCAGAATAGGACACAACATGCGATACCACATTAAGGTCGCTAGTTGCTGGCTTATTTGAATGCAGATAAATGATGATTTGAATTGACATCTCTACTGTAATTGAAAAAGTCTTAACACATTTAAGCATATTTTCAAATGGTATCAGTGTAAGGTTAATATGATTTTAGCGAAGAAACCCTAATTTCAGTATTAAAGCGCAAGTCTGTTTTGACGAAGGAATCTCAGCTCAGTGGCATATAAACTGTACCAGAAATTATTATTCTGCTTTGGTTAAAGAATTCCAAATGCAGTATTGCTTAACCTGTTTCTGACGAAGGAATCTCAGTACAGTGTTATATAAATGCAAATATGGGCGATGCTCCCCTTTTTACAGTGTAGAAGCCTTACAAATTATAGTTAGATTGATGTCATTCATCTAAACTTTATCCGTGCATTTAAAAAGCATAGCTGCCTGGTGATCAAAACTGTGTCTCACTCACTGAAACTCTGAAGTGCATTGGTTCCCATGACAACGACTTGTCACAGGAAGTGCTAACTCTAGATAGCACATGTGTTACCTTCCGACGCCATTTTGTAAACAAACAGCCGAAGTGGCTAAGCTAACCCAACCTAGCAGCCCTTCAGCTTAGGCTAAGCTAACTAATAACTTCAACAGTTAGTTGTTAGCATCATTTACATGAAGCCTTTAACTACAGCTTGTGTGTATGCAGTGTGAAGTGATCAAAACCATTTTCCTTTAACCCCATTTCTGGTTTCTGAATTCTCACTTTCTCTTATCTTAACTTTAATTCTTCTCATCTAATTTCACCTGCACTTTTCAGGTGCATTCCTTACTGAACGCTGTTCAGCTAAATGTGCAGTTACTTTGTTAATTAAATCTAAACTTAATTACATGTAAACTGTTTAGCTAGAGAAGAATTTTTATAGTTATTGGGAACTTTCAATGGCACGTTGACTCAAACTTTATGGAGGGACAAACGCATGGTATGGTCTTGAACACGCAGCAGCTGTGACCAACTATAGAATGATGTCCAAAGCAAATCTAATGGTTGATCATAAGTGCAATTGATTATTCCCAATACTTGATCAGTCCGCTGTTTTTAATCACTTTAAATCTTTTTATTAAATTTAATCATAATAGAAGTCAGCTATTAATTTTTCATTTAACCCTCTTGTTCTATTGTGGTTTCATTTCCCCATGAAACCGCAAAAGTAACTAGACAACTTTCCTTCTAGATTTGTTTATTTTCAACAGTTGCTTTAATTTTATGAGCCAGCTACACAAGTAATCTAGACGATTGCTATGGCATAATTTTGAGTACCACTAATAAACACAATCCAATCGGAAAGCTCTCCTCTTCCTCTTTCTTTCTCTTCTTCATTTGTTCAGAGATCAAGCCTGTTGTATGCTATCAGTAAGTTCTGAGAAATAATTTGACCATAAGAACCATCTTAAGTCATTTATTAAATCTAGGCTTACGCTCTTCTAGCAAAGCCACTCAGATCCACACAAATCTGAGCATCCTGCTATTTGCAGCTAAGATAGTAATAATCAGGTACACGTTTCACTTGCTAACCACACCTGGCAAAACCAAGCTGTACATTATACACCTAGCTGTCTCACTTTGCCTTTAGCTCCAAATTCTGTTTGATCTTGCATTAGTCTCTTGCCCTTACTCTCACCACAAGTGTGCCAGAATGTTGCAGATGCTCAGCCTAACTGCCCAGATGGCAGACCACAAGGACTGGCTAGGTGTTTTGAAGAACATCCTTTTACCCACGGCCGCTGACGACCTACAGCACAAGAGCCAAATGCAACTGGATAACAAGGGAAGACAACTAATGAAAGATGACTCAAACCAGAGGTATGACCACAAATATCTGACTGAGGTTATCCTCCTGGCCCACAACCTCACAGGTTTGAAACAGGAGGTAAACAACCTCAAACTCCAGATCACAGAGTCCCAAAAGGAGCTGACACATGCTAAAAGCCGCATAGACCAGCTAGAGATGGAGGCTCAGGACAGACACAAGGACCCTGGCAGAAGAGAGACACAGGTGGAAATCGACAGTCTTCAAACAGCACTGACAACTGCTAAACAACAAGAGCAGTTGGAAAAGACAGCCAGAGAGGACCTGGAAAAGGAACTCTTCCACACAAAGTCACAGTTAAAAGCAGCAAATTCTGAAATCTTGGAAAAAGATGCCAGAATCATGGCCTGTGAAGGTCAACTGAAGGTGTCCAGAGCTGAAATTGAGGCACTGACCCAGCAGCTGGACAACACCAAAGATGAACTTGACATGGTCCAACGAGAACTGAGACACTCTTACCTGCTGCAAAAAGAACCACAGCAGGAGAGACATCTCACTCCCCCACTTGCAATCAGCAGAGAAACCTCCCCCAGCCAAGCACAGAGTTACCAAGGGGGGAGACAAACCCCTCTGCTTAACATGTCATCGGACAATTTCCTTAAAGCTTCTGCAGCCGCAGAAGGAAAAGGACTGATTCAAACGAATCCTGAAATGACACATGTAGTGACACTCAAAGACCTTAACCGAATGGCCAGACAGATCCCTGCATTTACACCAGAGCTTGCAGGAGACAACGACGTTCACGCTTACCTGCGAGACATTGACTTTCACCTGCAGTCTTTGGTGAGTGTGCACCATCAAGATAGACTCTATCTGATCTGGATAACATCCAGCCCAGAGGTGCGACACTTTCTGGCTCGGCAGCCAGAAAGCATCAAGTCTAACTACCAGCAGCTGAAACAAGCCATTATAAAGGAGTTCTCAGAGTTTGAAAACGGACTGATCGCTGCCCTAGATACCAAACAGGGTCGGCATGAAACTCCCTATGTTTATTATCACAGACTCAGACGAGCTTACTTCGGAGCTCGCAACGAACCTGGGATGGAGGAGGACACCAGCTTCAAGAGCCTTTTCCTCCGAAACCACCATCCTATTGTAAGTCATCATTTAGGCATCATGGCCTGCGCCAACACAATGCCTATCCAACAACTGCGTGACCTGACACAGAAGGCCTTTAACAAACACAAGGCCTCCTCAAAAAGGGTTCGTAAGATCCCAGCGATTCTGAACGGCAAAATCCAGAATCCAAAGCTGGCACCAGAAGGCACCCAGCATTTCCACAATGCAAGAGCCTTTAACAAAAAGCTAGCCAGCAGAGGGCAAAACCATCACCATGGCCATAGATCTAGACTCAAGACCAACCGCTGGGAGGAGCCATGGAAAAGAACATTCTCACCCAGCAAACACCACAGGACGTCCCACAGCAGTCTTCAACAACAACATCCTCCTCCACACCTGTCACACAGGTGCCAAACAGAGGCTGCACAAAGACAGCTGTACACGCCCGCTTCTGAGTTACAAGAGCTTCTAGCACTAGCAAAAGAGCTCCGTGATCAGAACTCCCCTGAGGAGTACTGGGAAGAACGAACCTCTTACTCTTGCCCAACACAGCTTGGGCAAGCTTAAGTCAGCACTGCAGCCAGAGCAGAGTAACACTGCAGACTTCAGACTCCTGGTCCCTGGGTTCAGAACAAAGGGCTAATGACCACCTGCTGCCCTTTTGCTACCAACACTAGGACAGGTGACACACTTTCAAGGCACCTGCTGCAGAGACCTGGACTTGGCTACTGTCTACATCACCCGATGGAACGACCACCGCTCCAGGAAACAAAAACAACCAGAGGCCACCATGGCCTTCCAGCCTTGTATGACAGAGGTGTGTCTGATCTTTCTGCACTTCCAATGTCGTTCGTGGTTGTCCTTGAGAGGGACAACAACGATCGAAAGGGGGGAATATGTAGCGTCTGGATCAATCAGACACACACATATTATTCATTTATATAATGAATAATCCAGCAAACTCACTCTCCCAAATAAGGCCTGTGAAAGGTTCCCCAAATGAAGCTACACACTGGCAGGACCCGGTGTCTTGTTACAGGACACATACTGAGACTGGGTTTTACGACGGAAAGGAATGTCCTGAGAGGTGTGACTCTCATTTAAACTCTTGCAGAGTTAGAGGAATAAAAACCCTGTTAATCCTATATATATTGTCTATATATAACCACTTGATAAATGTGCAAACATGTATCTAAATTTCCCATCTCATGATTTTCCCTTTTATGTGGCGTTTGTATTCTTGTAAACTCAATTGGGTTAATGTTTCAGACTTTGCATATTATGCTTAACCAACATTATATGTGCGGCATGTTTGGTCTCTAAAAAAGCCAATCTTCGTCACCGATTTGTTAATTTACATTACATGTTGCTAACTTTGTGATGCATTAGTATTATAAGAATCTTAAAGATTCTTTCCTTAAACACCCAATGAAAGTACATATTCAAATGCCCTGCTAGAACACAAAGGGTCGTAAAATTTCCCTCCAAAGGGAAATCTTCTCATTGGCTCTTGCACCTCCAGGGGGGGTGCCATCTTCACGCTTTAAAGTCACTGATCAGCTTTTAGCGGGGGCTTTTTCTTTTTCTGAAATGCTGACGTGAAGATGATGCTAAACTAGAAGCCTCTAAGGACCCACCAAAGCTTGTGCCAGGCTGCGGCCTTGTCTTTCCATTCACCAAAGATACACTGACTACCACTGGTTCTCTCTCATCAAGACCACATCAGCAAGGATCAACTGGAGCCTCAACAAATTGCATCAGGACAGTTTAATTCAAATGGGCGAGACATGCAAGTATCAAACTTAGTCTCATTATTTGATACATTAAGTATCCTTACCCCTTTTAAAGGAGGGCATTTTAGAACTAAACTGATGGTTTGCTCAAGGCTGTTGATCTGCTGAATTTCAGACAATGCTGTAACTTCTTGCTTTCCTGTATTCTGCTTCAGCTCTTTTTCCCTTGGTAAACTGTATGCATGTATGTGTGTGTATGTTAGAGTAGTTTAAGTGTTTAGACTAGTTAATAAAATCTTGTTCATGTTACACATAAAGTTGTCCGTGTCTCAAGCTCATAACTGGAGTCACTAATCATTTAGATCTTGGTTACTGCTCTTAGTAGTATCGTAAATTAAGAAAGACATTTCCCATGCCCCGGAAATGTACATTTCTTAGAGTTAATAAACAATTGATCCTGAGTGTTCATGGGACAAATAGGTTCATTGATTGTAAAATTAATTTACGACAGTAAATTAATTATATTAACTAATCCAAATATTCATAATAAATTATAACCAGTTATTATTTATTATTAATATTTCATATAGAGCTAATTAGCTACACGCGGAATCACACAGCGTAGACATACACGCGGAATCACACAGCGTAGACATACACGCGGAATCACACGGCGTAGACATACACGCGGAATCACACGGCGTAGACATACACGCGGAATCACACGGCGTAGACATACACGCGGAATCACACGGCGTAGACATACACGCGGAATCACACGGCGTAGACATACACGCGGAATCACACGGCGTAGACATACACGCGGAATCACACGGCGTAGACATACACGCGGAATCACACGGCGTAGACATACACACGGAATCACACGGCGTAGACATACACGCGGAATCACACGGCGTAGACATACACACGGAATCACACGGCGTAGACATTCACGCGGAATCACACGGCGTAGACATACACACGGAATCACACGGCGTAGACATTCACGCGTAATCACACGGCGTAGACATACACGCGGAATCACACGGCGTAGACATTCACGCGGAATCACACGCCGTAGACATACACGCGGAATCACACGGCGTAGACATACACACGGAATCACACGGCGTAGACATACACGCGGAATCACACGGCGTAGACATACACACGGAATCACACGGCGTAGACATTCACGCGGAATCACACGGCGTAGACATACACACGGAATCACACGGCGTAGACATTCACGCGTAATCACACGGCGTAGACATACACGCGGAATCACACGGCGTAGACATACACGCGGAATCACACGGCGTAGACATACACGCGGAATCACACGGCGTAGACATTCACGCGGAATCACACGCCGTAGACATACACGCGGAATCACACGGCATAGACATACACGCGGAGATGATGGTTCGTTTCGGCGTACACATACAAGCGGAATTACACGGCGTAGACATACACACCGATAGCTCAAAATGCGTACAGATAACACGCCATTTGGTTTTAGAAAGTGGCGTGTATGTTTACACAAAGTCATGATGACATGTTGGGTCATGAGTATGAGGTAACGCAGCTCTGTTTATCACATCAGATACATCTGAGTGTGTTAATGGTGTTATGACGTTACTCTGTGGGTTCGCTCGGCGGCTGCTATGACACTTGTTCACACTGCAGTGAGAGTAAAACGTTTCTGCAAAATAAAACTGGAAACTGAGGGTAACGCAGATATGACGCAATCGACAGGCGACTCCCTCACACGTCCCGGTTCCTTGGGTAAAATAGCAAATTTCTCACCATTTACAAATAGTTGGAAACATTTAGGATATTGTAAGTACTCAACTGAACAAAATATATAACACTGGCCTTGTGGTTTTTGGATATCTTACTGAAAAAATGTTACATAGTGTACCTTTAATATAGTGGTCACCGTGATTTTGTAAAGAACAATATGCTCCTGGATCAACATATTTTGTTGATCCTGGAACCACACTCCTGTCCAAAAATTTTGTCCTAACCTTACCCCTACCCCTAAAATTAACCCTACCCATAACTTATCCCTAAAATCAGAGGGAAATGATAGGTGAATGACCAGTTTTGGGGGTAACGCATTACAAGTAACTTGAGTTACGTAATCAGATTACTTTTTCAAGTAACTAGTAGAGTAACGCATGACTTTTAAAATGTACAACAAAATATCTGAGTTACTTTTTCACATTTATTTGACTGTCAGCTCTCCTGTCCCCATGTTGAGAAAAATCGAGAGCAAGTGCAGAGGCGTTATGTGTGAACATGAGGGATGCAACAATACAGTTAGTCCACGGTTCAATACATACCTCGGTTTTTAACCACGGTTTTCGGTTCGGTTCTGATGGCTTGTCACATCAGTTTTTTGTTATTCTATTCTTAGGCGACAAGAACAGCAAGAGGTTAATGAGAAAAAAGACTTTTTTATTGCAATACTCTTTCTTTATTTTAGTTTGAAAAACGAATTGAAAAACCTTACTTAAACTTAAAACTTTACTTTAAAAAAATCCCTTGTACACATTCCTAGTGTATCGTAAAACATAAAATAAATATATATAAAGATTTACACTGGCAGCTCAGAGCTGTACAGCAGCATTTAAGTATGAAGTTTGGGTGTATTTGACAGTATTAGCGCAGTAAGACGAATACTTAGTTCAGTAATCACGTGTTTGACAGGCGTTTAGTGCGTGCTCAAGCTCGGAAAAGCGCATGTTAAAGGTCCCGTGTTTTTTTGAAGCTTTGATTGTGTTTACAGTGTGCAATATAACATGTGTTCATGTTTCGCGTGTAAAAAAAAACTGTATTTTTAACACAATTTACTTATCTGTATACCGCTGTTTTCACTGTCCTAAAATCGGCTGATGAGTTCCTTTATTCTATGAAGTCCCTCCTTCAGAAATACGTAACGAGTTCTGATTGTGCCAGCGGTTCCCGTGTTGTGATTTGACCGCAGCTTAGCGAACGTGGAAAGGTCACGCCTCTTAACCGGACATATATGTGCTTAATGATCTCTACAGCGTCCCTGTGAAAGCCAAACAAAGGTGATTTGACTCCGGGATGAAAATAACAGCGTCTCGACGACATGGCGACAAACACACTCAAACGCAACAATTCCTTTTCTCCACGCGACACATCCTCTTCTCCACGTGGGAGAGCAACAAGACCACGCCCCTTTTTTCCGCATATTCTTGTGGGCGGAGGTTAGTCTGTTCTACTGACGTCATTTATGAAGGAAGTACCAGGATGTAGTCCAAGCCAGCCGTTCGCTGTAGGCTTTGAAAGGGAACTTCTGTTAAATAAAATATCTCGCTTGGCATTGAACTTTGAGCTTTATAATTTTACAGGTATTATTTATGCTCTAACAGCAACATTACACACTAACTAAAGTTTGAACAATGGGATCACGAAGAACGGGACCTTTAAAACCGCACGCGAATGAGCCGGCAAGGCTTTAAAATGCATGCAAATAAAGAACTTTCTTGATTGTGAATATCTATAGTGTTCCGTGAGTATAACTTTACCACTAGCGTGTGATGTGAATGTATGTCGCGTTGTTCCCCTTACGAAAAATAACCATGGTTTTATTATAGTAAAAGTGTAGTAACCATGGTTTTTTGGCTAATTGATTACCATTTATATAACCACAGTTTTACCACAAATACCATGGTTAAACTATGGTTAGAGTAGCAAAACCATGGTTAATTTGTGGTTACCATGTTTTTTTGGTTTTATTTGTAGTAAAACTATGGTTCATTTTCGTAAGGGAGTATATTGGGATGGAGGCAAATGATATAATTTGAAGAAAAATAATTAATTAAATGCAAAACCAAAAAAAACGCAATTCACAAGCGCGTATTGAACCATGAATGCAGTACCGAACGGTTCAATATTATATTGAGGATTGTGGCATCCCTAGTGAACATGATGGTTATTGTAGTTCTAGACTAAATGTGAGCATTTATTTATCTCACTTGCACAATAAAGATTCAGTACTCCTCAAAATGAATAAAATCAGTAAATCAGATTACAAATTCAGAGTACTATGCACACCTCCAATAATTAAATGTTAAATAAAACAAATATTTGTATGCATTTAAATCTATCTTTATTGACCAATGTCCTGCTGCTAACCTTCAATGATTCAGTTTAACCATGAGCAAAAATGACTTTTTTATTGGTAAAACTTTTTTCTCCTGCGTTCTATTCTTCCATTATCCAGAATGGCAGCACAGCTGAAAGGTTTGTTTGAGCTGCACCCTCTACTGTACATGCGTGAATTTGCATTATTTCAATTTTGGTATGAAGAGGTCTTAACATTTGCACAAAAATATTTTGTTTGTTTGTTATAAAAAACAAAAAACAAACAAAAAAACAAGCCAGCCCAGGTGAGAAAATATTATGCAACAGTAACGTAACGCATTACTTTTATTAGTAACTAAGTAACTCAATTAGTTACTTTTTAAGGGAGTAACGCAATATTGTAATGCATTACTTTTCAAAGTAACTTTCCACAACACTGTGAATGACACTGATGTACAAGCACCAAACCCTGGTTCTAAGCCTAAACTTGACACAAACTTTAAACTTGTCCCTCAAATCTGATTGTTTGATTGGTATGTTGTTCCAGCAGAGCCGGCCCAAGGCATAAGCGAACTAAGCGGCTGCTTAGGGCCCCCTTGGCCACCAGGGGGCCCCCAAGAGCACATTAAATGACTTCATGCTGCATGTAATTTAATGATGATTGAAATTGTGAAATAGCCTTAAACAATTACTAAATAAACTGCAAAATGTTAAGTTTTCTAAAATTTGCACAGATTGATTCTGACAGCGCTGCACAAGCTCGCGGCGTCATTGGCTGGACACTATTCGCTAGCAGGGTTCAAAGTCCAAAGTACGAAAAATCAGCTGAAACTGTACTACTCATTAGTTGCTCGGTAACCTTTTTATGAATGGATGGATTTGAGAATGTGATATGGTTTAGTACTCTTATCTGACGTGCTGCATGTTTTGGAGTACAGCATAGCTTTCAGTTTCTCAGTAAGTTAAATGTTTTATTGTTTTGTTTTTCTGCTATATTTGAGTCTCTTTCAATTAACATTTGGGAACGCAACATGCGTCAAACATCTTCCCAAATTCATAATGAGAATAATTTATAAATCTAAGGTCTTCCTGCGTGTTTCTGCCAAAATAAAAGCTATAATGTTTGGAAGAAATCAACATTTCTTGTTTTTAAAAGAAGTCTCTTATGCTCACCAAGGCTGCATTTATTTGATCAAAAATACAGTAAAAAAAGTAATATTGTGAAATATTACTCCAGTGTAAAGCAGCTGTTTTTTATGTGAATATATAGTAACATGTAATCTATTCCTGTGATCAAAGCTGAATTTATCATCATTACTCCAGTCTTCAGTGTCACATGATCCTTCACAAATTATTCTGATATGAGGATCTGATGCTCAACAAACATTTATGATTATTATCAGTGTTGAAAACAGTTGTGTAAAAAACATTTTCAGGATTCTTTGAAAGCTTTCTATTTCAGAGAAATGCTGTTCTTTTGAACCTTCTATTTATCAAAGAATCCTAGGGAAAAGTGAGCATATTCAGCATAAGAGACTACTTTAAAAAAAGTAGGCTACATATCCCAGTCTGAACTGTAGTAAGGCTTTGAATATTAACACCTGACCACTCTTGTGGGTTTGCTACTGTTACAATTAAAAACCGTATCAGGGTAAAAACATGACAGGCAGACATTGATAATAGCTATGTGAATTATCAATAATTGACAATAGTCAATCGTATTGGTGGCACAGAGGGGCCCCCAAATAAAAATCTGCTTAGAGCCCCATAAAGACTTGGGCCGGCCCTGTGTTCCAGGATGAAAAAAGATGTCGATCCAGGATTGTTGTAGGTACTTGGTGAAATTATGTTCACCTTGATATAGCATAATATGAAATTAAAATGCACTGTGATCGTAGTTATCTCAATCATCTAGTGCTATTGTTTTATGTAACCATGAATGTACTATATGTTAACTTTAACTTTTTAAAGCACTAAATCTAATTCTCTGCCACAACATAGCATATGAACCAATGGTATGTTCCAGCATATCCTTAAATAAACATCCAATATAGAAAATGTGTAATTTCAATGATACTTTTACTTTCAGGAATCACTGGAGGTGATTTATTGCCGTTATAGACGTTGTAAACCATTAGGGGGAGACGTTAGCCTGTTAGATGTAATATGCTAGTCAGTTTAAGCTTTTAACCCTAACTTGTACAGTGTTTTATATGTACAGTAAATGTATAGGTTTACACCACTATACACTATAAAGCCATACTTTACCTTTGTATACAGTGATCAGTTTTAAAATTGTAGTTTACAGTGGATCCCTTTATGGCACATTAAAGAGGTCTGTATTTGATTACATGCACGAGGCACAACTTAAAGTTGTCATGTTCTTATATCAGCGTTTAAAAGAGCATACACGTTTTTTTCCCAGCTATTGTTGTGGTTTTACACCTGGAGCTGTATTCATTGCAGCTGTACCATTTTAACTAGCACAGCACAAATGCTGGCATCATCCTCGTCCACACGTGTGTAAGATTTTACTACAAAGTGTCCCATTTGTATAATAGGCTTTTAACCTCTGCTTTACTTGAGTCAGCATGACATAACAGCGTTTTTGAGTTTACAGTTGACTCTTAAAACAAATTGAATTGGCTTTTCAGCTAATTAGATTACTGAATTGTTTCTCTTAACATAACAAAGTTTTCTCTCTTGTGGACCGTGACAAAGGAATAATATGATCTAGTGTTTCTCAATCCTGCTCCTCTGACCCTTCCCATTACAGCCCACAAAATGCCCAGGGCTTAGTAACAGATTGGAACAAGTCAAATATGTTTTTATTTATTCAGTGACTCCAAAAAGTGACATTTAACCCACACATGTATAAAAACCATTTGTGAGTGTATTTGCATTAGATATGAAACAGTAGTATTTATTATAAATTATTTATCCGTGCACATAATCATCATTGCAATTTTTTTTATAAATTCATGTGCCCTTAATATTTAATCAAAATAACTTTGCCTCCCTCTCTTGCAGCCTTTTCTCGAATTAAAGGTCCCATGACGTGGATTTTTAAAAAATATTTTATAATGTTTTCTGAGGTGTACTTATATTGTTAGTATGATTTTTATATCACAAAATGTCAATTTAGAAATAAAAGGCATTTTTCTATCCTGATTTTAGCCCTCTGGCTTGAATGCTCTGTTTGAAGGGGTGTGTCTGCTGTGAGACTTCAGTGTAAACGCCCACTGCTGTGATTGGCTGCTGTGAGACTTCAGTGTAAATGCCCACTGCTGTGATTGGCTGCTGTGAGACTTCAGTGTAAACACCCACTGCTGTGATTGGCTGCTGTGAGACTTCAGTGTAAACACCCACTGCTGTGATTGGCTGCTGTGAGACTTCAGTGGAAACGCCCACTGTTGTGATTGGCTGCTATGAGACTTCAGTGTAAACACCCACTGCTGTGATTGGCTGCTGTGAGACTTCAGTGTAAACACCCACTGCTGTGATTGGCTGCTGTGAGACTTCAGTGTAAACACCCACTGCTGTGATTGGCTGCTGTGAGACTTCAGTGTAAACGCCCACTGCTGTGATTGGCTGCTGTGAGACTTCAGTGGAAACGCCCACTGTTGTGATTGGCTGTCATCTTTGCATTTGAAATGCGTATTACATGTGAAACCCCTCTCAAATACGTTTACTATGTTTTTTACTATTACAGCTGTTGAGATTAACAAATCGTGAAAGTGTTGATTATAGCATTATTTTGACATTTTTTCCCATCATGAAAGGCTGCAGTGATGAGTATTGAGTAGACAGACAGTCTGTTTATCGCGTGTATGCAGTGATCTTGTCATTGCAACGCCATTTCTCTCACAAAATGGAGGCAGTGGCTCAGTGGTTCATGTAGGTTGTCTACAAACTGGAAGGTTGGTGGTTCAATCCCCGGTTCCACCTGACCAAGTGTCAAGGTGTCCATGAGCAAGACACCTAACCCCAGCTGCTCCCGATGAGCTGGATGGCGCCTTGCATGGCTGACACCGCCTCCGGTGTATGAATGGGTGAATGTGAGGCAAGATGTAAAACGCTTTGGATGGCCATGGGTCTGTTGAAAGCGTTATATAAATGCAGTCCTTTAACCATTTACAAAATGCTTTCACCACAACTAACAGCAAACACGACATTGATATGAATACAGTAAGAGCTTCGTTGTGCAGCATAACAGCGTCATTTATTATAACGGGAGTTCTCTTTCATCATCTTGTGTTCGAGATCCACCTATGGGAAGGGCATCCGTACCTGACCTCTGCAGAAGCATCCAATTGCACCAAGTCTAACAAGACAGGCAGGAGTGCAGAGCCAATGCCTGGTAAGGCCCCACCCCTTACCTGCGGGCATATATAGCCTGCATGCGCTACTGTACATCAGTTGACATTCGCTTCTCGCGATCTCTGCACTGACACAGCTCGGTTGAATTTGCGCTGCTCACTTATTGTCTGCAGAAGGAAATATCTTCGGATCAGGCTCCACCAGGCGTGACAGTTTCTATTCTGTCAGTTTCTCTGTGTCTGCTCTCGGAGCCGCCTGCGCTCTCGCTCGTCTTTCCTGTTCCATGGCTGCCACCACAGATTTTCTGAGTTCTTCGCCGGTATGTCGCTCTCTATTCCTGCTTCTTCCGGCGCTAGCTTATCACGGGCCTGCCCGGCCGTGTGTGGTGCTCTTATTGCCACTGAGGATCTTCACCCTTTCTGCGTTGTTTGCTTGGGCCTCAAGCACGCGGAAGAGGCCATAGAGAATCTGGAGAACTGCAGTCACTGCCTAAGAAATTCCTGCGACGCTGCCTTAAAGTTGCTGCTACCCAGTGCGGCGAGCTCGACTTTTCGGACTCGGATGTGGGACACGGTGATGACAGCCCGCAACCTGGGACTTCCCGGGGCGCGACTGCTCTTGTCTGGGCTGAACAGCCCAATCCTGATTTCCCCGAAGAGGACATCTTCGCAGGCAACCCCCCGCTCGCAGACGACCTGGCCGGGTCCGGTGATGATGACGACGCGGGCCTTCTCTCAGAGGACGAGGAGGCCATCCTGCCCTCTGGTATTCCCCAGGCTAGCACCCCTGCGGCCTTGCCTCAATCCATCATCCTGGATGTGTGTGAGCGAGCGGCCGGCTCCACAGAGGGATATTTACGACAGGAAAGTGCTGGGAGATCCCCCCGGCCCGAGGAAACTACTCTTTCCTGTTCTTCCATTGTGCGCTAAGCACATGAGGCACTACTGGAGCGACCCGCTCGACTTTAAACATGGTCTCGCGGGTCTGGAGGTTAAGAATATGGCGGCTCTCTGCATTGGTGAACCGCCTGCTATTGAGCCCTCGATTGCCAGGCCCCTCAACCCAGTCCAGGGAGGGCTGCTCGCCCCCCCTAAGTCGGTCCTTCCAAACAAGATGGACCGTTTTTCTGCCTCGGTGCACCAGGGCCCTGAATGTCTCCTCCCTCCTCTCCGCTTACCAGGTGGAAATTTTGGATGACCTGGGCCAACAGCTGGACAAGGGATCTCCCTCGCCTGCACTATGGAAGGAGATCATCACGGTTAACGACCTCGTTCTCTGTAACGCTCGTCAGGCCGTCCAAGCCTGCGGGCGCTCCATGGCGCTTTCCGTGGTAGGGGAGCGCGCACTCTGGCTCAACCTGTCGGGCCTCCTGGATAGTGAGAAAAGACGCATCGCAGGCGCCCCGGTAGAGCCCGGCTGGGCTCTTCTTTTGACAAGAAGAAGGAGGACGAGGCCTTCAAGTTGTGTCTTCCTAGGAAGGCGGCCCTACGCCAGGCGCCCCCTGCGCGTTTGCCTAATCCCCAGGCCCCGGGACGTAACTTTCATCAAAGCAGTTCTCGAGCGACAAGCTCTTTGGAGACTCTTCCTGCCCAGAACCCCTGTCCAAAAGACGGAGGGTCTCTTCTGGAGGGTGCCCCCCTCCCGTGGCTGCCCAGCCCATGTGTTTATTGGAGGATGTGTGTTCCCCCCGTTCAGGGGGTCTGTTGTGAGGGAAAGTGCAAAAGCAGTGTCACCACACCGCATATACTGTGTTCCCCTCACTCAGCTAATAAAGGCTTCGGTCCCAGTGTTTCCCAAAAAACTAAACACAAAAAAACCACATTAAATCAAACGGATCAAATTAATTTGTTATAGAGAGATACCCTCTCTCTCTGCAGGGAAAGCACTTTTCTCTGCAAAGAGTGGACACCTCTCTGAGCCCACGCATGCTGTCCCTAGTTTCCCTAATAGAGGGCATCATTGCATCACAAATAAGCCAGCTGGGCATGCACGAAGCCAGCACGGCTCGGATTGGAACGCTGGTGAGCCGTGTGTCAGCTTGGTGAACTGCCGCACCACCCGATTGGGTAATGCGTTCAATATCGCAGGGCTATCGTCTGCAGTTTGCTATGAAACCCCCACGTTTCAGCAGCGTTCTATTTTTTTCACACTGAGGAAAGCATGGCTCACGTTCTTAAGGGGGAAATCTCCTCTCTTCTGAGCAAAGGTGCAATTCAGGTGGTACCCCCCAATCTGATAAACCAGGGTTTTTATTCTCGTTATTTCCTGGTTACAAAGAAAGATGGTTCCCTCCGTCCTATTCTGGACCTCAGGGTGTTGAACAAACATTTGAGGAAATACAATTTCAGAATGTTAACTCATGGTTCGCTTGCCCACGCCATAAAACGGAACGACTGGTTCACATTGGTTGATCTGAAAGATGCTTTTTCCCACATAAGCATTTATCCACCACACACAAGTTTCTTGAGGCCTCAAGGCATTTGTTACGAATTCACGGTCCTGCCCTCTGGGTTAAGTCTAAGCCCTCACAGTTTCTGTGTGTGCGGAAGCGGGCTTTATTTCCCTGAGAATGTCTGGTCTACGGATCCTGACATACAATATCGCACATGTCTCAGGCTACAGGGCCTTATGGCTTCATCTATCCAGGTTTTGCTACTAGGACTCCTGAGAATGAGGGCGTTCATGAAATGGGTTTTGTCACTAAATTTCAGCCCGTTACACGATCTTTGCCGCTCTGTGACAGTGACGCACACCTGCGCTGCAGCTCTGTGCCACTGGAAGAGCGTGGACTTTTACGCACAGGGCGCCCCTCTGGGGACGGCTATGTTGCATAAAGTTGTGATGACGGATGCGTCCTTAACAGGCTGGGGTGCCACCCAAGAGGGCAGAACTGTGAACGGTTTGTGGCCGAGTAAACTACGTTCAGAGCACATAAATTATTTAGAGTTTTTGACCATTTGGAAGGCTCTGAATCATTTTCTGCCTCGTCTGCAGAGACATCATGTGCTCATATGCTGTGACAATACCACGGCAGGGGCTTATATCAACTGTCAAGACGGTGTGCGCTCATCGAAACTTCGTGCTCTAGCTTACAAGCTTTTGGTATGGATCAGGCGATTTTTCCTGTCGTTACGCACGACTCATGTTCCAGGGATTCTGAACAGAGGCGCGGATCTTCTATCGAGGGGGAACCCGCTCTTCGGAGATTGGTGCCTCCACCCTCAGATAATGGGCATGATATGGATGAGATTAGGACAGGCGTCCATAGATCTATACGCCTCCTGCGAAAACAGACATTGTCCCATGTTCTTTTCGCTAAAGGACTTGGACACACCGCTCGGGGTAGATGCATTGGCCCACCCGTGGCCAAGAGTGCTGCTGTATGCCTTTCCTCCCCTGTGCCTGAGAATTCCCACTCTGGCCAGGGTGAGAGAGGGGTCTGTCTCTCATTCTGATAGCGCCCAGGTGGCCCAAAGCACCATGGCTGGCGGAGATAATCCCTGTTACATGCCTAGCCGTGGCGCCTCCCCCTCCGCACAGACGTTTTGTCTCAAGCGAACAGGGAGATTTATCACCCACACCCGGACAGGGTAGCTCTCTGGGCCTGGCCCGTGAGAGGCGTTATGGCTTCCCCCGCATGTGGTGGCTACTATACTGAATGCCAGGGCCATTTCTACACGGTCCTAATTTGGCTGTAAGTGGCAAGTGTTCAGCAAGTGGTGTGATGGGCAGGGTTTCACTTCATATCAGTGCTCAGTTTTTGATATTTTGTGTTTCCTCCAATACATGGATAAGGGCAGGTCCTTTTCCACTATAAAGGTCTTATCTGGAAGCTATTTATGCTTGTCATGTGGACTTTGAGGGCTCAACGGTTGGGCAGCATCCTCTAATCCATGGATTTTTCAAGGATGCCCGTCGCTCGTTGCCAGTCATTAGGAGAACGATCCCTGAATGGGACCTCTCCATGGTGCTGGAAGCTCTGTCTCAATTCCTTTTTGAGCCTCTGGGGAATATATAGTAATGCTGGGGAACACACATGTTTCATGTCCTGCTTTCACACTGCAGTTACGTGTGTGTGTCAGTGTGGCAGGTTCATGATTATGAGATGTGTCAAGCACCGTCCCTTGGGGTGACCGTCTTTTTATGGCTAACAGGACCTCACTGTGAGTGTATTGGGCAATCGGGGAGCTGTCCATGTCTCTCCCATAGGTGGATCTCGAACACGAGATGATGAAAGAGAAAAATAGGTTACTGTCGTTACCCTGGTTCTCTGAAACATTGAGTGGAGAGATCCACCAGCTTTGCCCCGCTTGCCGCACGAGAAGCGAATATATACCTACTGATGTACAATAGCGCATGCAGGCGATATATGCCCGCAGGTAAGGGGTGGGGTCTTTTTCCGGGCATTGGCTGCGTGCTCCTGCCTGTCTTGTCAGACTTGAAGCAATTGGATGCTTCTGCAGAGGTCAGGTACGGATGCCCTTCCCATAGGTGGATCTCTCCACTCGATGTTTCAGAGAACCAGGGTTACGACAGTAACCTATTGTTTGGGCAAGTGCAGATATACTCGCGATGTGTGATTGACAGTTTCAAACATTATAAAGTGAGTGTTCTTTGATTGTTTTCTGTTGTCTAATCACAATTTAAATAACAGATTTGTTTCATGCTACTAAGAGAAACAATGTGAAGTTGATCGTTTAGTCACTGGCTTGATTCACTGATGCATAAACAGTATTATACGATTTAGAAAAAAAAGTCTGTGTGAACTTGAAAAATTAGCTACACCTCAGAAATCACTGTTCACAGATCAGGCATTAATGAACACTGTTACTCACTGTTTGTGGTGGTGCTGTCGAATCCATATGGTAAAAGTCTGTTTGTAAAGCCTGTGCTGACATTGCGACTGAATTAAATGAAAAAAATCAATTTTCCAAATTCTCCGGGCGGGCAAAGCAGAGAAAGGGGAGGTAACCTTTCCCCGTATGACGACATTTAGGGAAGATTCCAGATCGGCTCGTCTGAGCTTTCATTTCCCCAATGGCGGAGCAGGATACCCAGGGATTGGTTTACACCTATCGCCATTTCTAGCCACTGGGGGACCATATACAGGCTAGGGGAACTCATATTATTGTTAAAAAACCTCATAAAGTGACATTTTCATGTCATGGGACCTTTAAGTGTTTATGGCATGAGCCGGGGAAACCTGTCACTCACATGAGATCACAGCAATAGCAAACCACAACCATCCGATTCATTCCCCATGGACAAAATCAAGTCTCATTTGTTCTTGTTCCAGAAGCCGTTTCACTCGGATATATGTCACAATTAGGAAGACTATCGCAACTTTATTTTCATGCTGACTTTAAAGAAGGTAGCACAAGCACAATTGTCAAGCAAAACATTCCCTAGAAAGAAGTTTGTTCTTTTGTGAAAATGATAAAACAGTAGATTCTGTTAAATGGTGTTTCTCTAAATTTGAACAGTTTGACATTTAAAATTTTTTTATGAATTGTTTTGTATTGACATATTTGTTTTTCCAACCAAAGTTTGTTGAATTTATGGAGTTACATCGTAGCTGTATAAATATTAAAGTATGTTGCTAAAAATACAAATAATTATTTTTGAGCCCTACATTGATTATGCATTTTAATGCTGGGACAGGAAAAAGTATTATAGTAAGAAATTACCTTAAAATGCAGATATTGTATATGAATATACTTGGGCCTGGTTTCACAGACAGGGCTTAGATTAAAGCCGGGTACACACTGTACGATTTATAATAGTCCTTTACAACTGTTGCTTGTCAGACTGTACGAACATGATCCCCACTGCATGTCACACTGTGGGATCTCAGGCGTCATTAATGTCAGACTGTACTGCAGTCAAGGGTTTTACGTCATCAATCTGTGACACGTTCAGTGATGTGAGAGGCATTTACATGTAGGATAGAAATGGTGGCTAGCAAACAAAAACAGCATCTAGAGTTAATTTTGATCATGGCTTCTCTTGAAAAGAAAACTGAAAAAAAAATGAAGATGATGTGTGCGGAGCAAGTGGTGGTTTGTTGTTGTCTCACTAATTGCGTCATCAGGTTCGATGCTGTCAGGGCTGGGGTGAAGGGATGAGGCGAGGACTCAATTATGCAGATAGACAGGCTTTTATTATAATATAAATAAACCAAAACAAAAACTTCCCCAAGGGGGAAAACAAGACAGATTTGACCGTGACTTGACTTCAGGAACAACACGACAGGATACATTACGTAACGATCTGGCACAGGACTGCAAACACAAGGAGAATAAATAGGGAACAAAAAAGGCATGTAAAGAAGGAGGAGAGGTGGGGCAAATTAACCAATAATCAGGTAACAAGAGGGGCGGGTTAAGACAATAGACATGAGCGCACATGGCTCTGTCACAAGGTGTTTTGGTGTTGGTTCATGTTTCATGTTTTCAGTTTGTCATGTTCACGGTCATGTTTTGTCTTGTCATGCACTTGCTGGTTTTTGTCATGTGACTCCCATGCCCTCATGTGATCTTGTGTATTGTTCTGTCATTGGTTTATTGTTTGATCACTGTTCACAGGTGTCACTTGTATAGTCATTTGTCTGTGTATTTAGCCCACATGTTTACCATGTGTCTTTGTCTGTTATTGAGATTGTAACCACTGTTGGTGAGTTTTGTGTTATAGTCAAGTCTGTTTATGTCACGTTTTTACCAAGTCTTTGTTTCTGTCAAGCCAAGTCAAGTTTTTGTTTTAAGTTTTGATTTTTGTTGAGCTTTAATCGAATAAAGAACTGCACTTGGGTTCAGCAAACTTGCCTTCCAGTGGCACAAGGAAACAAATTATGTTTTATTAACAAGGTTCGGGAGATCGCACATTCAGATAATTTACACAAGTGGAGAGCACTCAGATAATCAACAATAAGAGGTGTATATATACACAGCAGTCTTACCTTGACAGTTTATCAGCATCCCCCACCACCCCTTCTCCACAATTTTATTTCTAAACCACTTACATACACAGGGGGTAATTATAATTAATTAATTATAATTTGTTACATTTATATAGCACTTTTCTAGGCACTCAAAGCGCTTTACATATAGAAGAGGGGAATCTCCTTAACCACCACCAATGTGCAGCACCACCTGGATGATGCGACGGCAGCCATATTGCACCAGAACACCCACCACACACCAGCTGATTGGTGGAGAGGAGACAGAGTGATGAAGCCATTGTATACGGGGATGATTAGAAGGCCTTGATGGACAGGGGTCAATGGGCAAATTTGGCCGGGATGCCGGGGTTATACCCCCACTCTTTATCGAAGTACATCCTGGGATTTTTAATGACCATAGAGAGTCAGGACCTTGGTTTCACGTCTCATCCGAAGGACGGTGCATGTTACAGTATAGTGTCCCCATCACTAAACTGGGGCGTTAGGACCCACACAGACCACAGGGTGAGCACCCCCTGCTGGCCTCACTAACACCTCTCCCAGCAGCAACCTAGTTTTACCAGTTGGTCTCCCATCCAGGCACTAACCAGCCCTGCTTAGCTTCAGTGGGAAACCAGTCTTGGGCTACAGCTCAAAGCCCTCCCCCCAGACAGCACCCCAAATATGCATTCAAATTTACTCTCCATAAATTATATGTAAGTGTGAACTCGTGAAACGACAATGTTGGCTGTAGGGCATTGCCGATGTAATTTTAAGTCGGAACACATTTCACACATAAGTCGCTTTGGATAAATGTACATGGCTAGTGAAAATCACTGACTCGCATAAAGAAAGACATGAACACGCACACACAACAAGACACAACGAATGCTCATTCCGTGCACTCATGACAGAAGACAAACACGCGGAGCATGAATGTCCGAATCCCAACACAAAACTGAAACCAAACTAGACCGAAGTGCTGGGATCCGTACACCACGCTCCGCACACAAAACTCACAAGGACAAAAGAGCACACAGCTCGAGCATGCTCAAAGCTGCACGCTCACACAAGACAAACTATACAAGAGTGTCAGGGCTCTGTCACAGAACCAAGAGTGAGCTGGACCGAAGTGACAGAACCCTGACAGATGCTCCTATTGGTTTTTAATTTGACGGTTGTCATGGGAGAAGCCACACTGCAGGACTGTTCGTAAAGTCTTCTGACACTTCCAGGCTTTCCAACCCGATCTCACAGGAAAATTTAACTATTTTTTACAAGGTGGCAATTTCGTATGAGTTTGTTGCAGTCCAAGTGCGATTGTTCTCGGCACCCCCACAGCGTTAGTCTGGTTGCACACTCAACTTGATTCTGTTGCACCCTGGTACAGTTGCGTTCATCTTACGTCATCACAAACGTGCACGGGCATGATAGAAAACAGAACACGGGTCAATAAATTGTGTTTTTTTATTAATTTGGTGTTATTATGCGCAGCTGAGTAAACGACGCTTGGGTTTACTGTATGTGCGTAGCTCTTTTGAGGAAACAGTGGATTGCCATTAACTTGCTGCCCTGATAGCACCATCTGTACTCGAATACACTGCAGGCTCACTCTGACTCGTATCTAAGGTAAATCATCAACACTATCATCCCTTACATGTTTTATTGATTTATCGGCTTAAACGCATGCACGGTTTACTTTTTTTCCTGAACAAGTGTGCACCCGAGTCCATGTTGCTTTCACATTCAAGCGACACAGTTCGAGTGCAACCGAACTCAGACCACCTCCTTCAGGTTGTCTTAGGTTCGGTATCTCAGTGCACAACAGGGTCTGCACAACAGCTTTCACATTAGCAATTTTTCATGCAAACCTTGCCCCATTTCAAACTAAACTGCCAATGTAAAAACTATGAAGGACCACCCCTAACCCCACCCCTAAACTTACCCATCACTGGGGTTTAAACAGATCCCATGAATACATACTAGTGATATTGTACAAATGTATACGAATTAGCCACCAATTAAGTAAAACATAAAATCGTTATGAATTGCTGTGAGATTGTGTTGGAATTCAGTGAGAGGTAAAATTTGATCCCAATGGTCATTAATCGGCTGTCGGTGAACATCTCAAACTAATGATCAAAGACTATAGATTTTGGCCTAAGATCCATGGGCGTCGGAACCATTGTATGTGGGTGGGACAAGACCCACCCACTTTATACGATCAATGATATTGGACCAACTCACTTTTATCGTCTCTAACATTCAGCACGTCTGTTTACCTAACCCTAATCGATAAACACTTATTATTAAACACATGTTAGACGCTTTATTTCCACTTTTCTAAATTTTTCTTCATTTTTATTGAAAATAAATGCCTTTTCGATCTGATATGTGATGGGAAAAGGGAGAAGATTGAGTTCGGCGAAAGGCTTTTTCGCCTTTTATTTTGTGTCAAAATATGATGTCGTGCATCTTACCCCTACACTACTGACACTCTCAATGATACGGTGATTTCCATAATTTTGTCTTTCCGAACTAGACGTTTAGCAAGCAAAGCAGTATATTTGTACTTAATGTAATTGGCATCTACTCCAGCAAAAGATTTCTGAGGACCCACCCACTTTTTTTTTTGCTTCCGACGCCCATGCTAAGATCCAAGGAATATTTTAGGATTCACAATATTTGTCTCAGACGGCAAAATTGTGACCAAAATCATACAGTGTTTACACAAACAAAACAAAGCAGTTCATTTTTAAAATCCCTTTATGCAGTATGTAATTGGCATTCATGCGGTATAGCCTACATGCGATTAATTCATTCAGACATCAGCTTTCACCACAACTTTATTATTTCACTCTTTTTGCTCCCTGTCGTTTTGTTTTATTTGATGTTTAATTCATGCGCACTCTTCAAAAACTGTTTGCAAATGTTCGTTGGAACTATAGTTTTGGGGAAAAGCCAAATCGTTGAACTATGTTGGTAACAACAGATCTTGCAATCATAATTGGCTTTTGATGGCTTTGGGATTGAATGATGGCACACCTACTGGCTAGAAGAGTAACATAAAAGCAACCCACTAGCCCTTTAGAAAGAAAACTAGGCTTTTTCCAGAGTTGCACAGATAACTCATTGAGTTGAGCAAATTGTGAATGTGTGTCAGGGGTGTGATCTACATGAGGCTGGTGATTGGACTGTCAGTTGTGACTGACAGTATCAAGTAGACGGGGGTTTGCTTGCACAATGGGTTTTGGACTGAAACAATAAACATATAATGAAGGTTGAGCAACTGCGCAGTAGGCTGTGTTCTCATGAAACTCTGTCCATCATACAGCATTTTAGTTCCTCTGAGATGCCCCCCTGCGCCCAGTGCTGAGTCATCATCTGTGGTCAGTCCAAGACTCTGTCATCACTATGATGTTTTGAAGATTTTAACAATAACAGGCTGATTTCTCGATGATTGCACACAGTGGGGAAATTAAAGGTTTGAAGGCTCTTTCATGTTATGGTTATGTACTAAATGGCTTGAGGTTGTTGCACGGCTGTCATGTGAATATTAAAAAGCTGCCTGTTATTGGAGGCACATCCATTTGAACCCAGATAATAGTGGTTTTATAAAATGTGAGTTTTTCGAAACAAACTTTTTTTTGTGCCAATGATTCTACTATCTACTTAGGCTTACAGTAGAGTGACCAGACATCCCCGTTTTTGGTGTTTTGTCCCCGACTGGAGCTGTCCCCAGAAATGTCCCCGTTTTTTAGCTCGTTCAAAACAACCCGCAGATATATTGCAAAAAAGCACTCAACCAACACACAGCAGCTGCTGGTTATAGGAGAAATCGTGTAGTGATTGTTTTGACCAGCAGAGGTGGGAAGGCGCTGTGAGATACTTGGCCGTGTGTGCGCCACTACTACTTCATGAAGAAAGCGCCATTATCGTCAAATATCAAAAGAAACATATTTTTTTGCTTTCAAGGTAGTAACATACTATGTTAAATTAAAGTAATACTGTTTGTATGTGCTTTATAACAGAGCCTCAAAAGGGTGCGGGATTGTTTTTTCCCCCAATAGTTCCGCAGTCACAATGCAGTGATTACCACACATCTGAACTATAAATATAAAAATACCTAAACAATTACACTTGCAACAAATACATGTGCAGAATACACATACTTAACACATGCTTAAAATAAGCCTAAAATGCAAGACCAATTAAAGATAGTAGGAGTTATTTTCAAGCAATACATTTTTGGTCGCCATTCAACGAAAAAATGCAGAGATATGATTATTTGGCCATATGGCCAAGCTCTAGCATATTCTCTGGCTCTGTGCATCTTACAACAGTTTCCACACGAGCGATTTATAGATTATCATGACAGAATATGCTAATCGATGACTTGAAGATAGTTAACTCCACATCAGCTACATATATTCATCAACCATTCAGAAATGTCCTGTTATATATAAAATCATGCAACAGAGTTTCAGGCCTAGTTAAAAATATTAAGCAGGGGAGCAATATTGTAAATGATCATGTGTGCACAGAAGAACATCTGCATGTGTTATTCATACAGGTTTATTGTACAAGTGGTTTACAAAAACACTGCTTATTACTACCCCTGGTGTATATCTTAATTTACATGCTGAAGTATACCTCAGTGCACTACAAATCAATGACATCAGCGATATACCACTCCCCCCACCTTGATCAACAGAGCCGATAAGAATGACTGTGTATAATTGATTAGTCCCTTCAGTGCGTGTCCGCACCTATCCGCTCTCCGCACGGAGCTTACATGAAGATGCGGTCAGCTTGTTCTTCTTGGAAGCAGATGTGATGTTCTTTCCTGGGGAGGAGACAGCACGAGCTCTGGCTGCACTCCAGGAACACCTCACAGTGTTTCGGTCCAATGTCCTTGCCCTCTGTGCATGGCTGCACTCTAAAAGTGTCATGGTTATGTTTTCACCTTTACACTTCAAAGGTAGAACAGAAATTACACCTTTCCACACATGCCAGAATGACGATACTTAGTGTATTTACTAGTTGCCACATCAACATTATTTAGAGAAAAAATAGCGCCAATTTTCAAAAATCTGGCAAAAAATGTATTTAACCATAGCAAAAGTAAATTTCTCACTTAAATTTATTTTTCATCTCTGTTTTTTGTGTTTCTTTAAAATAAGACAAATCTGATATTATTGTAATCTTATATCTGTTATTTAACAGTTGAGATGGTTCTTTAATGCTGATCTAACCAGCAAAAGACACGAGCCGCGGTTTAAATCCCAGTTGCGCAGATGGGGTGTGTTGTAACACTGCGTTACAATGAGCCCCTATTAGAACTACGCCATTATATTCTATACTTTTATGAATTATTTTGAGAAACCATGAGTAAAGGGTGAATAATGACTGAGAGTTAATGTTCAAAAATTATTAATTATTATTATGTTTTGAATTATGTTGTATAGCTGTATTTAGCGATGTGTTTGTAGTCACACTCAAAAATTCTTATATTTTTAATGATTAAAAAATGCCATTATTTTATTTTAAAAAGTTAATAATTGTATTTTGTTGACAAAATATTTTCGTTTGTCTTGTATATTTTTTTGATTATATCAGGTAACATTTTAAGCTGTTATTTGGTCATGTTACATTGTACCCCACCTATGGGCATGTTGTCACACTTCCATTCTTTCCATTCTTTCGGGGTAAATCAAGATAAAAGTATACACTGCATTAATTAAACAGAACCACATAATTGTACTAGACATGTGTGAAATTAATGTGGGAAAAAAAAAAATACTCTGAACCCCAAGTGAATTTACACAAACTGAGAAAGTCAAAAAGCGTTAGGTTGTGCCCCGCTCTCCCCTATAACGTGAAAATGTTTGCATTTACTCTTGACAGATGCCATGTCAAGTTGTTCAGCTTTTTTTTTTTTTAAACATCTCTTAGACCTGTGTGTTCTGATCCATTCTGTTGCTGTCTGTCCAGCTGCTCTTGAAAGTGAGAACATGTCCTGTGCAGACAGTCCCTGCTCTCAGGCTGCATGGGGCTGTTTACTGTGGATTTGCAAAATCAGTTACTTCCAGCTTAAATTGACATTTTGTATTACATGAAATGCACCCATTTTTTTTAAATAAATATATTTTTTTAAAGGGGTTATGAACTGCGTTGTTTTATGACGTTTCCTGGGGTGCACTTATAATGTTAGAATGCTTTTTACATCAAAAATTGTCATAATTTATAACTAAAAGGCATTTTTTCTTACCCTGATTTTAGCCCTCTTCTCTGAACGCTCTGTTTTAAGGGGCATGTCTGCTGGGAGACTTCAGTGTAAACGCCCACTGCTGTGATTGGCTAACGTCTTTCCATTTGAAATGCCTAAATATTACTCTCTCTTTTAGCGCGTTTTTACTATTACAGCTCTCATGGTAACTAATCATGAAAAGTGTTGCATTACATTTAGATCTATGGCATTATATTTAGATCTATGGCATTTATGGCATTATATTAAGATCAATGGCATTATATTAAGATTGTGGCATGAAAGGTTGCAGGGATGATCATTGTAGCCGATCACACACATGTTGAGAGCATGAAAGCAGTGATCTCATCATTGTAGTTTCTGTACACTAACGAATGCTTTCATCTTAACTAAGAGTGCAAACGTGATATAGTTAAGAGATTTGTTGAATAAAACGGGAGTCACTGATAAACTCTCGCTGTTTGATTGACAGGTTCAATCTATATAGAGAGCCTATGCCTATGTATGTGTGTGTGCATGCATGTATTAATCTGCTCATGTGCTTTCTCTCTATCGGTCACAACACAGCAAGCAGGTAAAGCACACAGCACGCAAACTATATATATATATATATATATATATATATATATATATATATATATATATATAGCCGATTTAGTTTTTCTTAGTTACAAAACCGAACCGAACCCGAGGCTATTCATTAAACATTACCCAAACCCGACCCGAAACCCGCAAGTTCGGGCTCGGGTCAGGTAGCAGACCTCTAATCAGTGCTGCTGTAGCGTCTGACCAATCAGACACATAATTATTCATTATATTTATTGAATAATTCAGCAAACCCCCTCTCACAACAACAAAACTAGGTGTCAAGATGTCTGTGACAACCCCCTAAAAGGGCAGAACAGGCCTCTGGTTACCATGGTAACAAATACAAATCATCACGATAAGACTGATTTATAACTCAAAGGAATGTAGAGTCTCACTCAAATTTCCTCTGAAACAGACCCATATACCATGTTTGGTATCTCTGAATTTTTATTTTCATTATCTGAATGATCATTTATGTTATATGTTGATACCTATGCAACATATTAATATTACAATAATCTTTAGTATTTTCTTCTTCAACACCCAATTCTCTGCAAAACACCATACTCAAAGACAAAGTCACCATTGGCTCACTGACACCCTGGAGGTGTGACCTATGCAGAAGTTAAAAGGACACTATCACAGTAATTTATAATAATTTCAGAGGCTTCTGGGGGCATATGGCGTCCTCAGCTGCAGTTACTCCACTCAGGTTCATGCATATGAGACAGTTTAAGCTCTGGCTTCAGACATGAGTCCTGCGATGGGCAGGGCACAGTGGCACACGTCGCGTGACCATCACACTGATTTGTCCGTGCACTTCAGACCTTGGACAAACCTTGCATTTCTATGGGCAGAGGTTCCCTTGGAACAAGTATCAAGGCGTTTTAACAAAATAGATGCGTCCAACACAGGGACAGGGCCCGACTTCGTTGGCACAACTGCCACTAGATTTTGGCAAGATTGCTGGCCCTGCAGAGGTTTTGACCCCTGCTCCAGGGCAAGCATGTGTGGGTCCAGATGGACAACACTGCGATGATGGCATATATATACACTCACATTGCATGTTACAACTCACCCGCCATCTCCTTTGGAGTCAGCAATGACTGAAGTCACTACAAGCCACTCACATCCCAGGTGAGCTCAGACGTGCAGCAGATGCATTCCCACAGTGATGTTGTGAGGAGAGTGGAGACTCCATCCCCAGGTGTTTCAGCTGATTTGGAGTCGCAAATTTGTCAAAGCACAGGGAGATCTGTTCGCTTCCCAGGAATCCTTACACTGTCTAATATATTACTCCCTGACCAAGGCTCAGCTCTGCAGGGATTCTCTGGCACACAGCTGGCCCTGGGGCCTACTCAAATATACATTTCCTCCAATGAGCCTCCTTGCTCAGGTGCTGTGCAAAATCAGGGTGGATGGAGAGCTAGTCTTGCTGTTTGTGCCTTACTTGAAGGCAGGGCACAATCTGGCACCCGAGCCCAGACCTCTTGAACATCCACGTCTGGCCTCTGGTATTCTCCCTGAGTCAAAGACCCACAGAGATGCTCTATCGGCTAGGTGCTTCCCTTTCTGCAGGAAAGGTTGGAGAGGCGATTATCCCCCTGGACCTTGAAGGTGTATGTTGTAAGTCCTTAGGGAAGCATGACCTGATCGTTAGGCTCCTCAGAGGCGAGAGGAGGTTAAATCCTCCTTGGTGCCACTGGCCCTTCAGCTCCGTTTGAGCCCTTGGAGTCAGTCAAGCTTAGCACCCTCTCTTTGAAGATGGCCCTCCTGACCACGCTCACCATTAAGAGGATCAGTATTTTAGTGATCAAAGCCATAAATCTAAACAAGTTGTGTTCCACATTTGAGGTTGATATCTCCAAAAAATGAGCTTTCAGTAAAATTTTGTGTGGGCGCAGTGCCAAATTTTTACCATTAGATGCCAGCAAAGCTCCACTGGTGCACACAGTGGTTTTACAGTAGATTTTCTCTGTCAAATATTACAAGCACACATACACACACAATTTCTTAATTACACACATACCAACCACACTCTGACATCCATACCAACACACCCACACAATTATAGCTGCATCATTGATCTAATTGGCTCTATAATATGCAAAACAGGAATAAAATTAGTATTTGCTTTATATGCCAAACCTGAGAAAATGGCACCATCTGGTAAAAAATAGCAAAAATTTACATTTTGAAGCCTTGCCAACAAAATGAAAGCCTATTGACAAAGATTGCATCATTTTATAGTTAAATGGCCCTAGGATTAAAAATGGCAGTTTTAATGGGTTTCAATGGGGACATTTTTGTCCAAAAGGTTCTGATAGGAACTATTTTGTGTACCTAGTGCAAAATAGATTTTTTTTTTTAAAGGAAATAGGGGTGAAATAGGAAAATTCCAATAAAAATACACACCTGTGCCAACATTTATGCAGGTGGCATTAACTCAAGCAAAATGATTAAAACAAATAATGAAAAAAAAAAATAATGAAAAAGACAAAAATGTTCATTAGGGTCGCACAAGGATTAATCATTTAAAAAATGCATTTTGCATTTTTAAAACAATTCCTGAATAGTACTGGTTTTACAATAACCTTAATGGTTTATGGTATTTTCAAATAAGCGTTTCTGTTCAGAACGTTTAAAATATAATTTGTTTTCATTCCTTGACCCATTTCAAAGCCCTGCTGGAGACCTACAAGTGCTCTCTGGTAACAAAGTGTGCCTTGTGTCTGGCATACTCTCACATTGTCCTGAGACCCCGGCTATTTGCCCAAAGTACCCACAACCCCTTTTAGGGATCAAATGGTGAACTTGTAAGAACTCCCTTGTGTCGAGGCAGACCCAACTTTATCCTTGCTGTATCCAGTCTGCACGTGGCGCATTTATTTGGACCGAACAGAGTGTTCAGATTCTCAGAAGCAGCTCTTTGTCTGTTTCATGGGAGAGCAGAAAGGGCATGCTGGCTCCAAATAAAGGATCAGCCACTGGATTGTGGATGCCATTTCGTGGCATACCAAACCCAGGGCGTGCTGTGCCTCCTGGGAGTGCGAGCACACTGCATTAGGGGTTTTGCATACTCCTTGAAAGTAAGGAACTCTCAAAAGACGGGTGCACACTGTGCGATTTATAATAGTCCTTTACGATTGTTCCTTGTCAGACTGTACGAATATGATCCCTGCTGTAAGCCATGTCACACTGTAAGATCTAAGTTGTCATTAATGTCAGACTGTACGATAGTCAAGGTGCGCTCATTTTTGTCATGGTTTGTCTTGAAAAACTAAGACAATTTGACGGTCATCATAGGAGAAGTCACACTGCAGGACTCAGATGGCCAGAATTTCGTCTGAGGTCAAATTTGATTGCAGCGGTCATTGAGTACATTTCGGGAAAACTGGTGTAGCGCTTGAACACAGCACCTTTCCCCTCCCTGAGGTGATAACACACTTTTTTGTCCATGTGAGTTCCCTGTCTCCGGCCCTGGATGCCTTCCTATTCTCCAGTACTCATTTTTAGTTGAATTTGGCAGAGGAATTCACTGCCAGGCCCATTACACATGGTATGCCTCTCTTCAGGTGAGCTTTTGTACTTGGGCTCCATATTTGCTGATTCCCTGATGGTACACATATGATGTATGTGTTCCCTGTTGGTAAAACTGTCACTGTTGGTGTAGAGTTTTTCCTTTTTCAGGCTGAATCCACCACAAAGACTTCTTTCCATGTGTGGTACTTGTCATACGGTAAGTTCATGTGATTTATTTTCCACATGCTACCCTTAAGGCAGGATGTGGTCTTCGTAGTGTCCTTTTTTCTTTCCCCAGCGCAAACGCCTGGTCTGCACAGCTGTAAGTTTATATCCTTTATTCAAAAAACAAACAAATATTTGACAAGAAACCGCTGAAGTTACCTATTTCTACTGCAAGTACAGTCCTTGAGTACCTACAGTACTTGACTTACGTGGGGCATTGGAAAGGTTACGATGTAGCCAAGTGCACTTGGCACGCACTGGCTTGCCGACACCTGAACTGCCAAACCTCATAGCACGGTTCAGCTGGTTGTGGCATTTTCCATAAGGACCCCTAGTGTCACTACATAGACACAACGCCAAAGTGAGTGACAGATAGGGAACTTCTTGGTTACTATTGTGATGGAGGGAGCAAGACGTTGTGTCCTTCCTGCCACAACACTGAACTACTTACTGAAAGGTCAGGACACTGTCTCAGCTCATCAGCACAAACCTGAATGCAAATTCAACTCACCAATTCTCATTGGCCTTTTCTGAAGCATCAGTGGTGTTTCGGGCTCCCAAGTGCGACCCCTAGTGTCACTACATCGACACAACGTCTCATTCTCTCAATCAGGGAATGGAGGTTACAACAATAACCAAGATGTTTTCAAACATTAAGCAGTTTTAAACATTGATACTAATAAGAAATGTTTCTTGAACAGCAAATCAGCATATTAGAATGACACTGAAGACTGGGGTAATGATGTATACAAAACCCAACAGTGAAAAGTCTCAAGTCTCAAGATGCCAAGATCTCAGAGCTCAGCTCCAGCAGCTCTCAAGGGATTTTGTTCAACAAGTTGTGTTAGCTAGAAGTGCAGAGAATGTTGCAGAGTCTGAAAGGAAGGCTGATCTCGGTGAAGAGGCTACAGAGATGGGCAAAGAAACAAGTTATGCAAGCCAAGTGCGAGGCAAGAAGTATACTGTTTGGTGAAGCCTCGGCCCGCATCACTCATGCAGGGAAGATAAGGTTCAAAGCCCTGCTATCAGAAAGCAGACTGCTGAGAGAAAAAACAGCCCGCAACCTCTCTCCATGCTCTCCAGAGAGGAGACAGTCAGACACACTGCTTCTGTAGAGAGGGCAAACAGCCGTCCATCAGGATGTTGAGAGAACTTCCTGCTACCAGAGTCGTGCACCATTTAGAATTGAATCGAGAATGGCTTTTAAACAGAATTGCAATTCAAATGTGAATGCAAGGAAGCAGAATTAGAATTAAAATTAAGAAATTCATATGACAAAATTTTTTAACTGAAGCAGTTTGTCAAGACTAAATGTTGGAATGACAATGTTGTTTGAAAGTTTTGAAAAAATGCTTGAAAAAGCCTTGAAGCTTGAAGGTTTAGACTGTAGGGACAGGTGTTTAAAATCCCACCTTTAGAAATGTGTATTTTAAACATTTTATCACATTTAATTACCCTTTGTGCACCAGAGTTAGCCTGACGTCGTCATACTCAGATTCTAGTCAGAATATGAGTCTGATTCTGCTCCATTGGGCTGTGATTATGAGGCTTGTTTCAACCGAACCAGAAAAGAAAATGCCTCTGCACTCAATTGGATAGACCTACAACCAATCAGAGCAACGGAGTGACACATAGTTGTCAACAGAACTCAACTGCACGCACACTGGAAGAAGTAGAAGAAGAAGATGAGTGTAAACGATCTTTGCCGGTGTTGTAAAAAGAATTTAAGGATACACGGGGTACTTACCAACACGATCATCATTTTTGAGAGAAATAGTAAAGGTGAACGCATACTGTTGATCATCTGTCCATCATCGTATAAAGCCCGCCCAGACAATTTGATTGGTCCGAACAACTCTGGTTCGAGCATAGTTGCTCCACAACAGATCAAGTCCAGACTGAACTTCCCAACCTCAAATGTTGTGGGCTGGGCTAAGTTCGACTGGCATCCAGGCTATACCAGAGTGGAAGAACACTTTATTCTCCATACATGCATTACCCCACATGTGTAGCCTGGTCTTAACAGACTCTCGTACATTTCTCTCTCCATTGACAAGCGTTAACTTCCTTGAAGGAGAGTACTCTGTTGATGTTTAAAACTATTGGATCTGCCCAGAGCCACTCTGGATCTGCCATAACCAATCGCTAACGTTTGGTCGGGACGTATGTCATCTCAAACTAGCGCACGACACCATGTCATCGTTCTCAGCCACTCCCTCTGTTCGCTGATTGGACCGGTAAAAATTTGTTCGGAGAAAACCTAAGAAATATACCGCAGTCCCAGATGGAGTACTGAAGGAAAATGAAAATCGAACGGAAGTACGTAGGAGGGCGGAGCCAGGCTATTACCTGTGTTGAATTTCACTGAATTATAATTCAGTAAATTCCTTTTCCTGTTATAATGTTCCAATTTAAATTCAAATACAACTACTTGTTTGTTGTGGCCCATTCATATTCACTCAGAATTTAATTGAAAGAGAGGTTGTCAATTCTGGATTTTGAATAGCCCCGCTGCTTACTGAGAGAAATAAATGGATCTATTGTAGCATCACACGATATATGCTGTCATCTTGCCCGTTTCATTGGTTCATTGATGTATTAAAGGAAACTGTGGGATGTGCTGGTGTTTGTTGGTAGAATTAATGCGCATCAAGTCACTATGTGAACCATGACCCATTGGGTGGGTTTGCATGAAAAGACATCTCCCTCCTGCGGCTGCACTAATGAGTTGTTTGAGAAACGTGAACAAAGAAAATGAAAACAAAATTAAGCTCTATTTAGGAGAAAGATGCCGATACATTAGGAAAGATCAAACAAACCTTGGAAAGCATGCAGGCACTTTGGAAATCAGCTTGACGCATCTTACCAGTGCAGGAGACACTAAAGCCTTATAGTGGAGCTATCTACTCAAGAGATTTTCCCAAGAGTCCTTCAGAAAGTTTTATGTTTTATAAAGTTTAAAACTGCTTTATTTAAAATACATCTAAAACGCTGTAACCTGCGTGTTAGCGTTTATCAACTAATCAAGCTGGCCCACACAGAATCAATGCCCGCAGAACTCACACATTTTCACACAAACTTCACTCTTTTGTATATTCATTGATTTAAATATTATGGCTAATTTGTGTATTATGCCACAGCTAAAATTTATTCCATTTCTTCCCCCAAACTTCCCCATATAAGACAATAACAGTTTGTGAAGGTGTACACTTTAATGCATAGTGATGCTGTATCTATGAAAATAACTGGACCTAAGGGGGTGGGACTTTACATAGATCTGGGCAATAATACGCAAGCTGACATGCAGTTAATTTGATATCCTATAGGAGCACTATATGTAACTTGAACAAAATTTTAACAAAAGTCAATACACCATCAGTCCTTCCGTGTTTTTGTCTTACCCTGCTTCACAATGATGAGCTCAATTTTTATTACTCAACAGGTGTGTAAGGTATTTTAATGAACAGATAAATTGTCATTTGTAGCTCTCTAACAGAGTTCATTGTAAAGCATTATCTATATTGAAGGGTCATTTCATTATGGTTGTTGTAGCGCTGTGCTGGAATTTATTTTCAAGAAAGTACCGTGTTAATGGGTAAAGCTACATTAACATCTTCACCTAGTTAGTTTGATATCATTTCCATCTGAACTGATTTTATCTCTTAAGCCTAATGATGAATGTTTTATGAGCAGTAGAATAACCACATTCATCCACACAGTCTAGCAGAGCCGAAGCACAACCAAAACAATGTTCTTCTACAAAATGCATGCAGTTTAGTTTTTTAATTGCTAGAGGGCCAAAAGTTACACAGTCTACCTTTAATTTAAATATATATTTATCTATATATTTTTGGAGTGTTAACAATCAGCTGCGTTTTTGCATGACAGGTCATTTTTCCAACAATGCATCGTACTATGGGGGTTAAGTAGCGAGTTACGTACGTCATTGTACAGGAATGCAGCTCTGGTTAGATCTATTTAGTGGTAGTAGAAAAGGAGTGTTTTAGATGTCGTGTGTTGGCAACTAGGAATGTGCAAAAGTACATGCACTAAACAAAATTATAAACGCAACACTTTTGTTTTTTCATGAGCTGAACTCAAAGATCTAAGACTTTTTCTATGCACACAAAAGGCCTATTTCTCTCAAATATTGTTCACAAATCTGTCTAAATCTGTGTTAGTGAGCACTTCTCCTTTGCCGAGATAATCCATTCACCTCACAGGTGTGGCATATCAAGATGCTGATTAGACAGCATGATTATTGCACAGGTGGGCCTAAAGGCCTGTTCACACCGGGACGATTTTCGCGCGCGTTTATCGCCGACGTTTAACGCCTCGTGACTAAACAATGGGCGCCAATGTGAGTGTGCACACCGACGCGTAAAACGGCAGGCGTAAAAGCGTCATTAAAAAAAAAACGCCTCGGGTTCGTTTTTTTATTTTGACGCGGCGCGTAAAAAACTGTCCGACCAATGAGATCCGCGCTTTTGTTCACGTGCCTGGAGCTGCTGAAGTGACAGTAAAACACGACTTGGTGGCGCTCAAGCACAAAATCGGTCTTGCCGAGCACACACTGATACGACGAAGAAGTAGTAAGTAGACAAAGAAGAAGATAGGCTGCTAATGCTGCTTGCCAGTGAGCAAAAAGTGTGTGAATGGTTTTGCCATAGACATAATATATCTGTGGTTTTGGCAAGCACGTAAATACTGTCTCTCTTCTTCTTCTGTGTGACAAGCGAGTGTCAGAAGCGTAAAGTGCCGCAGCACCACCTTGTGTACCGGGAGCGCATCTACTGAATGTGCACGTTCACTCGGCGCAACGCCAGTGGAAATCGCTTGGGTGTGAACACTCAAGACGCGCCGAAAAACGTCACGAAAAACGCTGGCGATAAGCGCGTGCGATATTCGTCCCGGTGTGTACAGGCCTTAAGGCTGGCCACAATAAAAGGCCACTCTAAAATGTGCAGTTTTATCACACAGCACAATACCACAGATGTCGCAAGTTTTGAGGGAGCGTACATTTTGATTGGCATACTGATTGCAGGAATGTCCACCAGAGCTGTTGCCCATGAATTGAATGTTAATTTCTCTGCCATAATCCGTCTCCAAAGGCATTTCAGAGAACTTGGCAGTACATCCAACCGACCTCACGACCTCAGACCATGTGTAACCACACCAGCCCAGGACCTCCACATCTAGCAGCTTCACCTCCAAGATCGTTTGAGACCAGCCACCCGGACAGCTGCTGCAACAATCAAATGATGGTACTGATTGGTTTTCGGAACCCCCCCCCAATAGTAAAAATTTTAGAGTGGCCTTTTATTGTGGCCACCCTAAGGCACACCTTAGGCTTGCAATAATCATGCTGTCTAATCGGCATCTTGATATGCCACACCTGTGAGGTGAATGGATTATCTCGGCAAAGGAGAAGTGCTCACTAACACAGATTTAGACAGATTTGTGAACAATATTTGAGAGAAATAGGCCTTTTGTGTGCATAGAAAAAGTCTTAGATCTTTGAGTTCAGCTCATGAAAAATGGGGGCAAAAACAAAAGTGTTGTGTTTATAATTTTGTTTAGTTTAGTTTCAAAATTGACAGTTAGGTTTTCTGAACGACCAGACCCCAATCAGGTGCATTTCTTATGGCCTTGATACTCTCACGGTTATTTTTCGTTTTTTTTCTTAGGGTAAAAAGAAGTTTGAAATACCTTATATACTGTTAACAAACATCCTGATGCTATCCACACTGCTGAGAGTGGTGTTTAGACATGTAAATATGTGCTACATGTCTTCCTCTCAATAACACAACAAACACAACAAAAATGACAGCGGTGAGAAAACAGCAGTTAAGGAAGCATCTGAACATAGTGATGTAGATGTGTCTCTGCAATTCAGCACCCCAGTAAAGTCAGGTTTATTTAAATATACAATGGATTAGGGCTGGGCATTAAAACGAGAACGATATGTATCAGGACAGACATGTAATCGATATCAATAAAAAATGCATTCGATAAAATGTTTGATACATTTTTTTTTTCTTTGTCGGAAGAAACCAGAGGTTGAGAAGCAAGTTTGGTTACATGAACAAAGGCACTTACTCTCTGGTAACCTAGGAACGTATGAAGTGACACGCTAACAGCCAATCATGTAACAGTATCAAGTTTGGTTGCGCCCTGAGCAGTTTCTATGGCTCTGGTTGCACCATATTGTTGTCTCGTGTTGATGGATTCTTCAGTAACAGAACCGGCCTGGAGTGATAGGTGGAAAATGAGTGCCGCAGCGAGCAGCGAGCAAGGAAATTGTTGATAAAACAGGAAAACAAGTCAGCTCACCAGTATGGCAGTTTTTAGGATTTTAAAGCTCTGACCGTAGTCAGACCAAACTTGTTTTACCACCTTAAGCCTTATTCATACTTTCGTCTGGCTCTGCAGCGCGAGCCTCCGCTGACTGTGCGCGTGCCTCGTCCGTTTGGGGACGTGTTTATACTCAATGCGCTTGCCATTGTGCTATTCTTTGAAACGACATAGAGAGGTACTCTCCATCAGTGCCTTATGACAAAGCATCTAAACGGTACAAAGAAATAACGGAGGCACTGCACCTTAATGTTAAAGGGCATATTGCAGGTTAGAGACTCCAGTGAGTCAATGTATAGAAAAATAATGTAGGAACTAGATTTTCTTTAAAATATACTTCAAAATACACTATTAAGGCTTTTGGAGTCGTTTTTGTGAGAAAATTTTACTTCCGCATCTAAAAATGCCAAAACCGGACGTGACATAACGAGAGGGAGTGCGGTGAATCTCAACGATAGGAAAACAATGGATCGCAATGACAGCTCGGACGCTGAGGACATTATAAATGTTTATTAATACTCATATGGCAGACCACAGCCATACAATTATGACACACAATTAGGGACAGACCAGGATTAGACAGAACAACGATTACAGGAGACAGATTGAGTATTTATGTGAGGAGAAACAGTGGAGAACAGCGGCAGGTGTCTCGGAGAGAGACCAGTGTTAGCTAGATAAAGCTAGCTAACGATATGATCACTGTGCTCAGATCACAACACTGTACTGAGTATTATCATGTATCAGGCAATAGCAAAGCTGGTAACAATAACAGAAACTTATTGGCTTGACAGTCAGGAAAAGTCACTCGTTAATATCCGTTCACACTAAACGTTATGTGATATAATGTTAGCGGTTTCTCATCACGACTGATTTGGTAACTTACAAGACTCACGCCACGGAGCACAGTTCACGTTTTCTCCGAGCTGCATCTCTGACGGATCCGGGACCGTCACATCTCCCGCCGGATCCGGGACCGTCACATCTCCCGCCGGCCGCCGAACCACAGACAGTAATGTTGTGTTATTGTGTTTATCCTTTATTCATTAATTCTGTGTTATGGGTTTATTTCCTGCCGATTCACCGCTAGTGTGAGGATGTATATGACGTTATGAGTATGCATTTGAGTGAACTTGAATGTGCATACATGGCATGAATAAAATATCACATAATTCAGAACTTTTTTTCGAAAAAGTGTGAGACTGTATTCATTTGTGTTAATGTACATACTTTGTATTCATTAATGTAAACACGACGGCAAAGAAGCATCGCGTGTGGATGTTTATTCATCCTTAGGCAAGCTACACACGAGCCGCGCCGAAAGCACATGCTGAAATAGAACTGATGCGACACGCAAGTGTGTTGGAAGCGTTTCCAGGCAAAATAGAATAGGAAAAGCTGTTTGTCATTTTGACACGAATACATATTAATAAATGACATTTTTATGTGTGAAAGTCTCTAGGTTTTGACATAAATGCAGATATAATTGTAATTAAAAAAATGTATATAATATCGATTTTCAAATATTGCACCTGCCAATGCAGAACAAAATATTTTGTAGCCTATTCGGCCCTCAATACTTCCGAGTGCTGACGTTGTCTTTGCTGTATCAGTAGGCTATATATTTATATAAATATTTATTTATATATTTTATGTTTAACATGAAGTATAGGCCTTCCACTACGTCACCTAGCAGCAGCAGCGCCGCGTCAGACATGCTTCTGGTGTGCAAAGACACAGAAAACGGCACGCAGCTGAAACGCAACAGAAAACGCCACGCTTGCAGTGTGTAGCCGGTCTACATAGAAAACGCCACGCTCACGTCACGCAGCCAGTGTGTAGCCGGCCTTACATGAGTATAACTGTTTGACTCCATCATATCGCTGGGATGATAATCCTCCGGTCTAAAGCACTATACACACCACCGTGTGTTTTGAAGCAGATGCGCGAAGGGAAGTCCCGTTTCTTCACCTGCACAAAACGCCACCATGCAGAATTCCTAACTTTTTTTTTTTTAGGAAACCTGTGGACTCGATGCCCTGACAGGCTGGATAATAATTTACCATGACAATGATACATTGGAATAGAAAAACTACCGAAAATACACAGACTCTACTGAATACCAACCTATTCTGCACTGAGCCAACGCAGAGCTCGACGAACCACTCCCTCTCGTGACGTAATATGACGCGATGTTGAAAAAAAAAACGCTTTTTCCAAGCGGCCAACGAAATGGCCACTTTATCTACTAAATTTGTGCTCTTATGTCTTTTTAAACCATTTTAAATCCTGCACTACCTTTTAATATGGTATTTTCATACAAGGTTATATATTAATCTCGAAAAAAATTTAACCTGCAATATGCCCTTTAAGAGATAATTGTTAAGTGTTCATTGTGATTTTAGACTTGTGTTTACATTTGAATTATTTCAGTGTTTTCCATGGTTGTGTTGACATTTCTGCCTTTATCACTGAGGGGATTATAATCAGAGGAAGGTTAAGTTTAAAATAAAAATGTTTAAATGTAATATATTTTTCTCATGGTCCTTATTTTTAATAGGTCATATAAATATCAATAATTATCGTTATTGACCGATATGAAACACTTATATCGTGATGCAGTTTTCAGCCATATCGCCCAGCCCTACAATGGATTAAAGTGGCTTTCCTGTATTAAGAATCTAAACGGTGTCAATATCATTTTCAATTAAAATTAACTTATATATCTACTATAAAGTAGCTCTCCAGTGTGTTCATGATTTTACTCTTGTCTGACTTCGAAAGACTGAACAAAAGAAATGAACCAGAGAATATTTTCTCATCAAAGAGAGCGAGTCTCAGAGCCACACCTACCTATTACGTAATTGCTACGGACCAATGGCAGTTCAAAGGTGTTTACCAGACAGAGCTAACTTTTCAGAAAACTCCTGATACAAACAAACTTTGTTTTGGCCTGACTTTGTTCTAAATAACGTTACACCAGTTCATTCTTCGAATTTGCTTAAAGTATATCAGGGCCTTTGGGGGCCATTCACATAGGACAGTCCACCGTGGGAGTGTTACATTTTGGCGGATACTAACCCAGTAGTTGAGGACTGGTAATTTAGCAAATTGTAGCCCATGAACTAGAGAAATACTGTTATTTGGAAATGAGAAGCATTTTAATTCAGGTTGCTCCACTGATCCTGTAGCTTTGCTGAAAGTTTCATTAAAAACACAAGCTAATGACTGCTCAGAATAAATAACATCGTAAATGTCTTATTGTCTAAGATACAGTTTCATTGTTTAACCCCTAGAGGGAAATGGATCTTAATGTCATGTTTTGTTTTTATAGATTAGTGTCATTCATAAGAGGACTCCCTCCATTAGTTGAAACAGCGGCAGAGACAAAACAACTTTCTTTGTGGGTGAGTATTGTCAGGGAGCTTATAAATTATCTAATGCATATAAGCCCTGAAAGCCCACCGGTCTCTTGCCTCATAGCCACTCAATTACAATAATGATCATTACATGTGCATTATAAAGACTCCAACATTACTCATGACATGCAGTCATCCGAGTTAAATCTTATTAAATCTTCATTATTTTGTTAAATCATTCTACTTCTGTTTTTTTTTTCTTTCTTTTTTTCAAAGAGTCCGTAAAACTGCTAATTCTCGGAATGCTTCCTTTGGAATACTCTCAAAAGGCTAACAATGTACGCTTGCTGTAATAAGCTCTGAAAAGTGTAAAACACACAACCCCAGGGTGTTTGAACTGCTGGCTATGCTCTGTCAAGTATGAACTGTAAACTAGAACTCTAAATGAAGAGTGATAGGCAGTGTAGCGTGGTAATACAATCCAGAACATTTTGCCACAGCACGAGTTAAGGCCATAAACACTGTTAACAACTGTAGCGAAACCACACTGATATAATTTTGTCTTGGGAAAACTCATATCTGCAAGAATTAGGTTTGACAGGAAGAGCACAAAAACACAATTAGCCTCACTTTAGAGTTAAACGTTAGTTCACCTATGCATTAGCACTTTAAACCAATTATTGCGTAAATGTTATTAAGAACAGGTCCAATGAATCATAAACTTTTTGGAGAAATGGAAGTATTCCCATGAACCATGAAAAAAATCTCACAGTTCTCGATTTCAATACCAAAGCTGAATACCAGGCTGACTCATGTAATTAAAAAGTCCTCTTTTTTTGAAAGTAAGTAAATAGTCAGTAATAGAATAAAAAGAAAAAACAAATTACAAACAATTGGACAAATATAACAGATAAAAAGATACAAGAGAAAAAAAACAGTGCTTTTGAGATTTTATAGCAAGTCTACAGTATAAAACATCAGCATAGTCACTAGCAACCTGGTCTCACAGAATTCCGTGAAATGAACACGGCCCCTTAACACAAAATCCGTGGCAGTTTCACGGAATCGCCGAAAATTCCGTGATGGGTCCACGGAAGCGATTCCTATGCAAGTCAATGACAGTAAAAAGCAGACATGATTTTATGAATATTTATAGGCTACTTTTATATTTTGGAGCAACTAACTCCACTCCTACCCTAAACCTACCCACTTCTCAACAATATAAAACACATAACAGGCAAATACAAGTACAGTCACAGGTATTTATTGCAAAAACTGACCAAAAACAGCATAAAAGTATCAACTCATGTTGCATTCCAAGTCTTCTGAAGTCACTCGATGTCTTCATGTAAAGAACAGAGTTGATTTTAATGTTTTAATTGCTAAAATGATGATCCCGCCGCACCGTGAGCACACTCATTCATATCCCATTCAAATAATACACGCGACTCTTTAGCGTGACGCAATCTGTCACGAGACACACGAGAGCCAATGGCATTTTACAATCAAAGCCGACGTAATGACGCAATTGGTCACGAGACATACGACAGCCAATGCTGTCAAAGCTGACGTAACGTTTCTTCCGGCGGTAAAATTTGAAATGTGTTTAGGATCTTTGGCGGATGGACTCGACGCTGCTGATCGCTTTTGGGGATTTTCTTCACACAAATCAATCGTTTGGCCTCGGAACACTTGGAATATTTGTACTTTTTGAATAAATTGTGCCTGCAGTCGTATCTGCCTGTTATATCCTGTTTTTTTATAATACACAAATGGTTATGTTTAGGGAAGGGATTGGGTTACGTGTTCAAAACGTGTCTAAATACTGTAAATAAATAAAAAATGAAAATAATTATAAATAAAATTATGCTGGCTGATTAAATCGAGAATCACACTCCATGTCATAATGGCAAAAAAAAATCATAGTTTCATGATGAAAACAATGCCCAACGCGTCTGTATACTGTCATTGACTTGCATAGGAATCGAATTCCGTGGACCCATCACGGAATTTTCGGCGATTCCGTGAAACTGCCACGGATTTTGAGTTAAGGGTCCCGTGTTCATTTCACGGAATTCTGTGAGATCAGGTTGTCACTAGGGGTGGCACGGTTCACAAAACCCACAGTTCGGTTCGTATCACGGTTTTAGGGTCACGGTTTTCGGTTCTGTACGGTTCTTGTTGTTGTTGTTTTTAATCATTAACACTCCAGAAATTTACTTCAGCATATGGTATATATGGCTTAATCATCCACAATTTAGGATACAGTATTAAAATTGTTATATCAAGTTGTTTCCTAACTGGCTGTCTCCTGCTTACTCTGTCTACCGAGTCCGACACATTGGCGTAACATTTTTCATGTTAATCATATCAATTTTGATCAGAACAATGCACTGTGGCTTTAATTCAGCTGACCTGATTAACACATTTCACCATGAAGTGTCCCGTGTGTTTCACAATCACCATATGACATCCAGCGCTGTGAAAAAATCACTGCCAGAAGTTTTTGCCCAAACTTCAAAGGCATGTTTAAATTATTAGAACTAGAAGCATATCTTAACTTTTAAATGTTACATTTATCATCTTATATACAACATATGCATGTGTGTATGAGACAGAGGGGAACACGGTCGCATTTGCAGCAGATATATGTTGCCCATCATAAATCAAAGCACGAGACAGACAGGGGTCGGAGGAGAACACCGGAAAATGTGACAGAATGGACTATATTTGCCTGTATTTGCAATCCACGAGCCGTGGTTCAGCTGCGCGACTCGCGAGACAAACACTGCGAGTGTGTGTATGCGCAACGGGCACGCGCAGTGCGGCTCCCGCTCTCCGCACTGCATCTGCCCTGCTATACGATGCTAGCGCATCCTCCAACTCCGGGCAGCCTTCCTTATCTCTCCCACTTTCATTTCTACATGTGACGTGACCTGCAGCACTTCACTTTTACTTTACTGTATGTCCACACACACCTCTTTTTTCACGCGAAAAGGACACCCACTGTCTGAGGTAACATACGGGCACGAGGATACATTGCGCATGCGCGAACCGCGCAACGCACACACTCCGAACCGAGACAAGCGAACCGAACGTTTCGTTTTTTTTTCCATGTACCGTGCCACCCCTAATAGTCACATAGAGAACGTACGAAGACTAATACACACGCCCTTTCCCAAAAAAAGGTAAAACAACGATGTCAGATGATTTTGAAGTTGGAGGAGAAAATGATGAGTGATTTTTTGGTAAAGGCCGTTTGTATTAGTCTTTGTACGTTCTCTTTGTAAACACTGGGGCACCTACGTCTAGCGTGACCTTTCCAACGTGATTATGTAATGCGCGTCGCAGAGCAGCTGTGCAATTGTGGTTAAAAAGTATTTTAGAAAAATTAAAAAAAAATTTTTTGAAAATGGCCAATCATTTCGCAGGATAAGACAAAAAACTTAGAAAGACATGAACATCTTTACATGAGTAAATTATCAATACATTTTCATTCTGAGGTGAACTAATCCTTTAAAGTCCCTCTAAAGTCAAATTTTTGACTTTGTCACACCACAGACAAATGTGTTATCCTGTCAAATGTCTGTTAAAATCCTGAAAACAGCAACAGTGAAAAACTGTTTAACGGTCTAACTTCACAATTCAGTACTACACAGTTCACAGTCTTTGTAACGTGTTTCAGCAATACATTTCTAACATTTATAATGTGTTTAGAAACAAACCTCAGAATTGCTTTTACAGGGACTTTAAACTTTTGGCCACGAGAAATACATTTTGTTCCCTTAACATATAGGATCTCGAGGCCATTACCTCGACAGAATTATCTTGTGGCCACCAATCATTGGAGTATTCATATGAGCAGTCGGTCATCAGGGTAGCTACCAAGATTGTATCTGATTCTTCACTTTTTTGTTTTGTGCCAAGGTCGATTAGACTTTTAAATAAGTACTAGGTATTTTTATACAGGTAGGCTAATGTTTTTTTTTTTGTGTGTGTGTGTATTATGTCTTCGATCATTGTATGTGTACGTGGGCACCAGAGTCCAAGACAAATTTCCCCATTGGGGACAATAAAGTTCATTGAATTGAATTGAATTGAATATATTATCATGTTCCCACAAATTAATATCTTGTGGCTACAACATAACTACAGTAAGTGAGCCGAACATATACCCTCCCAGTCACAATACTTTTTATTAATATCAAGCACAATTCCATTTTTGCCTTTTATCCTCAAAGCATAACAGTTGTTACCTTTTTGTGGGTTCAACATTTCATTCGGTAACTTTACTGTGTATTCTGTTGAATGTTTGATGATCACATTAGTTAACTTAAGCAATAAGCACTCTTCTATACGCTCGTTTTGGATTACACAGATGATGTTTTATATAATAGTGATATAATATAACTGAATAACAGTGAAAACAGGGATTGCCAGAAAAAATGAGAAGCACTGTGTCATAAATGACAGAATTGGAATTAGCTGAAATTTAAAGTGCTTTTTGTAGGGCTGGGTTGACAATATTGATTAATCGGTTTTGGACTTTTCTAATCAATATTCCTTTGTTCTTTGTATATTTATGCTTCACCATGCTACCGTTGTAATGTGCTCCAATGCAGTGTGTTGTAAGGTGATGCTGCCTATATAGGAAGTAGACAGCAAGACATCTACACTAGGTTTTGGGACAGACAAATGGTGTCTTGCATGATTTATGGTATAGGCCTAGATGGCCTAAAATGCCCTTAGCTCTGAGCCGAGTTACAATTGATCTGATATACACATACATACCATCTGGCAAATTCTCTTCATGGTTCTTTATTAGTTATTCCCAGCATTTTATAAAGGTCAAGTTCTTTGATGCAGTTCCTCCAATTACTCTGGAAAGGGTTTGTCTTCAAAATGATTTTCACCTGTTCTCCAGATGTATCTTAGTATGTTTCCTCCCCCACCACTGACACATCAGCACACAAACAGAATCCTCAAACGCTCACGATGCACATCAAGAAATTAGATGTTTTCTACCATCATGTCATACCAGCATTGACAAAAGAACCAAAAATTCAATGCATTTGCATTCACCTCTCCACCGTAATGACTTTATCCAGGGCATTGTAGACAAGCACATTTGAGAGACAGCCATAATGACATGTTCTATGAGGTGAGATTTGATTTGGTCTGATGGCAGACACACGGCCGATGTGACCCAGCTGGTATAGAACAGCATGGCTGTCACATTGAGGAGGTTTTCACAATCAATATTCGTCATTGTCAAACTAATGAATGGTTTGGGCGGGACAGGGAGACCTGATGCTTGATTGCAGCCCTGATTGAGTTTGACACCTCTGGAGCCTAGTAAATAATTGCGGAGGTCTGAAACCATAATTTGATCTGTTTACAAATCTATGCAACTCTCCATGTGAAACATGTGTCTGTATTTATTTAATGTAGTTTTGCATCACTGCAAAAAAATAGTTGTTCATTTACTTCACACAAGAGCCGCCATTTCCCCCTGTTGCCATGGGAACGTTTTGAAGTGACGTAATTACCCGACATGAACGTTATCGAAAAGCTGCAAACCCTGTGGAGAAACCATAGATATCGGTGAAACCATGATGAAGCGCGCAAATTGCCAACAAAAATAACAGCAAAAGACCGCGCAAAGCAGTTTCCCGGTGTGTTGACCGATTTTAAAACACAGCATCATGAAGCTTCTAAGCGTTATGAATCAGTCGATTCAGCGGTTTGGATCGCCAAAGTCACGTATTTCAGCAGTTTGACACGCGATCCGAATCTTGAATCGACTCGCTGATTCATAACGCTTTGAAGCTTCATGATGCTGTTTGTTTTTAAATCGGTCATCACTATATAATTCGTTATTTAGGTTTTAGCACAAAAACTATTCTGGTCGCTTCATAAAGTTATTGTAGAACCTGCACTGCAGTGAGATGGACTTTGTAACAATGTCTTTAGTACCTTTTATGGGTCTTGAGAGTGCACAGTGCATTGTGCCAATGGAGGCCTTTCTGAGCCATCGGATTTACACTTAAATATCTTCATTTGTGACAGGTCTGACGGGTGTCCAACGACATGAGGGGACGTCATTAATGACAGAAGTTACATTTTTGGGTGAACTAACCCTTTAAGAGATTGCACTTTGTGCATTGGAATACTGTTTTGTGAAGCTACCTCTGTAAAACAGGAAGTTATTTATTCATTTTTTCAGAAGTTATAGCATATTCCTTATGTAAAACTACAGAACGTCTCGGTTACGTATGTAACCCTCGTTCCCTGAGGAGGGAACGGAGACGTACGTTAGTGACTAACGAATGGGGGTTTCGCTTAGAAGCCTATCATCTTCGAGAATTCAACAGCGCCCAATGGCAGTGCCAATGCCATGGGCATGCGGAATTTGCATGCGTAACTCCGCCCCACCCTGTGGGTATATAAGGAAGTACGCTGGCAACATCGCATTATGTTACTGCTGCAGGAGCCAAGACTGAACTCCGCATACCAGCAACACAGCTGACGTGGCAAAGGAAACGTACGTCTCCGTTCCCTCCTCAGGGAACGAGGGTTACATACGTAACCGAGACGTTCCCTTTCGTTCAGTCACTACGACGTACGTTAGTGACTAACGAATGGGGGTTCCAATACAACAACGCCACTCAGCTGTCATCCAGTGCCCTGCGTAAGTGTGAGTACCCTGTCGTAAGACTAGTACGGACGAAGGACTCCCACTTATCACAGGATTACCAAGGTACACTGGGAAGCATATCCCAGTGAGGGAATGCCAAGATGCCTACCCGTAGGGAGGACTTAAGAATACACATATGACCCGCTAAGGGCTGCATATGGAAGATCTCTAGGGTACCAGCCAGAGGGTGGATTTTTAACCCTAGGGGTGGCAGGGACTTGCCAAGGGAAAGACACCTGCTCACTGAGGAGGCTTACGGTGGAAATACTCGTGTGGGGGTCGCCGGAGGGGAACCATGCACACGGAGCACCTGGCCGGACATGAGGGTCTGGGCTCGAAAGGGCAGACAGAACTGATGTCGGCGTAAGCAGTGCTGGAGGAGCTCAGGGCTCTCGGGGAGCTCACCTGAGGGAAAATATCGCACGTATCCAGTCCGTGGAGTGGAATGGCGAGCAAGCGAAGACACCTGAGCCTGGCCCATACCGGCCACCCGTAGGGGCGAGTACATAGTCGGACACTGGCTCCACTCGGAGATTGTAAAATCTGGCGAATGTGTTTGGTGTCGCCCAGCCTGCAGCTCTGCAGATGTCTGTTAGCGAGGCGCCATGCGCTAAGCCCAAGAGGAGGCCACACCCCAGGTGGAGTGAGCCCTGACCCCAAGGGGACATGGTCGACCTTGCTGCTGGTAAGCCAAAACAATGGTGTCCACTATCCAGTGAGACAACCTCTGCTTTGAGAGAGCACTTCCCTTCCGCTCTCCACCATAACAGACAAAGAGCTGGTCTGAGGTCCTGAAACATCGCGTACTGTCTACATAAGCGCGGAGAGCGCGTACTGGACAGAGCAATGCCAAGGCTGGGTCTGCCTCCTCCAAAGGCAGCGCTTGCAGGTTCACCACCTGGCTTCTTGGAACGGGGTGGTGGGAACCTTGGGCACATATCCGGGCCGGGGTCTCAGGATCACGTGAGAGTTAGCCGGCCCGAACTCAAGGCACGCTTCGTCAACCGAAAATGCTAGCAGGTCCCCGACCCTCTTAAGAGAGGCCAATGCGGTCAGCAGAGCCGTCTTTATAGACAAGAACTTAATCTCAACCGACCGCAAAGGCTCAAGGGAGGCCTCTGCAGAGCACTTAAGACTACTGAGAGGTCCCAAGAGGGAACGAGAGGAGAGCGAGGATGATTCAGTCTCCTCGCCCCCCTCAGGAACCTGATGATCAGGTCGTGCTGACTTACCTTTTTGTCTCCCAGGAGATCGTGGTAGGCAGATATTGCGGCCACATACACTTTAAGGGTGGAAGGAGACAGCCTTCTTTCCACCCCCTCCTGGAGAAACGATAGCACGGACCCAATCTGGCATTTCCAGGGGTCTTCCTGGCGGGAAGAGCACCATGTGACGAAGAGGTTCCACTTCAACGCATAGAGGTGTCGAGTAGACTCTGCTCTAGCGGAAGTGATGGTAGCGACCACCGCAGGTGGAAGGCTACTCAAACCTGCCGCGTCCCGTCCAGAAGCCACACGTGGAGCTTCCAGAACACTGGACGCGGGTGCCAAAGGGTGCCCCGTCTCTGAGTGAGAAGGTCTTGACTCAGAGGAATAGGCCAGGGAGGGGCTGTCGCAAGGAGTAGCAGTTCTGAGAACCAGGCCTGGCCGTGCCAACGGGGCGACCAACATGACCTGCTCCTTGTCCTCCCTGATCTTGCACAGTACCTGTGCGAGAAGGCTCACTGGGGGAAACGCATACTTGCGTAGCCCCGACGGCCAGCTGTGCGCCAGTGCATCCGTGCTGACCATAGGTCAGGGAATAATACAGGGAGCAATGGGAAGAGTCCTGGGAGGCAACAGGTCTACCTGTGCGTCGCCGAACCGTTTCCATATCAGCTAGACCGTCTGGGGATGGAGTCTCCATTCTCCAGGAAGTGGCTGAAGCCGTGAGCTCGTCGGCTGCACGGTTCAGGACTCCCGGGATGTGGACAGCATGAAGGGACCTCAGATGCTTCTGACTCCATAAAACGAGATGGCGGGCGAGTTGAGACATACGGCGGGAGCGTAGACCGCCCTGGTGGTTGATGTACGCTACTACGGCCGTGTTGTCTGTCCTGACTAGCACATGTTGACCCTTCAGCAACGCTCGGAAGCGGTGCAGGGCGAACCGTACTGCCAGTAACTCGAGGCAATTGACATGCAGAAGGCGCTGGGGTCCTGTCCAGGAGCCCGCGGCTGCTTGTCCATTGCACATGGCACCCCAGCCCGTGGAAGATGCATCTGTTGATACAACAAGATGCCTGGAAACTCGTTCTAAGGACACACCGGTCCGTAGAAACTTGAGGTTCGACCACGGGGTGAGAGTCTGTAAGCAGGCCCGAGTCACTTGTACCCGGAGCGTGCCAGACCGCCATGCCCATCTCGGGACTCGATCGCGTAGCCAGTGCTGAAGCGGTCTCATATGTAGCAATCCGAGCGGCGTCACCGCGGCTGCAGATGCCATATGCCCCAGGAGCCTCTGAAATAGCTTCAGTGGGACCGCATTCTCGCCCTCGATTTGACAAAGGCCAGTCAGCAGAGACTGTGTGCGCGCTCGCTGGTAAGCAGCACGCACCTGCGACCGAGTTGGAAACCACACTGAGAAAGGAGATCCTCTGCACGGGGCAGAGTCGCTCTTCTCCCAGTCGACCCGAAGGCCCAGACGGGCTAAGTGCTGGAGCACTTGGACTCTGTGTCCGCAGACCTGCTTCGAGAGTGACCCAGTATGAGCCAGTCATCGAAGTAGTTCAGGATGCGAACCCCGTGCTGCCGAGTGGCGCAAGGGCTGCCTCGAAGACTACGTAGAGTCACGAGGGGACAGAGCTGCCCGAATGGGGGGACTGCGTACTGAATGTCCGCCCCTCGAAGCAAACCGTAGGAACGGTCCGCGTCGAGGAAGGAGACATGAAGTAAGCGTCCTTCAGGTCGATCGCTGCAACCAATCTACCGGACGAACGTGTCCAAAGAGGCGTTCGCTACCGACATCCTGAACGGAAGCCTGAGAAGGATCGGTTCAAGACGGGCAGATCCAGGATTGGCCATAACCCACCGGTTTCCTAGGGTACAATGAAGCCAGGGCTGAGAAGCCGGACTTCACTTCGGCTGGAGGGACAGGCTCGATCGCACCCTTCGCCAGTAGGGTGACAACCTCCGCACGCATGACAGGGGATAGGCCCCATCATAGCGGGCGGCCTCCCCAGAGTGGGGAGGAACCTGCGCGAACTGAATCGCGTAGCCGCGCCTGATGATCTTCGTGACCCAGCGGAACAGTCCCGGAAGCTGAAGCCAGACTCCCAGGAACTGCACCAGCGGGGTCATTCGGACCACAGACGTACCCAGGGTGGGGCAGCGAGGCAGCGTTACCGGCCCGGACATGGGAGGCTGTTGGGCGTCCCGGTGCGGGGGCACAGTTAACTGCTGCGTCCTGACAGAGGAGACCAGGGAAGGACGCACGTTCCACTGGGGTCTGCTCTGAGAGGAGGCTGGCGAGAGAGAGGGACGAGAGTGGCGCGGCCCGGAGGCGGCACACACTGCCATCACCGGTCTCTGGGTCCTCAGAGACAGGAACATGAGTTCTTTCCAAGCGCTGCTAGCCCGGGGGCCAGCAGCGGAAGGATTTTCCCCCGGCCCTCCACCGGGGGAAGGAGAGGCCCTGCAACCATCCCCTGGAAAGAACTGGAACCCATCTCTGAGTTGTCCACCTCCAGCCTGGCGTTTCAGCCAGGCTGAGGAGCGGACTGGGCGACATCCTGCAACCACCTCCACGGCGCGGCCCGGAGAAGGCTGCTGCTGGGGCCGGACGGGAGGAGGGAGGGCGCCCTCGGCGGCGAGCGGACTGAGGCGACTGGGCCGGCGGCTGGTGCAGCAGCCAGCCGCCGGGGCAGTACGTGTTACAGCCTCAGTCTGCTCTGGGGCGGCCAAGAACTGTTGGGCGCAGTTCTCGGCCGCGCCGCCGAAGAGGCCAGCCTGGGATATGGGCGAGTTGAGGAGGCGGGCTCAGTCAACCCCCCCATATCACCAGGTAAGGCCAGGAAATTCTCCCGGACCACAGCTGTGGACATCGCCCGACCGAGGGAGCGTGTGGCCACCTTCACCACCCAGAGGGCGGGATCAGTGGCGGCACGCAGCTCAACAAAGAGCCCTGGGTCAGCTCCACCCTTGTGCATGTGCAAAGGGGCGGCGGCCTACCCCATAGCACTGCAGGACCACGCCACCGAAGTAGACGAGCCCACAGGCTTAGGGAGGGTGCTTAGGACAGCCACACCACGTCAAAGCCCTCTGTGGACACCGGAGTGCGCAACAGAGTTGTTTAACAGTGGGGAGGGGGCCCCAGTGTACCCTAGGCCGCGGCCCCATCAAGGGCAGAGAAGGCGGAGGAGGCCACCAAACGGTCACGGGAAGCACGGGGACTTCCAGGACCGCGTGATCTCCTCATGCACCTCGGGAGCGAAAGGCATTGGGGGCGGGGCCCAACAGCTGTCGGGTGCCGCCCACAAAAACCGATCGCGCAACCACGAGCACTCGCGACTGGGCGGAGTTCCACACCAGCGCAAGGCTCGCGGCTGCCCGAGATAACATGGCTATCAACTCTAGGTCAGATCAGGCAGTGCTGACACACCCGGAGGCGGAGCACAACCTAATCGTCATCCCCAAAGGATCTAGCCCACCTTGGGATGCGGCGATCGACATCTCGCCGCTATCTGGAGCGTGAACGAAACGAACGAGGCGTCAGAGACGGGCCGCTGTTTCAGTTCAGCACTCGCGGGAAGCGATGTGCGAGAGGGGGGCGTGGCCCGAGGAATGATCGTCGGGGTTCTTAAACCACGCACCGCCCTCAGGTCACCCTGGCCACCAGCCAAAGTACCACCTCTCTCAGAGACGGTAGATTGGGGTGTGGCAGAGGGGACTCTCTCTCCTTGCGGAGATCACTGAGTCTCGACCGCGACATCGTGATGGTCACGTTCCCGCAGTGGGAACATGACACATCCACAATCACTGCCCGAACGTGCTGAAGCCCAAACACGTCGAGCAGTGAATGTGCCCATAGACAGCAACGGAGATCGATCGCACCCGGAAGTGCACGGGCGAACCGTCTTGAAAAAGACGTGCCACGCGCAAGCTCTTTTTGTGAGAGGAAAGCTCTGCAGAGTGCCGAAGCGCCCAGGGAAAACACACACAGCTGTTGCAGATCACTGCACAGATCAGCAGGCAGGCAATGCGAGATCGCTGGAATGCGCCGTCACACCAACACTCTGGAGAACCGCTCGTCTCGAAGACTGAAGAGAGGACTTCAGAATTCAGGCTTGTAGGAGTGAAGAGATGCTCTTGGCTCCAAAGCAGAAACATAATGCGATGTTGCCAGCGTACTTCCTTATATACCCACAGGGTGGGGCGGAGTTACGCATGCAAATTCCGCATGCCCATGGCATTGGCACTGCCATTGGGCGCTGTTGAATTCTCGAAGATGATAGGCTTCTAAGCGAAACCCCCATTCGTTAGTCACTAACGTACGTCGTAGTGACTGAACGAAAGGGAACTTGTTTGACTCAATGTTTTGTAAATTTGAGCCATTATTAAGGTCTTCAATAAAACAAGATGCAAACTTAAATATTCCCAGCACTTTCTGTGATGTAGTGATTTTTTTCTCTTTCTCATCAAGCCGCAGTTTTTGCAAGTTCCCGCAATTTTATTGCATAAAATTGCATAAATATCCCGCATTTTCCATCGCATTTTTTAAGAAAACGTGCCGCATAATCAAGGATTTTTGCCCCGCAACAATCACCAAAAAAAGCCGCATTTTTCTGGAAGGACTGGTAATTACATACAGGTTTTTTTCAAAATGTAAGTACAATGTAAAAACATGTATGTACACAATAAGTGCAATGTATCAAATTATTAATTAAAATGTTAGTACATAGTAGTTAAGGACACCTAATATAAAGTGGGTCCTTATAATATACTCTTAATAACCCAGGGTTGGAAACAACGCAATTGACCGGTAAACCCCGCCCCCCTTAGTTACTGTTGCTAACTCAGACAAACAAGTTGCTATCTGTTTTTCAATGACAGCTGTTGTCAGTTCTCACACGAACATATTAAGTATTCAGTCCATTTTACCACGAAATTTAAACTATAAATGCCGTTTTGATGCTCTTTAATGTGACGTGACTGACCACTGTAAAGTTGCGCAAGTTCAAGCGGCTGCGCGGCGCGCAAGTAAACATAATCATCTGTGAATGCGATAGTCTCTTCCTAAAGTATAAACATGAATTAATATCTGAAGGTATGTTGAGGATACATTAACACTTAAACGTATCATATGTGGTGTAATCGTGTTTCAACCGCAGACGTCAATATTAAAGGTCCCGTTCTTCGTGTTTTTTTTAAGCTTTGATTGTGTTTACAGTGTGCAATATAACATGTGTTCATGTTTCGCGTGTAAAAAAACACAGTATTTTTCACACAATTTACTTATCTATATACCGCTGTTTTCACTGTCCTAAAAACGGGCTGATGACTTCCTTTATTCTATGAAGTCCCTCCTTCAGAAATACGTAACGAGTTCTGATTGTGCCAGCGGTTCCTGTGTTGTGATTTGACCGCAGCTTAGCGCACGTAACTTGCACGGAAAGGTCACGCCTCTTAACGGGAGATGTATGCGCTTAATGATCTCTACAGCGTCCCTGGGAAAGCCAAATAAAGGTGATTTGACTCCGGGATGAAAATAACAGCGTCTCGACGACATGGCGACAAACACAGTCAAACGCAACAGTTCCTTTTCTCCACGCGACACGTCCTTTTCTCCACGTGGGACAGCAACAAGACCACGCCCCCTTTTTTGCGTATTCTTGTGGGCGGAGGTTAGTCTGTTCTACTGTTCTACTGACGTAATTAAAGAAGGAAGTACCAGGATGTAGTCCAAGCCGACCGTTCGCTGTAGGCTTTGAAAGGGAACTTCTGTTAAATAAAATATCTCGCTTGGCATTGAACTTTGAGCTTTATAATTTTACAGGTATTATTTATGCTCTAACAGCAACATTACACACTAACTAAAGTTTGAACAATGGGATCACGAAGAACGGGACCTTTAAAACAGTTTGTAAACAATGTCACGTAGCATCACATTTACCTCAGAAGTCATTCAGTGTCCACAGCTGTTAGTTCACTAGAGAAATCATCTCTTTCACTAAATATATGCACTATATTAGCCTATATTAATTCGACATACCCTGTTAGTGATGTCTTGTTTAATGTATGTTTAAATTAATCTGTCATGAAAATGACAGCCACTGTGCAACAACGATTGAAGTTAATGCAAAAACTGCCTTACGTGAAGTTTACGTTTGCATACAATGTGTTATTTGAGTGTTGATTATTATATCTAAAATTAAATAGCAACTGAATATAGGCTAATAGTTTGGGCTCTGTTGTTAACCTTTTAATATTAGGCTATGGTAATGTTCAAGTAAGGGCTCCCTATATAGTTTACAGCATTTTCTTTAAGAAACTTCTAGTTATAATTGAATTTATTGAAGGACAGACACATTTTTTTTTCAGTTTACACCCCTAATTATCATTAACATACACAGCAAATTATACAAAAACACTCATACAACTAACAGTAAACAACAGACCTTGTGCCTTTTTGGGGGTGCTAATAAACTGTAAACTTCACTCAAAAAATGTGTTTTCAACACTGTTAGGTTAATTTAAAAAAGAAAAAAATGTAACACCATTTTTGTCACGGGTGTGTGCAGGCAGGAAGATGAATACAGATTAATCAAGTTCAAAATGTAGTTAAATTGCAAATAATCTCAAGGCAGGCAGACAGGCAACGAGAAGGGTTGGTGACAGGATGTGGCGAAGGGATGGTGATGGCAGGACGAAGAGACCAAGGGATGGTGATGGTGTGACGACGATCCCCTGGCGGCGATGATGGCTGGCCGATGGCACAGACCCAGAGCTTCCCAGTGCAGACAGCCCACAGCAGAGACGAAAGGAGGGAGGAGCTGAGATGTTCCTGGCTTGGCATCCCCAGAGACGGCGCAGGGCTGCAATCTTCCAATAGTGCTGGGGCTGGAGGACTGGCTGAACTCTGTGGTGGTGGTGAAGCAATCCAACACAGTGGTAATACTGAACAGACTGAGGAGCTTGAGTTCTCTTTGGACAATAAAGATGATTCAGATACCGGGTGGGATAGGGCCCAATGAACACAATGACGGTAACCAGGGAGACAGACGGGTGGCGGGAAACTGAACAAAGAAATATGTGACATAAGAAAACAAACTGAAAGTCCATGAACAAAACTAAACATTATGGTGACAATTGTATTATGTCTCTCATTAAAACACAATTGCATTGTGTTAAACTGTCTTGAAACGGTTGTGTTTTAGCTCAACTCAATATTTTCATTTTGAATGAACATGTTTCAGTTAAGTAGGTGGAAAATAACATTTGATGCTTGTTTAATTTAATCCAACACAATTATTTTCGACTACTTTACTTAATTAATTTGAGTTGAGAGTACATACATTATTTTAGTTGTTTTAAAACAGCATTATAGAAACCAGGAACAGGATTTCCCCATCCCATCATGCTTTGCACAGGACTGGATACGGAGAGTAAAAGTTGAAATACTATTTTATTTTATGTGTTTTTTCATTAAGATGAAAAAAATTGGGAGACTTGTTAATGTTTCATGTTATTATATTTTTATATTTAAAATAGATTATGGTATGTTAGTGTTTTTGGAGGTTACCGTTGAAGTGGTGAAGTGTATAGCATGTGTTTGTGGTGAGCAGTGATGGACACATTACTTTAAAAAAGTAATTAGTTATAGTTACTAGTTACTTCTTACAAATAGTAACTGAGTTAGTAACTGAGTTACATCATTATAAAAGTAACTAATTACCAGGGAAAGTAACTACTGTGTTACTTTTTTTTTTTTCCAAATGTTCAAATATGTCAAATAACTTGGATGCCCCCAATATTAAATATGTTAAATGAATGAATTGGACACTAAATAGAATAAATTATTATTATAAAACATTGTACATTAATGTACACTGTTGTAATGTTGCTGTGGGACAATGTGAGAGACACCTATCAAATTCAATATATTATTGTAAATATTATCAGTAGGCCTACTATAGTGTAAATATTATCAGTACTTTACTACTCCTTTGGTAGTGAAGCTCACGTTATCACCTGGGTTTTTAGCCACTAATGTTGTGGCTGTGATGATGTGAGGCTTCATTAGATTAGAATTACTGGCCACCGACGTGGAGAGACTCTTTCTTCCTGAGCATAAGCTGCACGTTACATTCTTACCTTTCACCTCAACGAGGGAAAAGTAGCGCTTATACTTCCGCTTTGCGAAAGCTACCTTTGAAGTCGTTGGACTTGCGATCGCTGACTGTGCATATGTGTGTGCGTCATAGGTGTGTGTGTGTGTGAACTCAACCTATCAACATCAACCTTGTCTCCCACCCACCAATCATCATTAGTTATGTGTACCACCCCACCCACCCCCCAACACGCATGGCTAGCGCGGGCACACACGCACACACACACTTTTTTTCCTCAGTAACATTTTTGAATAAATTATTTTTCAGACCAAATTTGGATTGTTATTTTGAATATTTTTGTCCTTCCCTAATAAAAATAGACACTGTTTTGGCCAAGAATTGTACAGACTGAAAGCAGAGAATAAACTTTGACACGATTGGCTGTAATGAAAGTCAGAATATGTACTATTATTTTACTCTGCAAAATGCAGAAGAATCAGCAGAAGAGTTTGTAGCCATGTGTTTGTGAATTGGCCTGAAAGTAACTGTTTGTTCTTGTGTAGAATGTCATTGGGTTAACTTTACAGGGGAAAAAAACGAATGTGCATGGATGACTGCAAAGGGAAAGGAAGAGGACGATGAAACAATAAACAGAAGTGAGTCTTAATTTTCCCTCTTTTTGACCACCGTGTACTCTGTTGCCATCCAGGAGTTGCACAACAAAGGAATGAGAATGCTTATTACAGTCCTCTTGTGACTGTACACCAACTGCTGCTTTTGTGTAAAAAAAAAAAACTTGAATTCTTCAATATTTCTTGTATTCTGTCTGCAGTATTTTGCAATTGATGATAAAAAATCTATCAGATAGATGTCTGACATTTGACTGTTGTCTTCTTTTTTCAGGGTTTTCTGGCAAGAGTGGCACAGTTTAAAACACTTTCAAAATGCAACTTGAGACCCCTGCACCATGTTCCTCTATCCAGCAACTATGGGCTATGAGTTTACACATGTTCACTTCATGCATTTTTACTGATGGGCTATCCATTTACACTTGGCCACATAAATATGTCTCCGCAAAACTTATATAAATCCGATCTTAAATTTCCGCTATACACAGAACAACCAGATGCATTTGCACGTGTCCAGTTTGCTGTGGAATGTGTCTCAGACCACCTCCTGAAGTGGTTTGAGTGATTGAATTTAAAGGGGTGATGAACTGGCTTTTTAATTTTTTATATTGTCTGAGGTCAACTTATGACGTTTGCATGGTTTTTACATTCAAAAACATCATAATGAATAAGTAATGGGCTATTTTCTACCCTGGTTTTGAGCCTAGCTCTTGGAATGCTCGGTTTTTATGGGCGTGCCGCACTGAAGACTTGGAAGTAAACGGCCACTGCTATGATTGGATAAAATCGGCTCAGAATCAGAATCAGAAAGAACTTTATTGCCAAATTTTTCTTGGTGCCGAAGCTTCCAGTGCACATAAACAATACAAACACAACAAGAACATAGTAATACAAATTCTAAGAATAAAAATATGAAAATGGCATTAAAAACATATTAGGTCACAGTTACGTTTAGTCAGAATAAACATTTACAGATTATAAACATATTTACAGTATGCGAGTAGTGGGAGTATTGCACTTAGAGGCATATCCCTTGTATTTTAACGGTTCAAGAGGGAAATGGCCTGTGGGAAGAAACTGTTCCTGTGCCTAGATGTTCTAGTGGCCAGTGATCGGAGTCGCCGCCCTGATGGTAACAGGTCAAACAGGAGATGTCCAGGGTGAGTGGAGTCTGTGATGATTTTCCCTGCTCTCTTCCTCACTCTGGAAGAGTACAGGTCCTGGAGGGTTGGCAGGGAGGCACCAATAATCCTTTCTGCAGTCCGGATTGTGTGTTGTAGTCTCCCGATGTCAGATTTGGTAGCTGAACCAAACCAGACAGTGATGGAAGTGCATAAAACAGACTCCCCCGTCAGTACATGTGGGAATTGTTTTGAAAACGTGTGGAAAAAACGGCAACCGGAATGATTCGCCCACAGGGCTCGCAATATGTCTTTATCAAATAAACACAATGATTTATTTCTCATCCACCCGCAATTAGTTGGAATGTTATTTTTTATTACTTGGCCCACCCAATCGGTGAATATAACCGCAAACTATGCATCACTAACACACACACACAAAAGCACACACACAAGCTTCTGCAAAACTTCGCTGTAAATCAGCATGTTCAAAACTTCCATGATTGTATTTTTCCAGAGTGAATGACGCACATCAAGAAAATAATGTTATTTCCCTATTTAACTCTTTCCCCGCCAAACACTGACTTTTACATTATTTGTGAGAAAACGTTTCCCCGCCAAACAGAATTTTCTGGGTTTTCGTATTTTCACTGTTATACGCTAGGGGGCACTATTATGCACCTTCTGAATGAGTACAGAATCTCCTGATCAAAACACAGGCGAAAAAGAAGCAAAAAACAAGCCCAGTTCCCAGTTCCTGCTGCTGAAAAACACCCCCACAGCATGATGCTGCCACTACCATGCTTCACTGTAGGGATGGTATTGGTCAGGTGATGAGCGGTGCCTGGTTTCCTCAGACATGATGCTTGCCATTCAGGCCTTTTTTCCATCAGACCAGATGATTTTGTTTCTCATGGGAGAGTCCTTCAGGTGCCTTTTGGCAAACTCCAGACGGGCTGTCATGTGCCGTCTGGCCACTCTACCATACAGGCCTGATTGGTGGAGAGCTGCAGAGATGGTTGTTTTTCTGGAAGGTTCTCCTCTCTCCACAGAGAAACGTTGGAGCTCTGTCAGAGTGACCACCTAAATTTGCAAAGATTTCAAACAAACTTTTTTCACGTTGTCATTATGGGGTATTGTTTGTAGAATTGAGGGGAAAAATTTACAGCACTTTGTTATTCTTCTCATTATTTCCCTATAGCAGCTATTAATATAGCAGCACATTCACAGAAAATAGCTTACTTCTGCATTGATAATAAGGTGGATAAAACTGTATAACACTGGTTTGGGAGACCCAACTCAGCTGGGTCAAAACATCCCAGGGCTGCCTTGCGAAGATGTCCCAAATTAGGTTGTTTTTAACCAAGTATTTTTTAGAGTGCAGGGTGAATATCTTGAAAATTATACATTTCAATGTTTAACTATGGAAACATGTATTTTCCTGAATAAATCATTGTGTTGTTTGCATGACCTGCAAGTGTCATCACTATCTTCCCTATCAGTAATTTGCAAACACACAGACAGACAGACACCCACACTCACATTAGATAATCTCATTGACCTTGATACAGTGTGTGTGGCATAGGGCACTGATCACAGCTAAACATAAATGAAGGGATGAGATGTTCTCTGTGTCCTTACTAAAGGCCATCAGGGAAAGGTTATAGCAACCAGCCTTCAGTACTCATTCTGTAACCTGCTGAACCACAGCAGGCACTGCGTCTTTAAATATAACAAAAGCGGCACCACATGCAGAGAACACTTGAATGCCCCTGCGGCACCAAGTTATACAAGAGGATATTCAAGAGGATAAACTAGCAAGGTTGTAGCCCGAGGAAACTCAATTCCTCTGTGTCAGTTAAATCATTTAGGATGGATGAAGTCGAGCCTAGAAAATGTGTAATGTAATTAATTGCAGTGTTTTCTATAGAATTCCAGTTTTGCATTAGGAAAAACAAGGCAATAGGTATTGAATATGCACTTTAGTGTGCTTAAAAAAACTGCAGATTTTCACAAAACTTTACTTGCAGATAATTTAATATTAATGAAATCAAATGCCACCATGGGACATCACTTGACCCTTTTTACTGCGGCACAAGCTCCAGTGAAATACAGCTGTGTCCCGATAAAATATTACTGATAAATCCTTGCGTGACAATGAAGATTACTGTCACTTATGCACTGTTTTTAGCAATTTATCATACCAAAATAGTTACAGGATATTTCATAAGACATAAAAACAAAAAGACCACTGGATGAGGTGAATAAATAAGTACAGTTTTTAGAAAACTAGGGATGATAGGTATCGGCTATCCTAAGCCTGATCCTTTATTTTTGTTAAATTTTATAGTAGATGGCAGTATGCACCTTCAGGGGGGTTTGATAACCGCTATTAAAAGGAAAAGAAGAAGCTCTACTTGGCCCGCCCAATCGGTGAATATAACCGCAAACTATGCATCCCTTACTCACACACACAAAAGCACACACACAAGCTTCTGCAAAACTTTGCTGTAAATCAGCATGTTCAAAACTTCCATGATTGTATTTTTCCAGAGTGAATGACGCACATCAAGAAAATAATGTTATTTCCCTATTTAACTCTATTCCCACCAAACACTGACTTTTACATTATTTATGAGAAACATCATTGTGGGCTTTGCAAAAGTGCGCATCGAGGGTGCATATCGACTGCAAAGGGGGCGCTCGTGAGCACCCTTCTGAGATCTAAAATGACAAATGCCCTACAGTCTCATGGACTTAATGGACACGTGCACATGGCAGCCATTGTAAGTCCACAAGACTGAAAATGCATATGAAGTGTGCCATTTGGGATAGGGCCCATGTTTAGAATATTTGATACACACTTTTGTAACTAATTTATTTACACATTTATTTACTGTTTATTTTTAGCTGCCGTCTGAGATTTTGTTGCCATAACACATTGCTATGGTTTGAGTCTTGCTTCGGACTAGACCGACAAAACTGGCATTCTGACACCCGGATGTATATATTTATACATTTTACATTTAATCATTTAGCAGACACTTATCCAAAGCGACTTACAAATAGGAGAGCAATAGAACCAACAATAGGGCAACAATATGCAAGTGCTGTGACTAGTCACAGTTAATCTAGCACAGTTTACCTAGCAAGGTTTTTTAAAGAGATATATAGAATAGTAATTGTTAGTATTAATGGGTCAAGTAATTGATGAAAAAGATGTGTCTTCAGCCGTTTCCTGAAAATGACTAAAGACTCTGTAGCTTGGGTTGAGTTAGGCAGTTCATTCCACCAGCTTGGAAAAGTCAAAGTAAAGGTCTGCAAGTGATTTTGTGCCTCTTTAGGATAGACTCAGTCTGGATAGAACAAGAGCTTGGACAAGGAGTTTTATAGCTCTGATAGGAATGGCCTGATCTTCCTAATGTTGTATAAGACAAATATGCAGGACTGGCAGTTCTAGCAATGTGGTCTGTGAAGTTTAGCTGATCATCAATCACAACTCCAAGGTTCCTGGCTATCCTGAATGGAGATATGATTGACGAGCTGAATGGAGAAGTTGTGTTGAAGTGTTGGATTGGCTGAGACCACAAGCAGTACTGTCTTTGCCATGTTGAGTTGAAGATGGTGGTTCTTCATCTAGCAAAAAATGTCTGTCAGGCAGACCAAGATGCTTGCAGATACCGTCGGATCATCTGGCTGGAATGAGAGGTAGAGTTGTGTGACACCAGCATAGCAGTGATAGGAAAAAACGTGTTTCTGAATGACAGATCCTAGTGATGACATGTAGATCGATAAGAGAAGTGGTCCAAGCACTGAGCCCTGAGGTACCTTAGTAGCAAGATGTTGCGACGTAGACACCTCATCCCTCCACGACACCCTGAAGGACCTACCTGAGAGGTAAGACTTGAATCATTTGAGTGTGGTTTGTGAGATGCCCTTTGTCATGAGGGTTGAAATGAGGATCTGGTGGTTAACTGTGTCAAAAGCAGACGACAGATCCAGCAAGATGAGCACTGAGGATTTGGAAGCTGCTCTTGCCAGTCTCAGAGCTTCAATAAACAAGAGAAGAACAGTCTCAGTTGAGTGGCCACTTTTGAAACCAGACTGGTTGTTGTCCAGGAGGTTGTTCTATGCAAGAACTGGGTAGACTTGGATTACGACTCGTTCAAGTGATTTAGCAATGAATGGGAGAAGGAATACTGGTCTGTAATTTTCTAAAAGTGCTGGATTTAGAGTGGCTTTCTTAAGCAATGGGGTTATCCGAGCCTGCTTAAATGCTGTGGGAAAGGTACCAGTGTGAAGAATGGTGTTGATGATGTGAGTGAGTGTGGGTACAACTGAAGAAGAAATGGCTTGAAGGAGATGAGTGGGGATAGGATCAAGCAGACAGGTAGTAGGGTGAAAGGGTGAGTTTGGAGACTTCTGCCTCCAAGAGCAGAAAGAAGGAAATGAGAATGTGTGTGTTTGCTGTTAAGATGTGTGTGTCGGTTTCTGGTTTGGAATGTGACGTCAAATAGAAAGTCGTCATCTGTTAGGGTTGATGAAGGAGGGGGAGGAGGATTAAGAAGAGAGGAGGAGGTTTGGAAAAGCGTGTGAAAATCAGAAGAATTGTTAATTTTGTTGTGGTAGTATGTCATTTTAGCAGTAGAGACATTAGCAGAGAAGGAAGAGAGGAGTGACTGATACAAACTTCCTCTCCACACCCCTGAGTTTAGAACGATGTTCGCAGAGAACATCGGATACCCCAGGGGGCAGAGGGGTGGTGCGGGCTGGTCTGGATGAAAGGGGCAAAAGTTGTCTAAACAATATGCTAGAGTGGAGAAAGTAGCATCAGTAGTACTATTAGTATGTATTTATGAGAGATTTGGGGGAGGAAGTGTGGATGAGACCAAAGAGGATAGGCGGGATGGTGAGAGTTAGCGTAGGTTACGCCGAAAAGTTACCTGTGGAGGAGTGCGGAGAAAGTGATCTGAGGTGTGCAGTGCAGTAACATCAAATCATCAAATGAAGCAGCTCGACTCTGTACTGCAAAGCTAATGTATATAACCATTTACATTTTATCAAAATTAGTGGTATGCAAGACTAGTCGTCCAAACAATAACGTTTTTAAAGTCGCCATGAAACGAAAATTGCAATAGTCTTGTCTTCTCTATATTTGAGTAAAACAGTTCTGAAACAAGAAAAAAATTAAAAGCTTGATTTTCATCCATGGGGAATTAATTGGATGGCTGTGGTTTGCTATTAATAAAATATACAGAATTACCAGAAAATTAACAATACAGAAACTTACTAACTAATGGCTAGTTTCCATCAAGCGGTGTGGTACGGTTCAGTACAGCACAGTACGATTCGGGACTGTAAACCCTGATCTGGCTTGCATTTTCACCGCCAACAGTATGCTTATGATAGGAGGGGTGTAGCAATCAACATAATTCTCGCTAGGGATGGGCGATATCTTATCGTTTGCGATATACCGGTAAAAATTCTCCCCACGATAAGAATTTGTCTTCCCGCGATAATAACGATAAAGCCTAGTTGATAGCGCGACCCATCCGCAGTGCCGCCGCTGGCCGTCTCTCGATGCTTAAAGCGTTTACTTTATGATGGCCGCGGTGGCTGCGTTCGTCAATTTGTATAGCTGAACGGGGGTTGGAGAGAGAATTTTCTTGTAGTGCCCTCGCAGCACTCGGTGCCCTAAGAGCCGCGCAATGGGAGCGGCGGCACTGAATCCGCATCTCACTTGCAGAGCGAAAACAACTATGGCGGAAGCTGCGGAAGAGTTCATAGCTAAACGAGGGGCTACCTGAGGGCAATCTGAACCATACAGATGTATTTTCACTCGCTGAGCACTTAGAGCGAATATCTTAAGCGCTCAGTCCTTCTCAATCGATCGGTAAAGCATACTATTTCAGTTGATCTCAATGAATGCGCAGTGTATTTGACGCACAGTAAACACTAGTGTGAGGCGCGCGACTGAGAGCGCTCAGTGTTTCACACACACTCAAAGAGAGAGCGAGAGAGTCTTATACCACACAGAATTGATGTGCTACATGTAAACAATATCCTGTGTTGTATTTTCCTGTAAAATAATGGCGTTTATTTGGAATTATTCAGCCTTTCATGAACAGGAACAAACGAATGCACAAACGGGAATCTCATTGGCTGGCGTGCACCTATTACTGTGCCTGTTTTAATTTCAGCAAATCAGTTTGAATGAGCGCTGACAACATGATTAATATTCATGAACCCAGAAGCTCATTATTCCTTAGTCCAGTTTATTTTTATCAGTAGAAGAATTCGTGGTATTATTATCTTATCAACTCAAATTACTGAAGTTCTATCATTAAATCATTATTTTCAACTTTTTTGTAATCTGAAGACATTTTTGGGATAATTACTTTTGCTGTTTCTGCTATTTTTACCACTGTTTGCACCATGCACCATGAATAAATACAGAATCGGTTTACATGTAAAACTTGTCATTGATTTGAATTATTATTGTTTGTATTGTGTGATGTTTTTTAGCACAGTTGCACTATTTAAACATTACCTGCACTTTTACAGAAGACAATTATATCTGCAACTTTTCCATTTCTGAAAAGGCTGGTGTGGAATTTTACATAAAAAAATAATTATATATATATAATTATATTGTTTGTTTTTCTGAAACTCGCAAGAATGCATGCAGCTTTCACTTGTATCCAAAAACATGGGGAATGATACTACATTTATCGTCATTGATATCGTCATCGCAATAAATACTAGAAAATATCGGGATACATTTTTAAGTCCATATCGCCCATCCCTAATTCTCGCACAAAGAAGAAAGCGACACAGTAAACAACAATGGACGTCATACAGCAGATCTTGTTCTTCTTCTCGGCATGTGGCTGTTTGTCACAAGAAGACACGCTTTGCTTGAGCCGAGGCTGCAGACTACAAGGAAAAGCCGAAAAGCACGCACAAGTGACGATTCTCTGTCAACCAATCAATGTTCTTCAGTAAGTCTAGCTCCAACCTTTAGTACCGGACTACTGTGCTAGGTACCCTAACAGAAGGGTGCCAAAAAAAGTGGTACGGTACGGTTCAGAATTAGGGTACCATCACAACTTCTGACAATGGCAGCGGCAAAAATTGCGTACGGTACTGAACTGCGCTACAAAGTAACATGTTTATGTAATTCCACTACTTTAGCGGTAACGCGCATGTAACTTTAAATATTTTATAAAACAAGTAACACAAATACAATTACTGAAATTTAAATTAGTTTGTTACTCGCGTTACTCTCTTTTGTGAAAAATGAACGCTTGCAGACAAGAAGCTTGTTCTCGCTGTAGTATTGTCAGTGGCGTAACTTTTATTTGAAAAGTGGTGGGGACACCGCACAACTTGTTTTGCTAATTGTTTATTTAATAACTGAATTTACTTGGGGACTGAGTTCAGAGTTGGAAATGCACTTAATTTTCACTTTGATGTACACATGCATCACATTCACAAATTATTCTATAAACATCCAATAAGCAAAACGTAACATCTAGGGTAGGCTAACATTAGCCTCAATCAAAATACGCAAGATAAATATGGCGAACTTACTATTTCATAGTCAGCTTAGCTCAGGCTGCAGCGTATTCATTAATTGCACAATTCTTGTGTGTGAGTAGCCCACAAAAAAGTAAAGAATCGCTAAAAAGTTTTTACGCTCGCATGAGGTGGTTTTTCACGCAATTTGAAAAAGGACATTTTCGCAAAACTGCAATGGAATTGCTCCCAGGGCCTACATATTTTTTTCTGTCGTAATAACAAGATCTTATGTTGTTAAACGACATATATTTTCTCCGGACAGTGGCGTAACTTTAACATAGTAATGACGGACCCCGGTGCAGCCACAAATAACGTAACTATCTATAGGCCAACTGTAATTAAGACATGTATTCAAGAAATGTATTAAAACAGAAAGACGCTGTAGTTTCAGCCTTACTCAAAGGCAGAGGAAACAGCCCAGTTACGCACGTCAACCCATTCCCGACGATCTTGGTTTGCTTCTTATTTATTAAATATACAGCCAAATGGAAACGCTGTCATTTTGCTAGGCTATATTTTTTTATCGACTAATAGGAAATATAGCAAAAGTTTTGCGCAAATATGTAATGGAAAAAAAGTTTCTGACCGGCGAATAAATGTGTTAAATGAATGAACTAGATTATGAAGAATGACGATTTGTAGATTGTGCTTTTGCTTTAATACACACCTTCCGCAATCTATTTTTCAATTACTTTTAAAAAGTGGTGGGGACAATATTGAGCCTGGCAAAAAGTGGTTGGGACATGTCCCACCCGTCCTACCCGTAAATTACGCCTATGAGTATTGTTGCCATCCGCGCCGCCATGTCTACTTTGTTTGGCCTTCCAAAAGAGGGGACAATTAGAAAACAGTGGCTAAGCTTTAGTTACAACTAGTGGTGGGCCGTTATCTGCGTTAACGTGCTGCGTTAACGTGAGACTCTTATCGGGCGATAAAAAAATATTGCCGTTAATCTATTCTCAAAGTTGGGTTGGGAGCTGGGTCTATACTACGCAAGCTATGATGACTTTCACCTTGATATTTTAGCGCGGATGTACACCTAGCCGAATTGCACCGTAGGGGCGAGAGAACGAGTCTTCAAAACTGTGTGTATGCCTACTAGTGTTGTCAAAATTATCCATATTTCGCTATGTATCGATACTGAAATATCTGAAACGATACAATACTCATTTTCTACAGTATCGATATCAGCTGCGCTCTCCTCTCCGACCGACAGCGAGTGACACACACCGCCTCCTCTCATTCAGTCCGTTTAATCCTCTGAACGCGTGTTCTGCTGAACTTTTGTTAGTATTGGTGTGACCAGTCTGAATTTCCCGCGGGATTGAACATAACGTTAATTCTACTAATTCCCGCAGATTTCGCGCTCGCATCTGAAGCACACACACATATACTGCCGCCTCTGACATACAAGTGCAAAAATGAGCTCCTTTTTCCAGCTTATTAATGGTCAAATACACTCAAAAACGTCTCAATGCCCATCTTGGTGAACTTTAACGTAAACACAGTCGTAACCAGCTCACAGGAACAGTGATTGGATATGCGTGCGTCAGGTCTTAAAGGGACAGAAGTTATTTATTATTCAAACTACAGAAAGACAAACTATCACTTACGAGCACACATATTCTGAATGCCTTCGGCAGAATTCAAATGAGCCATTTTAATCTAGATTAATCTAGATAAAAAAAAATAATCTATGCCCACCACTAGTTACAACACTGTTCCAGAATAGTACAACCCAAATATTCGACTGTGTGCTGCACATTTGTCTACTGCACTGCATCGCTGTCCAATCAGAGCACACCGTGCTTTTCAGATCGATGAGCTTTGCGAGATGAGACTTGTTAGCCTATTTTAACGTTTGTTGAGAATCTCATCTCTTATCTATATCGTTAGCCTCATAGCATAATTGCCTAAGTCCAAAAACATTTAAATATGATCTGGGCAATTATGCTATGAGGCTAACGATATTTAGCTTTGCCTTATGAGACATGTTTGTTAAACCATTTTGTTAAGCTTTTGTTGAATCACATATTCAATTATATGCAGCACCTCAAGGCACCTTTGTTAGTTTGTAAATCGAATGAGTATTAAAAGGGACTTTTGTACTACTGCTTGATTTGAAAGCCTGTTGCCCTGTTGATTACAATAAATAGGTCTAAAAATTATGTTTATTGTGTTTGAATGTTCACTACTGTTCATATTTACTGACATAAGCATAAAAGTAAAAAAGTAAAAGTTGCTTTCCCTAGTAACTAATTACTTTTGATATACAGTAATTGGTAAAGTAATTCAAATACTTTTAAAAGTAACTAGTAACTGTAACTAATTACAAATTTTCAGTAACTTGCCCAACTGCTCACAACTCGAGTGAATTTTTTTGAAGTTGAATAGAAGTGTAGGAATCACTTAATTGTCAGTGTGAGGCCTAAGTGTAAAAAAATAAAATAAAATATTTTGTTTGAATTTTACAATTACCTCATAAAGATGTTTCCTGGCTACTATGTGAACATCTAAAATTATTGTTCCAAACTACAGCTATATTAAACTATTTGGCTCCAAACTGTGGTAGTTTTGTGTCATCAACGTGAGTACATTTACATTTATGCATTTAGCAGACGCTTTTATCCAAAGCGACTTACAACTTGGGGGTACATGAAGCGATAGGTCATGAAGAGTCGAGAAGCGCAATAAGAGCCTGAAATCCTGAGACTGTGTACATTGCTCAGTGTAGCACAGGCTAGAGTAGGGAGGGAAGAAGGAAGAGAAAGAGGAAAGGAAAGGTTTTTATTTTTATTTTTAATTTTTTTATGAGGTTAAGTGCTCACGGAAGAGCTGAGTTTTAAGTTGACTTTTGAATGATGTCAATGATTCTGCGTTTCGGATGGTGTTGGGAAGATCATTCCACCAGCTGGGAACGTTGAATGAAAATGTTCTGGAAAGGGATTTTTTCCCCCTCTGTGATGGTACCACAAGCCGTCGTTCCTTTGCTGAGCGAAGGCTTCTGGTGGGGGTGTGGATTTGTAGAATTGAGTCAAAGTAAGCAGGAGCAGAGCGCGTGGTGGCTCTGTATGCAAGCATCAGCGCCTTAAACTTGATGCGAGCAGCGAGTGGTAGCCAGTGCAAGGAGATGCAGAGAGGTGTGACGTGGGTCCTTTTGGGCTTGTTGAAGACAAGACGTGCTGCTGCATTCTGGATCATTCTTATACCATGTACCATGAGTATACTAGCAGAAGCTGTTTACTACTGTAACTAGGTTTCAACCCAGGAGGAGTAGACACCAGTTTGTAAAGGCTGTTACTGAAGAATTTGTCTTTTCGGAATTTGTTTTTGAATCTACCAAAATTTTACACATTTGTGTCTGATATATTGGAAGAGATGTAAGCTGCTCTCTGAAGGCAATATATTTAGATATGAGCAGTTATGAGAAATGCATTATAATGTTGTGGGACTGTAAGCATGCAATAATGCAAAAAATGTCATCAACGGCATTCCTGTGAGTTTGGCTGGATTGCTTTTGTACCACTTGCTAACTTTACCATTCATGTGTTAATACGAACTGAATTTCAGACCCCTTTTGATACAGACTCTTAAGTTTGGAAAACCACTTTCACAATCACATGAACCAAACTGTGGCATCAAACTGAATCATTATTTTCTTTCTCATTTTAAGCTTAAGTCTAGCATAATTTGGGGAGGTGTATGCATAAAACAAGTCTGATGCAAAAAAATCTGATGCAATTATGCAAAGTATATGTAATTTTAAGTGTAAAGCCTCATTATTATTGTAAATTCTGACAAAAATACTAATATATTTATTTTATTGTATTTTTTACAGTGCAATTTTCACCAGGAAACAGGGAAGGAAACCGCAAACTAATGAGACATTTAGCAGATTCTGACTTTGAAAGGTCAGTAAAATGATCCACTAGTGAATGAAAGTCTTTGGCTTGGTCTTTGTTTTCTTTTCCTCTGTAATGTGCAGATGAAAGGTAAGTTTGTGAAATCTTACACTAAAACACGAACACACACATACATGTTGTGACAACTGGGGGGATGTCTGTCAGCCGTGTTGAGGGAGGCGATTGAGATATGAGGGTGAGACAGGGCTGAACAAGACTGACAGTCAGAAGGAAAAATACACATACCAATCACCTACATGCTCCTGCTTTCCGCACACCGCTTCTCAATGTGTGATGATGGAGCTCTGCTTCAAGCCACATTATCATCTCCTTCCATCCCCCGCTCCGCTTTCTCCAGACATCTGCTGACAGTAATACTAGCTTGCCTATCTGCAACATGTAGTCTAGTGCAGATAACAAAGCTCTGCGTAGTAGGTTCTCATTTCTCTTTCATAAGGAAACCAAGAGTACTATTGACAAATGATTGCAGAGTAAAATTGAACAAATACTTGATGTGAACGTTGCTCATGATTGCTTTATAGGCTGACTGCATTTTTACTGCATGTATGTCAACAGCAGACCATTGATATCTGGGGCCTGATGGATAAATGTAGTGTAAACAAAAAAGGCATTGAAGTGTGCATACACACTGTTCCATAAACATATCAGGATTTATAAAAAATAATGTCTGCACACTTTAGACCGTGCATAAGCACACTTTTACTGGAGCGAGTGAAGTAAGAATGATTTTAAAATCTGTTTTCATTTTGACATACAATTTAGATTAAACACTCCAACGAACATGAAAAAACTACATCCAAAATGAATTATAATTGAACGCAAAAAATGCAACATTTAACATGTCCTATTATGCAATAGATCAAAGGTATATAACATAAGCACCATCATTACAAAAATAGCAATGTACCGTGAGAGATTTACAAGATTATTTACAAGTCATTACTTCTAGAATTAAAGGTGTACTTCAGAGCTGGAAAGATGAATGTGTATTTAAATTGGGTCATTTATGTTGTAGAAATGTGAAATCATTTTAGGAGTTGGTGCCTTCTAGACTGAGAAAAGCCAGAAAATATATTTTTGGCTCATATGGATGAAAGACCACAACTCCCAGAATGCACTTGCTTCGCTAGCCACGCCTATTTTAACGCTAATTTGGCCCTAATTTTAATCCGAAACTAAAATGAGCACGGCCGACCGTCATTCATTCACGGTGCGTGTCCAGTCTGACGCGTTTTCAGTTCATGCCTATGGAAGCTTAACTTTCATAGGAATTAATTGAGAACACTCGCTTTGCTCCGCACCGCACCGTTATTAAAGTCCGTGTGGCCGTCTGTGTCTTACATTCTGTGAGTGAGATCCCACCCCTGTGGGTGGGTTGAAAACATGCAGAACTAACTTCTACTACTGGCTATAGTTTCTAGCCTCAGGCCAAAAAAGCCTCAGATGACACTAAATGACGATATTTGCTTCATCAGAGGCTTTTTTCCAGACACAAATACATACAGAAATCTCTTGTCTGGGGGGGATATGAGTGGGGGAGCGTAATCATTCGAATATACTACTGGGGTTTCTACTGATACAAAGCTTAATGCTAAACCGCTGAAGTAACCCTTTAACTGAAACTGAAATATTTTGATGTGCAAAGTTTTCTATTAATCTATTACGCTGCATTCACAACGCTTGACGTAGGGCATGTCTGAATATTGGTGTTGACGCGACCGTCATAGTGACAACAGTTAATCATATTACTTTTCCGTTGTTGCATGAACACAATTGGCTACCGTCTGCGCTAGGGTATTTGCATAGGCGATCTGACTGGCTGATGCCTGCGTTGGAACTTGAAACGTTTTTCAACTTCTGCTGCAAGCAACGGCAGTGACGTGACGCAATGGAACCCACAATTCAGTTCGGCAATGCATGACGTCACCCATTCAAAGTAAATGAGAAGTGTTGATGCAGACGCCCCGTGTGAATGCAGCATTAGAAAGCATTTACATGGCTTAATGCAGTCAAATCTTAATGCATGTCAAAACCATTCTGACATACTATACCATATTCTAGGTTAAAAAGTATATAAATGTTTATTTTTTCTTGAAAATGGCCTATGGTTTCACTAGATAAGACCTCTGAAGCCCTTTGAAGCCCTTCCTTTGAAACTGCATTGATTTGGACCTTCACATTTTTGGTTGCCATTGAAGTCCATTATGTGAAGAAAAATCCTGGAATGTTTTCCTCAAAAATGTAATTTCTTTTCGACTGAAGAAAGAAAGACACAAACATCTTGGATGGCATGGGGGTGAGTAAATTATCAGGAAATTTTCATTTTGAAGTGAACTAAACCTTTAACACTGCAAAAACACATTGTAAATAGAAACCTTTGATGCAGAGCGCAAAAACAAATATGCACTGGAGCTTTACTTGATCTGCGATACTTGAACCGCTCCCTTCACAGGATGCTGTTCCGAATGTTGACGCAGAAACGCATCTTCAGGTGCGTCCGTCCCCAAGATTAGTTTGCAGCGATCGACCTGAAGGACGCGTACATTCATGTCTCGGTTCTCCCTCGACGGTTCTCCCTCGACAGCGTTTCTACGCTTTGCATTCAACGGACGAGCATATCAGTACAATGTCCTGCCCTTCGGGCTGTCCCTGTCGCCCCGTGTCTTCACGAAAGTCGCGGAAGCGGCCATTGCTCCCATGAGAGAGCGTGGTGTTCGCCTTCTCAACTATCTCGACGACTGGCTGATCCTTGCCCAGTCGCGGGGTCAGTTGTGCGAACACAGGGACATGATGCTTCGGCACCTCAGCCAGTTGGGTCTTCGGGTCAACTGGAAGAAGAGCAAACTCTGTCCCATACAGTGGATCTCTTTTCTCGGGATGGAGATCGACTCGGTCGCCATGACAGCGTGCCTCACCGAGGAGCGCGTCCAGTCGGTGTTGAACTGCTTGAATTCAATCAAAAGCAGCACAGCGGTACCACTGAAACAATTTCAGAGGCTCCTGGGGGCAGTATGGCATATGGCAGCAGTAACGCCGCTAGGGCTGCTCCATATGAGACCGCTTCAACGCTGGCTACACGACCGAGTCCCGAGATGGGCGTGGCACAGCGGGTCCAAGTGACGCCAAGATGCCGCCAAACCTTCAGCCCGTGGTCGGACCCTTCATTTTCTACGGGCAGGAGTGCCTCTAGAACAGGGGTCTCAAACTCGCGGCCCGCGGGCCACTTGCAGCCCACAGGATGATATTTTGTGGCCCCCTTCTTGGCATCAAAGTTTAGTGTAAGTGCGGCCCGCGCGTTGCTCTGAAAAGCACCTTTTTGCTGAGTCGTTGCGTGTGCTGCGCTTTCTGCCTCCTTTGTGTGTGTGTGTGTGTGAGAGAGAGAGAGTTGGCTCGCCCCTCCCTCGTGCAGTATAATCATTGGTTGACACCGCGTGATTGACAGGAACAGACGAACAAAGCTGATCAGACAGTCGAAACGAATGTGGTCTAACAGCGCTCGTCAATGTCAAAATGATTTAGATGGCCAATCAAATCAAAGTAGGCGGGGTTTACTTTCTCTTTTGGCTCGTGCACACTGCACAGTCTTCACACACAGACGAGCACGTCAATCTATCTCTTAATGCCGTTGCTGAGAGAGACTCCATTCTTTTCCGGACAAAATGCAAAGTGTCCATGGTCTTATTATATAATCATTGATGAGCATCTTTGATTTTAATGAAGAAAAACTATATGAGAGCGGATTAGAACCCGGAACCTTTGACACGGTTGACAAAAACTCTACCACCAGACCACTAGAGAATTCGAAAGGTTTTTGCGGATCTATGTATTTATTCACTCACTCATGCAAAGAATATCGGGACTAATAATATATTTGACGCAAATGAATGCAAATATTGTTTACAAATAGTCCCAAACACATTATTTCCCAACTAGAATTAGACCTAGAATTTCGCTCACTGTTCTGTTTGACCTGGTTACGGCCTTGCTGTGAATTAGTCTATTATTTAAAATAAAATTAAAATCATTTATTATTTCATATTACATGATTTAATTTCTATAGGCTATATTTAGTTCAAATTCAGAGGAACAGTTCATGTTCAGAAGAAACATTCATGTTGAAGAACTGTTAATAATAAAGATTGAGAAGATTGGATTTGTTGTGCTACTTTTTTTTGGAATACTTGAAACACTTTTTATGTGTAATACTTGATGCGGCCCAGCCTGACCCAGAGTCTACCTCCAGCGGCCCCCAGGTAAAATGAGTTTGAGACCCCTGCTCTAGAACAAGTGTTCTGTTGTCTCCACGGAGGCCTCATCCACCGGCTGGGGTGCCACGTACAACGGGCTTGCAGTTTCGGGTCTGTGGACGGGGCCCCAACTGCAATGGCATATCAATTGCCTGGAGTTGCTGGCAGTTCGTCTTGCTCTCAGCCGCTTCAAAACGCCGCTCAAAGGCAAGCACATTCTGGTCCGGACGGACAGCACTGCGGCCGTTGCATACGTCAACAAACAGGGTGGTCTACGCTCCTACCGCATATCCCAACTCGCCCGCCATCTCCTCCTGTGGAGTCAGAAGCATCTGAGGTCCCTTCGTGCCATTCACATTCCGGGCCCGCTCAATCGTGCGGCCGACGAGCTGTCACGGTTACCGGTGCTCCCCGGAGAGTGGAGACTCCACCCCCAGGTGGTCCAGCTGATCTGGAGTTGCTTTGGGGGCCGCACAGATCGGTCTGTTTGCCGCCCCCGACACAACCCACTGCCAGTTGTTTTATTCCCTGACCGAGGGCACCCTCGGCACGGATGCACTGGCACACATGCGTTTCCCCCAGTGAGCCTTCTTGCACAGGTCAGGGAGGACGAGGAGCAGCTCCTCTTGGTAGCTCCGTATTGGCCCAACAGGACTTGGTTCCTGGAACTAGTGCTCCTCATGACAGAACCTCCTTGGCCCATTCCTCTGAGGAAGGACCTCCTAACTCAGAGACGGGGCACCCTGTGGCACCCAATGGGACGCGGAGGTTCTAGGTGACCTACCGCAAGCGGTAGTTGACACCATCACTTCCGCCTTTGCAGTCAGCTGAAAATCTTGTCTTTTAAAGACAAAACTCCTGATTGCATTGGCCTCGGTTAAGAGGGTAGGGGACCTGCAGGCATTTTCGGTCAATCGTGCCTGGAATTCGGGCCTGGCAACTCTCAGGTAACTCTGAGACCCCGGCCTGGATATGTGCCCAAGGTTCCCACTACTCCCTTTCGGGACCAAGTGGTGAGCCTGCAAGCGCTGCCCTCGGAGGAGGCAGACCCAGCCCTGGCTTTTCTCTGACCAGTTTGCGCCCTGCGCAGCTATGTTGACAGAACGCAAAGCTTTAGGACCTCAGAGCAGCTCTTCGTCTGTTACGGAGGACAGCAGAAGGGAAAGGCTGTCTCCAAGCAGAGGATGGCCCACTGGATAGTGGATGCCATCGCCTTGGCGTATGAATCCCAACTCCCTCCGGGCATGATGTGGCTTCCGCAGCGTCCCTCCGGGCACGCTTTCCCAGCGTTATCCATTAAGTCTGCTGAGTGGGTCTTGCGGAACAGCAGTGTGACTCTCCCTGCGTGAATTTCCCCGCCCGCATCAGAACGGGGTGTGAGGGGCTCTCGCTGGGCGCCGGAAGTGGTAGTAACTGTGGCGTTTTCCAAAGGGATCCCAATTCGTCGGTACAACCGACATACTAGAGACAAACTAGAGATTAGCCATGACTAGATTGCAAATACAAATACAAATGTAAAATATACATTATGTAAATAGACATTAATTAATTAAAAGAACCTATGAGATGTGCTGAACTGGTGGAAACAACACGAGACCATGATACCGCGACCGTCGACTGGCTCTGACTGGTGTTCAGAGTCCCCGCCAGCAGCAGCAGCAGCAAGCGTTCCTTCAGTTATGGAATTTTTACACCTGTTCACTTAATTTGTTTTCTCTGATCAGATATCTATAATATTGTGAAGAGATCAGGAGTAAATGTCTTCCGAAATTCTTTCGAGGCGGATTTAAATCGTATCACTCAAACAAATCAATTCAGAAGGTGGTCTGGGATAGCCTAGAAATCTAGACGCACCCTAGCGGCAGCACATCTAATTTGCAGCCAGGGTAGTCTAGCATCTCTCCGTTGGCTTGCGAGCTGGAAAAACTCTGGTCAGGCCAATCACATCGTGTATAGAGTGGGTGGGCGGGCTAAAAATAATGACAGCAGAGTTGTGGTGGTTCCGCTTGCTACTTGTAAACAAAGAAGCTGGGGAACAACGGTCTTTCGAATCGGCTTTGGCTGCGACTCTGGAAGACTTGGAGTTAAGCTTTTCTTTGAGAAAAGAACAAAGAACGGCACTGAAGTCATTCTTAGGAAAGGAAGATGTGTTTGGAGGTTTAATCTATCAACTAGCTCCACCTCACCTTCTTCATTGCTCTGGTTGGTTGTAGCACTATCCTATTGCGTGCAGAGGGAATTTGAAAGACAACCGTTTATCCCATCTCTCGGATTGAGCCCTGCCAATGATGAGCTCCCAGACCACAACATCTTGATGTGGGTCTGGCTTGTCAGGCTAGGTCTGGGACGCATTTCAGATTAAACTGGACAAGTGTGAATGCATCTGGTTGTTTAAACCACATATAAACATTTTACCCTATCACTAAAGCATTAAGCCAACACGCAAAGGGCCACCAGTGAAACGGAAAGTAGCCCAAGTCTCAAATGCTCAAAAACACAATCATCTTCATTAAAACGAATGAGACTAAATGCTCTTACCAGTGCTTAGGTTGCTTTTTCTCATATTGCGGCCTTTGATCTTGAAATTAGCTGATGATAAATAAAATGCAGCTCGAATCTTTTGCTTTCATTGACGTAAACTGAATTTGCATAGCCTATAGCGCGGGAATTGAAGATCGGATTTATATTTATTTTTCATTTTATTTTGTTTATTAGTTTAGATTGTATAGCCCGTTTCGTTTGCGAGAGCCGTTTTGAGCTGCGAGCAGCATTAGCCTGCCTCAGCTTGTCAAAAATGGGTTTTTACTGTGGTGGTGATAGTAAACGTTTAAGCATTGTGATATGCTTGAAGTGTTTGAAATCTATGGATTTTATTGTAGGCAAGACAAGTCAAGTGTTGATTTGAGAGGCTAAAATGATCAAACGTGGTTAACTCACTGTCGGCCGCTGGCCGCTGGCCGCTTACTTTAACAAACAAAAATTGCTCCAGTCGGACTCGGGACACTGGAGTATACGTGTCATGTTATCATAAGAGTCCTATTCATTTTAAATATTGTGGTTATCGCCAATACCAGTATATTATCACACCCTAAATTAACATGATGTTGATATTTTGTGCTTTGAATATCACAATTATCGCCAATACCGGTATATTGCGACACCCCTACAACAAACAAATGAACATTCCTTTCAGACAGCTTCCTCTTGCGTTGACAGTTAGTCCTGTTGGATGGGGTTCGTCCTTCGTGGTGAAATGCCAACATTACCCTGGATACCATAGCTCTATCGATACTGCCACAAAGACTGGCTGTCCTGTTCACAGATGAGCCAGCGAGATCTGCACCAGCTAGGGGTTGCATAAACTAGTCGACTTTAATATTACAGATGCTTACTTAGGTTGGGTTTTTAAAATTATTTGCTTGCTTCTAAATCTGCAGACAGTTTGCATTTCTTGTGCAAAAGAGCCTAATCATGAGTAGTACATAATTAATTTGTATGGTAGAGCTCTTTCCCAATGTGTCACAGTCTGATCCTGGCCATAGTTACTGTGCGTGACCCACAATGAGATGAAATCCAGCCCTGGGCCCAAGTGACGCTTAAGTGGATGATGGTTGCACAATCTCGGGAAGTGCTGGCTTTTGTTAAGTTGCATTTTCAAAATCCTGCTGGCCCTTTCTCCATCAAGAGTAAGAATAGCTGTATCGGTGCATACATCAGATAGAGATTGGCATCTTAAGCTGGCATGTTTTAGCTGTGGAAATTAAAGCGCTTTAAAGAAGGACTCCAACAAGTCACATTTATCTCCGTCCTGTAGACAGCCAGCACAATATTGTAAAATGCAGGGCCGGGTGTTTTGTCCACATGACACAAGGCTGCAGGCTGTTTTCTCATGATTGAAACTCGATAACCTTGTGAGCAAGGAACGGCCATAATGACATGCACTAGACAAAGAGAAAGATGTTTACCTATGGCTATAGGGTCACAGATGCTTAGATATGCTGAAGTTGTAGCAGAAAAGTTCTGTGGAAAAGGGTGTGATGTTTGGATGTTTGAACAAAAAGTTGCATATTGCTGTTTAATCACCAAAATAATTTACATGTCTCTCTAATGAAAATGACGGATATGTCTTAGGGGTGTCACAATATACCATTATTGATGATAACTGATGTTGAAATATTCCTTTACTATTACACATACAATAATATTGTAAATAATGAAGTGCTAGTAGCCTTATCTGGTTGACATGTCAAAATATATTAGGAGGTGGTATTGCACCTTAATGCTGGTTGCCACATGTCATAAAAAAATGAACAAAAAAGAAGACGACAATATAGTGTGTAGCTACTGCTGCAACACAAAATCATGTCAGAGGCAAAAGCGAGACACTCTACCCGCACCCCGAAAAAAGATGGGGTATTAGACACCACAGTCTGTAGGAAGTGCTGATCAACAGTAAGTTCTTTTTGTACAGATATTCAATCTCTCTCTGTTATTATCATCATCATGACTTTTTTTGGCCATGCAATCATGCATTTAAAATCTTATATTGCAACAGCCACAAAGTTATTGTCTCCCAAAAGAAAGAATCGACTCTGAATCGCCTAATCGAGTCGTCTGGAAATTCAAATACCAGTCAGTTAGGGATACACGTCACTAGCTAACACATTTGCATAATGCTCACCTATGTTCTATGTTGTCCGCTCTCAAAAAATGCAGGATTTGCAAAACGCTTGAAAAATCTACTCAGTTTATTTGGACCAGCTGCTCCACAGAATCACAACCTGTAAGTATGAATAATTATTGATGTATACATTTTCTACCGGGTGTTCAAAATATGTAGTTTTGTGTTTTATATTGTGTAAGTTTCCGACTAACTCAAGTTATTACTATCTTACTGAAATTCTTGACAATAGCTCAGCTGTATGCCATTACCTAAAACTGTGTCTTTTAATGCACATGGTCTGTTGTTCTTACTATTTTGAGTAAAGATAAAAGATGGAGCAAGATTTGTTGGTAACACTTTACAATACGAGTGCACTAATATGCATTAATTCATGCTTAACTAATACACAGATAATCATGAGTTAATGTATGACTCATGAAGAACTAAACCATTTATTAATGATTACTGCTTCAGCAACTAATGAACATTCTAGATGATTAATAGATTAAGTAATATATGAATTTCTATTAATTAAATATGACATCATTTATTTGTTCCCTAATAACATATTATATTAACTAATAATGTAAATGAATATGTTAATTACCACAATTGGTCAAAGCCATGCATTTCAACTTCCAGTTATCTGCTTTAATTAATCATTAGCTAACGTTTTGCAAAGGTATCATTATGCTATGACTTTACTTGTTGAGACACATGACTATTAACTGATTGTTAAGTAATATGTCATCGTGGTTATGGCTTTTGAATTAATTTTGAATCAGTTAATAGTCATGTGCTCTACCAGAAACCGTCGGCCATACGGCTTTGTCTTGCTCCACCTTCCCCTCTGCTCCGCCTTCGTCCTCTGTCCCACCGGCTCAGCCTCTGTCCTGCCTGCGGTTATCCGGTTCCACCTCGGACGCTTGTCCCTGCGGCTCCTCCTCGGTCTCCGGGGCCTCCGGTCTCGCTCGGGCTCATCGACCCAGCGGCTCTATCAGTGGCGGTATCCTCGTCGGTCGTCCCCAGGTTGTGTTCCATCGAGTCGATAACATGGTGCCTCCGACTCCACCCTGGGGCTTCGTCCTGGTTGGTCTCTGTGCTATCTGGCTCCTGCTTCAGGCTCCCCACTGGCTCCTTCCATGCCCCCATGAACTGTTGTTATTTCCTTTGGACTTTGTGTTGTTTTCTGTTTGTTTCCACGCCCCCCTCCAGAGCCACCACCCTCATTCCTCTGTTCTTCTGTTTACGGTGCGAGGATGCGCCTACTCAGAGGGGGCATTATGTTACATGTTTGTGGTATCCAGTTTTGTTCCTGTGACTTATTTTTTCCCCAGTCTGTCTGATTTCATAGTCATTTCCATCACCTGTGTCTTGTTAATTACCTCGTTTACCTCTGTGTTTTTGGTTCTCTGTGTTCTTTCAGTGTTTGTCCGTCGACGTTCCCATATACTGGTGTTTCTGAGTGTTCCCTGTGAGTTCTGTCATTAAAGTTCCTGTTCTCCTTCGCCTTCGTGAGTTTTGATATAGCCTACACCAAGTTTGTAACAGTATGTGGGTATGGGAAGCTTTTCAATTTGGCTAGGCCAAATCCAGGCGGAAATGTTCCCAGAGTATTTGAGTGTAAATAAGTTACTTTGTGTAAAACAAATGCCAAAAGGATGCATTTCTACAGAAAGTAGAGACTAAGTTTTCAAATGGTACCACATACTATATAAGGTCAGAGCTCCTCCACAGACATTTAAATTTGATGAACACCTGTAACGTCTACCAGAGGGTGAAGTCTGCCCAGATGAAAAACAAAAGAAACAGGAGGCGAGAAGAACGACACTGGTCAAATGAACTGGTAGTCCCACGAGTCTTTATAAAGGGTTCGCACAAAAGAGTACACTCTTCCTATACATGTAAAAAGAGTGAGGGGAAAATGGAAAGAAAACACTCTGAAAAATGTTACAAAATCAAAGGGGAAAAGTAACATTAATAAACTGAAGCACCAGTCGGCCATAGAGCAGTCATCTCTCTCTTCACACTCAAAATGCGTGCGCGCTCACATACAAACAGCGTGCACCATAGAAGCGGTTATCTTAAAGGCACAACAACATTAACATCATGCACCGTATTCAAGGTGGCCGTTACACACCGGACCAAATTCAGGGCAGCAGAGAGGAAATGGCTGAAATCAACCGACCAGTCTGACCTGAGTAAGTATCAGTCTCTGCTCTCATCCTTTTCGGGTGAAGTCCATGCGGCTAAATCTTCATATTTCCACAAGAAAATCAACAACACCTCAAACTCACGCACACTCTTCAGAACATTCAACTCTCTGCTCTGTCCTCCTCCGCCTCCTCCCACCACCTCCCTATCTGCTGATGATTTTTCCCATTTCTTCACAAACAAAACAACAACCATCAGCAGTCAGTTCTCACCCCCCCACACACAGGATTCTACATCAGCCAAATCCACAGCCGAACATCATCTCTCCTCATTCGCTACACTCACTGAGGCAGAAATATCTAAACTTGTCCTCTCCAGCCATCCTACCACCTGTCCTCTAGATCCCATCCCCTCACATCTCCTTCAAACCATCTCTCCTATACTCCTACCAGCACTCACACACATCATCAACACATCAGCACCGGCATCTTCCCTACCACATTCAAGCAGGCTCGTATAACTCCACTGCTTAAGAAACCCACATTAAACTCTTCACTCATAGATAACTACAGACCTGTCTCTCTCCAACCATTCATAGCAAAACACTTGAATGAGTTGTTTTCAATCTGGACATCAACCAATCAGGTTTCAAAAGGGCAACATGACTTCGCCATCCAGCTAGGTTCATCTCTGATCACCACTACAGTGTCGGTCAGAAACCTTGGCATAATCATTGGCGACCAGCTGTCCTTCAAAGACCACATTTCAAAGACAGCTCGCTCATGCAGGTTTGCGCTCCACAACATCAGGAATATCAGACCTTTTCTAACAGAACATGCAACCCAGCTTCTTGTCCAGGCCCTGGTCATTTCTAGGCTTGACTACTGCAATGCGCTTTTGGCTGTTCTTCCATCAAAACACTCCAAATGATCCAGAATGCAGCAGCACGTCTCATCTTCAACGAACCCAAAGGGCCCACGTCACACCACTCTACATCTCTCTGCACTGGCTACCACTCGCTGCTCGCATTAAGTTCAAGGTGCTTACGCTCGCTTACAGATCCACCACGAGCTCCGCTCCCGCATAATTTGACTCGCTCCTACAAGTCTACACCCCCACCAGAAGCCTTCACTCAGCTAAGGAGCAATGGCTTGTGGTACCATTACACAGAGGCAGAAAATCCCTCCCCAGAACATTCACATTCACCATTCCCTGCTGGTGGAACGATCTTGCAGACTCACTGACAGCATTCAAACGACAGCTGAAAACTCACCTCTTCCGAGAGCACTTAACCTTATCTTACAAAAAAACTTTCCTTTTCCTTATTTTCCTTCTATTTTCCTCTACTTCTTCCCTGCCCTAGTGTGTGATGCTCTGTGCGATGTCCAAAACGTAGTACTTCAGGCACTTTCTGTGTTTCGCTGCCTCCTCATGACGGATCGCTTCCTGTACTCCTCAGTTGTAAGTCGCTTTGGATAAAAGCGTCTGATAAATGCATAAATGTAAATGTAAAATTAAAGTAAATACTTAATGATGTAATTTCGGATCCTGATCAGGGTCCATGGAGTTTAAGAGTTCTCTTTAATGATAAATTCCCATATCAGGACACCAAAGAAAAGGACAAAATGGATTCAATAAAAGCATGATAAAACAAAATCAATAGTGTTTTATCCATTTGAAATTTACAGTTTCCTTAAAAAGAACAGACGTTGGTGCTCCTTTTTACATACAGATTCGCAGTTGGCTTCAAAACTCAACTTTGAATCAATGATTATCCCCAAGTATTTGTAAGATTGCACACACTCCACTGTTTGACCATTAATGGATGTGCATAGAAACATTCTTTAAAAATCAATTACCCTATCCTTGGTTTTCAATATATTCAAATGAAGGTGAGACTCTGCACACCACTCTACAAAATCATTAATGACTGGTCCATTACTAATCTCATTATTATGAAACAGACTGTCAATTACAGTATTGTCTGCATACTTCACAATAATAACATTTTCCTGACTGCTTTTGCACATATTTGTGAAAGAATGAACAGTAAAGGAGAAAGTACACATCCTTGAGGCGAACCAGAGGAAGAAGTAACCTGTGCAGAGAGAGTATTATTGATTTTCACTCTTTGTGTCCTTTTAGTTAAGAAGTATAAAATCCATTCCACTAAGTTATTACTAAATTTAAATTGTTCTAAGAGCCTACTTACTAAAACGTGAAGTTGAATTGTATTAAAAGCAGAGGAAAAATCTTCAAATAGAAGTCTTGCATCAGACCCTTTCCCCTCCAAATGTTTCAAAAGTAAATGTATCAAGGTGACCGTGACATCCTCTACACCTATTCCATAATGAAACATCTTCAGCAGCATTTGGCTCACAGGAATACTAATCTCTACTAGAGTAACTTTAAATAACACATTATTTACAGAAATATGAATCAGAAATTAGTCGGAGCATGTGTAAGGCTGGGCAAGGCTTGCCTTCCCCTGGACACAGACTTATAGTGCCGAATGTTCTCATTCAGTTGCCTGATGCTTCTATTATGAAAGCTTGTTTCCACCACTGAATAAAAAAATGAAAACTTTTTTCTCACAATTCTCCCTTTTTTCCTCAGAATTGCATGATACAAACTCACAACTGGGAGCTATAAAGTCAGAATTGCGTGATAAATAGTCGCAATTGAATTTTTTAAGGTCAGAATTGTGAGATAAACTTGCAAAGTTTAAAAAGAGTCAGAATTGGATCTTACATGCAATTGTGAGGAAAAAAAGTATGGTTGAAAATACATTTACATTTACATTTATGCATTTAGCAGACGCTTTTATCCAAAGCGACTTACAACTTGGGGGTACATGAAGCGATAGGTCATGAAGAGTCGAGAAGCGCAATAAGAGCCTGAAATCCTGAGACCGTGTACATTGCTCAGTGTAGCACAGGCTAGAGTGGGGAGGGAAGAAGAAAGACGAAGAGGAGAGGAAATGTAAAAAAAAAAAAAAAAAATTTTTTTTATGAGGTTAAGTGCTCACGGAAGAGCTGAGTTTTAAGTTGACTTTTGAATGATGTCAATGATTCTGCGTTTCGGATGGTGTTGGGAAGATCGTTCCACCAGCTGGGAACGTTGAATGAAAATGTTCTGGAAAGGGATTTTTTCACCCTTTGTTCCCCCAAATGGTTGAATAATTTGTAATAAAAATTATTATCTTTTTTAATGTTCAAATTCCAATGTTGTGCTGTGCATTACTGAGTCAGTTTTACCAATACAATCAAGCTGTGGAATTTTAACATGTCTGTTAAATGTTAAAAGTAACTTTAATACAAATTATAAGTTTCAACCACATGGTGGAATTGGCAGGCTTTTTCGTTGTGTTGTGGCTTGATTTCTTTATATTGTGGCTTTTTTGTTGTGTTGGCTTGATTTCTTTATATTGTGGCTTTTTCGTAGTGTTGTGGCTTGATTTCTTTATGTTGTGGCTTTTTCATTATGTTGTGGCTTTTTCATTGTATTGTGGCTTTTTCGTTGTGTTGTGGCTTGATTTCATTGTGTTGTGGCTTGATTTCATTGTCTTGTGGCTTGACTTCGTTGTGTTGTGGCTTGACTTCATTGTGTTGTGGCTTGTTTCCGTTGTGTTGTGGCTCGACTTTGTGGTGTTGTGGCTTTTTCGTTGTGCTGTGGCTTGCTTTCACATCATCCAAACCAAACTCTGACGTCAATCGAACCTGGGTGCGCACCAAAAGTGCTAGTGTGAAAGCACCCTTAGAAACATTATGAGTCCCCCCTCTCTTGCCTCACAGTGGTTTGGTCCAGGTGGGAGAGTACCAAGTTCTTCAGTAGTTGTGGAACTCCAGTAAGGCTGTCAAAGCTATATTGTTCACTTTAAACATAGGATGAAGTGATTATTTTCTCTTTAAAACAGACGATGCTGAGTTATTAATAAATTAGCAATTACAAAACATGATGATAACCAATGTATTTTTCCAGGAGTCCGATATGTTAGCGATTATTGTTTGGTAGTTTGTAAGTCACCCACTACACAGCAATAAGCCTATGTGTGAACTGATATTAGGCTAATATTGTAGATCTACCGCTGTGTTGGGTTTTGCTCAATACTATGTGGAAGAAGCAAGAAATTTACGTCCATGCCTTCATAAAAATTTCAACCTAAAATATTGATTTAGGAAAAAAGAAAAGTTCATCTACACGTTTTTTATGAATTGCACCGTTACAGTTTACTTTTACTGAAAAAGAAAGAAACAACTTGTCAAGTTGTATAGGCAATGGTTGTATAGATGTTTTTATGTTATGATACCGGTGGGGACACATTTCCATGATTTCGCCCAGGGCTCCACAAACCTACGGACTGGCCCTGGATATGGGAAAGTAAATAAAACAGAAGGGCTTGTATAAAGTACTTTCCCAAATAGCATAACAAATCAGACTGTCAAATCAATAAAAAGACATTTTGTTTAAATAAAAAAAATAAATGAGCACATTTGAAAGAGAAGTTGTTTCTGAAGCAGTGGCCAAGATGTGGCCTGATATTGAAATGACGTGACTGTCTAAACGTTTCTGGAGAGCATGTAAACAACTAAGGTTACTTTGATATGCACAGACCCAGATGTGTCCGAATAAAAGGTATAGCTATATAGATTTCTGTAATTCGTTTAGCTAACAGTTTGATTATTATGAAGCAGATATAATCATTAATCAACCTTATTCAGTTGCTGACTGAAATTTGAAACCGCCTGGAATCAGATGTGGTTTTGTGATTGACAGTAGGGTATTGGAAACATTGCCAGCTACACAGGAGCTGATCCTTTCCTTTCCCGTGACTTTCTTATGTTTAGGAACAACCTAGGGCTGGATTCAGAAAACTTTCTTATTAATAAATCTCTTTTAATCTTTTGTTTTCTTTATTTAACTTAAGTGTGGACAGAAGGTCAAAACGGAGAGAAAAATGTACAAAAACAAAAACATATTAGTGTGGACATGACCCAAAACACAATGAAGTGTGGCCGAAACACATATAATATAAGACACCATTTCTCCAAAGAGGACAAAATTCAAAGGATATTCATAGGATAACCTCCAAATTGTCTTAAATGTCCAAAGGTAAGATGTTTAATGAATTCACTGGATTTGACTACTTTTCAAATATTAAGCATTAAAACCACAGGCAACACACACACACACACACACACACACACACACACACACACACACACACACACACACACACACACACACACACACACACACACACACACACACACACACACACACACACACACACAAAAGACATTTGAGTTTTAAACAAAAATGGACATGTATTACTACATAAAATGGCAGGTTTTGCTGTTCTTCTTAAGAAATAAATTATAAAATATTTCAGAACTTCTTACGAATTCATTTGAAATTGTAATTAATTGTAAGAATTACACTTAGGAACATTCTTATGAACTTAGAACTTATCTTAAGAAATTTCTTCTTTCTTAAGAAGATTTTTGGAAATCTGGCCCCTGGTTTGTTCTTTTTTCTTTCTGTTATAGAGTCTATATTGTCCTCAGGTGCTGTGAGGTCCTTCTTGTGGTCCTGTGAGGATGGGCTACAATTTAGCATAACCCATGGAGTAAAAAGGTTTTTGAACCGCTCCTAGAGGTCCATTGACACTCCTGAGAAACAAGGGATATTCAAAAGGGAAATTTGTGACATTACACTGTTCACTGTATAATAAAACATCTTAGGGTTTCATCTCTCGACACACATTTGACATTGGACACAGGCAACAAAGTAATTTATGTGCATCAAATATCAAGGCATCCAAAGACACCTCAAAGACCCTTAATGCCTGATTGTAGGGTTTACTATAGCCCTATTCGGACGGTAATTGTTTCTCGTGGGGTCGTAAGGTATTTTCATTATTGACAGGAGCTAGTCAGTGATTTTATTGCTGTCCAAATCTAGAATGTCAGTTTTTTTCTACCACCACCCTCTAAAAAATCCCCGGCCGAAATACCTACAGTTTTTGACAAACACCAAGGTTGTGTGGTAATTTAATTGCCGTCTGAATCCACATCTCTGAGTTTTCTAGAATATATCACTTCCAAATGTACTGTTTATATCCTTTTTGACCCCTGCAGAGCACCGTACGGTTGTGCTTCGCTGTAATTTGGATGCATTTTAAAGATCCAGACTTTTATTACTGAAATGCTGGCGAGTATTTACAAGAGCAATATATTTCATCACCGCTAGAAGAAAAGCACGTAAACATTTGAAATAGGTTGTTATTACGGCAGCAATTATATATGTTAAAATAACCGCAGCATTATGTTTACCTCATGTAAATATGAACTTATTTCCGCTCATTTCCATGTTGAATAAATTGACATCCTTTATTTTGAGATTAAATACAAGACAGAAAACCATTTTAACTATAATGTGCATCTATATATATATTCCTATTTTTAAACAGATTTAAATAATGAAATAATAATTAGGATATTATTTTCCTATTATTAAATTAAATATGCATTTATTCTTATTATACCAAGCATATAACATTTTATTCACAGAATGTTATTGACCATGTGAGCAGGGTTTCCAGGTGTGCAGGATCACAAAACTCGCTGCTCCATCACCATCCAAATGCACGCGTTTTATCACTGAGATGGCATGCAAATTTATTTTTACGGACTTCAACATGAGAAACAATTACCGTCCGAATAGAGCTTAAAAAGTATTTGTGTTTACTGAAATGCAGATATATTTAGCCATACCATATGTTCATACAAAACTTTTGCCCTCTTTGGAGAAATTGTGTCTGATTCATTGATGCCCAAACAGATGGGGCCTCTGTGTTAAGGAGATAAAATGTATCAACCTTGAGTGGGTAGTGAAAGCTGAGCCAAGTAGGCCATGCTGTTCAACCGTAATGGGGGTGGCAAAGCCTTTTTTAATGAACAAACTCCAATTTTAGAGAGTAAACAATGAAATGCAAAAAATTGCATTGCCCCAAAGACAAGGCACACTTTGTTCTTGTGTTCCATGAGCAGTCACTATGTTTGACAGAAACCCCAAAAACAAGACTTCCAAAACCTAGTGATCTCCCACCGTAGGCAGCATTGTAAACGTCGTAATAATAGTACTAATAAATAGTAATAATGCTGCCTTCATAACCTATATTATTGAATTAATTATAATATAAGACAACTTCCCCAAGAGGAAGAGTTTTCTAGTGCCCAGCTATAATTAATTTAATATTGAAAAAATATTTATAAATATAATTTAATTCTAAACTATTTTGTGTGTGCTGTACTATGTATATATTTATGCATTTCATCATGTATCTTGATGTTCCTCTCACATTTGCCCCTTTCACACATACAGATACTGGTAAATTACTGTATGTAAACGGGACCTTTTCAAAAATGCCAGTAAATCGGTTCTGGCAATTTACCGGTTTTGTAGTTGTAACTAGGGGTGAAACGGTACACAAAACTGACGGTTCAGTAAATACTTCGGTTTTGAAGTCACGGTTCAGCACGAGTTCGGTACAGCAGTTTTTTTTTTACAGTACAGAATTTTCAACTAAACATCGATATAAATCTAATTATAAACTAAATTAACCATATAAACTAAAGTACTGATCTAATTATTGATCTAAAGCCCACACTGTCACTGTATGGAAATTGAAATGAACTGATGACATCAAATGGCTATACAGCTTAATAAAATTATGCTGCATTATTTTCCTGTTTAACACTGTAAAGCTGCTTTGAAACAATCTACATTGTTAAAAGCGCTATATAAATAAAGTTGACTTGACTTGACTTTTACAAAATTACTTTTTATTTATTTTTATTAAACAGAGGTTTACTGAAAAAAAAAAGTTTTTGTCCTTAAATTAATTCAATTAAAACTAAACGTTTATTGAAGATATTGCTGTAAACTATATAGGGAGCCCTTACTTGCACATTAATATTAAAGGTTAACAACAGAGCCCAAACTATTCACCTAAATTCAGTTGCTATTTATTTTTAGATATAATAATCAACACTCAAATAACACAGTATGCAAATATGTACACTTCACATAAGGCGGTTTTTACAATAACTTCTAAATCTAATTATAAAATATTTTTTTCTCAAATTCGTTGTTGAAATATAATCATTTATACAGTGTCTGTCATTTTCATGACAGGTTTATTTAAACATAGGCTACATGAAATAATCAATAAATAGCCTACATCATTAACAGTTTAAGTAGAATATAATGAATAGGCTAATATAGTGCATATATTTGGTGAAAGAGTTGATTTCTCTAGTGAATAAAATACTGTGGACACTGAATGACTGCCTGAGGTGTAATGCTACATGACATTGTTTAGTTTATAAGCAGTTATATTAAGGTCTTTCTGATTGAGCGATGTTCATTCATGTTTATTCTTTAGGAAGAGACGATCCATCGCGTTCACAGATGATCGCACCGCTTGAACTGTGATGAGTGATCAGTCACGCCACATTAAAGAGCCTCAAAACGGCATTTATCATTTGAATTTCGTGATAAAATGGACTGAATATGTTTGTGTGGGAACTCGGATTGAAGTGTGTTCGCGCACTTAGAACAAGTCGACTGTTAACTGTTAAAGATTGCATTCGGAAACCGTTCGGTACACGTGTGCACCGTACCGAAAGCCCTGTACCGAAACGGTTCGGTACGAATACGTGTACCATTACACCCATAGTTGTAACATTACCAGTAAATTACTGGTATGAGGCTGTGTGTGAACAAAGAATGAAGATTATGAGCACGTACAAGGTCCGAACACACTGACGTAAGAAGTCTGCTTTGGGCTAATTATAAAGGCAAGGCAAGGCAAGTTTATTTATATAGCACATTTCATACACAATGGTAATTCCAAGTGCTTTAGATAGAAAAGGTATTAAAATAGTGATCGAATAATCACAACATATGCATAAGAAATAAAAATACCAAGTATAAGAAATACAAATAACAATCATATTTTACTAAAAGCTCAAATACTATTCCTGACTAAATTCGGGGCTCCTCTGTCTGCCCAGATTTCCGGTTCGTGAGGCACACTAGTAGCAGCCCGGGTTCCTAGTGACCTCCAGCCCTTCAATAGGGAGGATTAGGCCTCTGATGGCTTCCAGTGTCCCTCCGACCCCTCATTGGAGTGGAGTCCTCCAACCCCTTAAGGTGGGCTCAGACTAGAGGAGTTTTTAAATCCTAACCGAAATGAAATCTGGTGGCATCACTCACATAAGTCAAGTCAAGTCAAATCAACTTTATTTATATAGCGCTTTTAACAACGCAGATTGTTTCAAAGCAGCTTCACAGTGTTAAAGGTCCCGTTCTTCGTGATCCCATTGTTCAAACTTTAGTTAGTGTGTAATGTTGCTGTTAGAGCATAAATAATACCTGTAAAATTATAAAGCTCAAAGTTCAATGCCAAGCGAGATATTTTATTTAACAGAAGTTCCCTTTCAAAGCCTACAGCGAACGGCCGGCTTGGACTACATCCTGGTACTTCCTTCATTAATTACGTCAGTCAGTAGAACAGACTAACCTCCGCCCACAAGAATACGTGAAAAAAGGGGGCGTGGTCTTGTTGCTGTCCCACGTGGAGAAGAGGAAGTGTCGCGTGGAGAAAAGGAAGTGTCGCGTTTGACTGTGTTTGTCGCCATGTCGTTGAGACGCTGTTATTTTCATCCCGGAGTCAAATCACCTTTGTTTGGCTTTCCCAGGGACGCTGTACTTAGAGATCATTGAGCGCATATATCTCCCGTTAAGAGGCATGACCTTTCCACGTGCGCTAAGCTGCTGTCGAATCACAACACAGGAACCGGGCCACGTTTGCTAAGCTGCGGTCAAATCACAACACGGGAACCGCTGGCACAATCAGAACTCGTTACGTATTTCTGAAGGAGGGACTTCATAGAACAAGGAAGTCATCAGCCGTTTTTAGGACAGTGAAAACAGCGGTGTACAGATGAGTAAATTGTGTGAAAAATACTGTGTTTTTTTACACGCGAAACATGAACACATGTTATATTGCACACTGTAAACACAATCAAAGCTTCAAAAAAACACGAAGAACGGGACCTTAAAACAGGAAAATAATGCAACAGAATTTTATTCAGCCGTATAGCCGTTCTGGAGAAAACGGTGATGTCATCAGTTCATTTCAATTATCATACAGTGACAATGTGGGCTTTAGATCAGTAATTAGATCAGTAATTTAGTTTATATGGTTAATTTAGTTTAATAATTAGATTTATTTGGATATTTAGTTGAAAAATTGAGTGTCCCCAACTGAACAAGCCAAGCCAGAGGCAACAGTGGCAAGGAAACCAAAACCCCATCAGGTGACCAGTGATAATTTCGTTGACGAATAATTTTCGTCATAATTTTCGTCAACAACCTTTTTTCACTGACGAAAACGAGACGATAACTAAATAAAAACTAGTGTTGGATGACAAAAACTATGACGAAAACTTACTGTCATTTTCGTCAACAAATAAAAACGAGACGAAAATGTTAGGGAGGGACGATTAGGGAAGAGATCCAGTCAGAACTGAGATCCTGTGTAACAGATGCGCACATTTGATTTGAACGTGCTGATCTAACCGCTGGAAAACACGGCGCTGTTGCGCTTCTACAGACTCACGCATCCCCAATCCAGCGCTCCAGAGCGGCTCACAATCAATGAATAGCACACATTTATGCCAGGCAATTGCTTATGAACTAATGCTGATGAGTAATGACAATGTTTACTTTACCATGTTTATGTAGTAATGTGTTTTAGACGGTCGTAACAATGCATATTTTATCTCCTCATCTGAACTTGAAGCATTCTGCAACTGCAATAGTAAGGCGAGATTTCAAAATAAGAGTCAATGTGTGTTTCGAGCTTGTTTATAATTAAAAGTCATGCATTATATATATTTTTTTGCTTACACAATAAACTATATTTAATTTCATTCCCATTTAATTCATAGTCAGGAGGAAAGACCAGTTTTTGACACATATTCAATAAAGTATCAGGGTTATAATAGTTCACTAAAATCATTTAAAAAATCTTCATTACTTGAAATGAAATAAATGTTAACTGAAATTAAAAAATAAATAAACAAACTTATTTGAAGCTTTAGCTTAACCTGATATGGCCTACTAACTAAAACAGAAATACAAAGTTATAAAAACTATATAGAGGTTTTTAAAAAACAAACAAAAAAGTGAATTGAGCTCTTTCGTGTATTTTTAATATCAAAAACAAAATTATGTCAAAATGTCAGTTCAAGTGACAGTCGTTATGTAATGCTTAAATACTTAATGTATTACAAAACTAAACTCATTGGATTTTAGGAGACTAAATCTACTGTAGATTTAGTCGACTAAAATCTTATGATATTTAGTCGACTAAAACTAGACTAAAACTAAAAACAATTCAGGTGACTAAAATATGACTAAAACTAAATGGCATTTTAGTCAAAAGACTATGACTAAAACTAAATCAAAATTTGCTGTCAAAATTAACACTGCAGGTGACCTAATGAGAAAAATAAACCTTGGGAGAAACCAGGCTCAGTCGGGGTGCCAGTTCTCCTCTGGCCAATTAACAAACAGTGTATGATTATTATTCGGACAACTTTACAGGTCAGAGGTCATAGATCGAAGGCAACACACCGGAGACGGGTTTATTGAGTATGATGTGTCGATTAAATAATTATTAAATATGAATAATCAAAATATCGGAGTTATCACGTCAGAGACGGGTTTATTGAGGATGCCGTATTGATGAAACAATTATTAAAGTGCAATATTCGAAAGATCGGAGGCAACACGCCGGAGACGGGTTTTATTGAGGATGACATATCGATTTAAAAATTAATAAAATTGGAATATTCAAACAATCGGAGTCATCACGCCGGAGACGGGTTTATTGAGGATGACATATCGATTTAACAATTATTAGATAGGAATATTCGAACAATCAGAGTCATCACGCCGGAGATGGGTTTATTGAGGATGCCGTGTCGATGAGGCAATTTCAGGGGGCGTCTAATTGACATGGTCTCTGCAGACACTTCAGGGTCATGCGTTGGTCATGTCTGGGCGCAGGTCCACCATCTGATCTGGATACGGACCGGATCCGGCTGACTGCAGTAGACCTCGGGATAAAACAGAGAGACTAACATTAGCGTAGATGCCATACTTCTGATGATGTAACGAGTACATCAGGTGTTAAGAAGAATCTTCACAGATTTGTTTTTTCTCTCAAATCTCAAACATGCACACACTACAAGATTTTTGCGCATCACACACTACAAGATATTATTAAGATTATCATGCCAGGACTGGATCTCATGGGGAAGCGGATGTAAGCATGTACGTAGCAGATAATTAAAGTAAAGTACGTAAGCTTTTAATCAATCTATTGTATAAATACTATATAAATAAATGTGACGAGTGCTGGATAGTAGAGCTCATGCAAATGTAACCCTCCTGTTTGAAGCTGCCCGCTCTAAACGGGACCCAAACCCGGGTCCGCTGGCATGAGAGTCAGACGCTCTAACACTGTGTCCTAACTACATACGACGTGATGCTGCGACACACGATTAAAGGTATATTTTCCATGTTAATCGCTGCGACGGCGACATGCAATGATTCTATTTTAGAAACGGTTTTTATTTCGCAGCTGGAACAACAACACAAAACATGTTGCAGGTAATGTTTATGTGCTTTATTTAATGTTAAAAGTGTATAATGTGACTTTGAATATAATTTAGTGCTCCCAGCTTTGTAACGTAGTTGTACTAAAAGCAACAATGTATAATTCACCACGGATCTTGAAATTAAACAAATGGAAACAAGAACAAGAAAACAAGAAAAGTATATTCTATGACAAAGATTGTTTTAGTGACTCAATATGTATTTTAGTAATTGTGGCGAGGGGGGCGTAGTTTAGCGAAGTCTGTGACGGGAGAGAGAGTCGGAGGACGAGCGGCACGTAACCGACGATTTAAGAGAGCTCTTTGAGTGTTTATGTTTTGTGCGATGTGCACACTGTTTTGTTACGTACGACCAAGAGAATAAACACAGCTTCGAGTTCCAGCCAGCCGACCCCTGTGTCTTCTTCCTTCCCTCCCCACGAACATTACAACACTCAAAGAGCTCTCTTAAATCGTCGGTTTGGGCAGTTCCTCTCTGCAGGTGCGGGTGTGTTGAGTTCCAGCCGTGTGTGCGTGTAGCTTTCCAGCCTCTCTCTCTCTCTCTCTCTCTCTCTCTCTCTCTTTTCTCCCGGTCTATATCCTCTCTTCACGCCAATTACTGCAACAAGAGACAGGTGTTCATCATTTGTGTCTGATCCACTTACGTACCGCTCGTCCTCCGACTCTCTCTCCCGTCACAGACTTCGCTAAACCACGCCCCCCTCGCCACAGTAATGTTTAAATGGTGTAATATTTGTGAACTTGATTATGTACTTATCCATTTCCTTGTCCTCAAGATTAATCTCTGGTGCTGTGCACACGCTGTTCTGATTGGCTGTGATTTTTGATTGATTTGTCGCAGCTCGTAGTCGCGTCGCATCTGGTGTGAACAGACAATTTGCTTGTCGCTGTAATCTTATCATGTTGCGTGTAGTTAGGACACGGTGTAAAAAGGAGGCTAAAGGCTGCAACCCCTAGCATCAGTTGTTAAAGCGTCTCTTGATATCAGAGGAGTGAGGTTTACTCGCACAGCAACTGCTAGCTGGCCTCCGTTACACTCAACCCCCCTATACTTCACTCCCATCTGGGTCACGGCACCAATGTAACCCCTCCTGTTCAAACCTACCTGCTCTAAGCGGGACTCGAATCCGGGTCCGCCGGCATGAGAGTCGGACGCTCAAACAAGGACGCTAAAGGATGCAACCCCTAGCGTCAGTCTCTTAGTCTCCTGAGATCAGAGGAGTGAGGTTTACTCGCACAGCACCTACTAGCTTACACAAACATATCCACATTGCTATGATCAAATTTTTAACTGCTGTTTTCTTGACACTGTAATTTTTGTTGTGTGTTTATTTTGTTATTGAGAGGAAAGCATGCAACACATTACACCAATTCATCTAAACACTGCTCTCAGCACTGTGGACGGTATCAGGATGTTTGCTAAAAGTATACCACCGAAAAAGGTATTTCAAATTATTTTTTTTACCTCTAAGCAAAGAACAAAAAAGAATGTCACTGTGAGTATATTGGGGTCTTAAGTCAAGTCTGACTGTGTTTCAACTCCTGCATGTGTATAGTGTTTTAAATGAATCACTTATGATTTTCCTTTTTCTATTAAGATGCTGCCAGGGAAGGCAGCTGCCTATGTTGTCAATAGACTGTGAGAGAGCTCACTAGGTTTTGGAACAGAGCTATAGTGTCTGGCCCTCTTATCGTGGGCTTTGATATTCAAATGGCACTACGCTACCAAAAGTCCAATGTTATGGGCATTAGCAGAATTAGATGGAATTTGGGTTGGCTGAAAAGAGATTCCTTGGCATTTCACAGCAAGCCATGCAGAACAATGGGACAATGTTTTAATGTCAGGGTAAGAAAGAAATGGAGGAGAACCTTTTCACCCCATCAGTATCACGCCATCAGAAAAACAGTGAGTTAGATGATATTAGATTCATGTGCTTAAATATAGGACATACACATAGAAACAATCCCCCTTTTCCAAGAGAAACTCCAGTAAGAGGTTTACACAACAAGAGGACCAGCAGTCAAGATACCTAATGAGGCCTCTGTTACATGACCCTAAAAAAGGATGACAAGGCTTGTCCCACCAGGGCTGATTCAACATAACTGTCTACATGCACATTAATCCTAAAGCAAGACATTTAACATAGATGCTGGTGAATGAGAGACCCCCAGCTTAGAGCAAAGACAAAGCAACTCAGGCTCATTGGAAATACATGACTCTGCCTACAATTGTGAAATTAAAACTAGAGGCAGTTTTTGATCCTTTTCACACAAAGGGGCATACATATTGATTAATAAAGAGTTTCATGCATAAATACCATGTTATGACCTCAAAACACTTACCATAGTGAACAGTGTTGTGGAAAGTTACTTTGAAAAGTAATGCATTACAATATTGCGTTACTCCCTTAAAAAGTAACTAATTGAGTTACTTAGTTACTTTTTAAGAAAAGTAATGCGTTACGTTACTTTTGCATAATTTTTTTCACCTGGGCTGGGTTTGTTTTTTTGTTTTGTTTTTTATAACAAAAAAAAAATCTATTTTTGTGCAAATGTAAAGACCTCTTCATATCAAAATTGAAATAATAAGCCTCAGGCTGAGGTAAAAATGCAAATTCACACATGAACAGTAGAGGGTTCAGCTCAAACCTTTCAGCTGTGCTGCCATTCTGGATAATGGAAGAAGAGGACCAATAAAAAAGTCATTTTTGCTCATGGTTTAACTGAATCATCGAAGGTAAGCAGCAAGACATTGGTCAATATAGGTAGATATAAATGCATACAAATATTTGTTTTATTTAACATTTAATTATTGGAGGTTTGCATAGTATTCTGATTTTGCATTTGACTGATTTTATTCATGTTGAGGAGCAGTGATGGGAATAATGGCGTTATAGATAAACGGCGTTACTAACAAAATAATTTTTTTCAGTAAAGAGTAATCAAACGAATTACTGTTTCTCCCGTTACAACGCCGTTAGTGTTACTGAGAATAAAATGCGGCGTTATTTGAGCTCACTGAAGCGATTTTCATCCGAACAGGCTCTCTGTCAGGACCTGCAACGTTTTTCTTTCTCTGGTTGGTTGGTCTGTGTGTGTATGTGTTTGCGGGCGTGCGTGCATGCCATGCGTGTTGGGGAGTGGGTGGGGTGGTACACATAACTGATGATGATTGGTGGCCGGGAGACAAGGTTGAGGTTGATGGGTTGAGTTCACATACACACACCTATGAGACACACACACACGCCTATGCACGGTCACACACACCAACGACCAGGACGAGTCAGTCCGATGGCAAGTCCAACGACTTCAAAGGTAGCTTTCGCAAACTGGAAGTATAAGCACTACTTTTCCCTCATTGAGGTGAAAGGTAAGAATGTTTATGTAACGTGCAACTTATGCCCAGGAAGAAAGAGTCTCTCCACGTCGGTGGCAAGTAATTCTAATCTAATGAAGCCTCACATCATCACAGCCACAACATTAGTGGCTAAAAACGTCTCGGTTACGTATGGTAACCCTCGTTCCCTGAAGGAGGGAACGGAGACGTACGTCGGTATTACCGACGAATTGGGATCACTTTAGAGAGCCCCTATCAGCTTCGAGATTTAGAGAACAGGCCAATGGGCCATTGGCGTGCGAGATTTGCATCTCGCGCTCCGCCCCGCACCGCGGGTATAAACAGGAAGCGAGAGCATCGCACTGACGTTTTTCACTGAGGAGCCGAACTAGTGACTCGGCCATGCAGTGATGGTAAGGAGCTGTGGCGACGGGACGTACGTCTCCGTTCCCTCCTTCAGGGAACGAGGGTTACCATACGTAACCGAGACGTTCCCTTTCAGTCAGTCACTACGACGTACGTCGGTATTACCGACGAATTGGGATCCCTATGGAAAACGCCACAGTTACTACCACTTCCAGCGCCCAGCGAGAGCCCCCCAGACCCCGTTCTGATGCGGGCGGGGAAATTCACGCAGGGAGAGTCATACTGCTGTTCCGCAAGACCCATTCAGCAGACTTATTGGATAACGCTGGGAAAGCGTGCCCGAAGGACGCTGCGGGAGCCACATCATGCCCGGAGGGAGTTACCATGTGGAGAGAACACGTATGGGCTGGCCGTGGGCAGCACAACATACGGAAGTCCCAGAGGTGGCCCCGGCCTATACAGGCGGGGGACGACACCGAACCGAGACGGCAGAGGAACTCTGCCAAGGGAAAGACACGAGCTCACCGTAGGGAGCTGTACCGTGGAGAAAACACGTATGGGACCGCCGTAGGGGTCACGACATACGGACCCCAGTCCGACACAAGTTCCACCAATGCATACAAGTGCCAGACCTGGCGTCAGACGCTCCGCCACATCCGACTGCCGAGGGGTGCGGAGGACTCAACAGGGTTCGCCAATCCTGGGGAACTCGACTGGAGAAAATAAGCGCACGTATCCGTTCCATGGAGAAGGGAATGGCGCAGCAAGCCGACACTTAGAACGGGCACTTCAGCTGCTGACTATGTGAAGCGAGCAAACGAGAAGCCACCGGTTCTACACGTAGGCTATAAAACCTAGCGAACGTGTAGGTGTCGCCCAGCCCGCAGCTCTACAAATATCTGTCAGCGAGGCGCCACGAGCCAGCGCCCAGGAAGAAGCAACACCCCTAGTGGAGTGGGCTCTTAACCCGAGCGGGCAGGGCACGTCTTGGGCTTCATAAGCCAAGACGATGGCGTCCACTATCCAGTGGGCCATCCTCAGCTTGGAGACAGCCTTTCCCTTCTGCTGTCCTCCGTAACAGATGAAGAGCTGCTCTGAGGTCCTAAGCTTTGCGTTCTGTCAACATAGACGCGCAGGGCGCGAACTGGACAGAGAAAAGCCAGGGCTGGGTCTGCCTCCTCCGAAGGCAGCGCTTGCAGGCTCACCACTTGGTCCCGGAAGGGAGTAGTGGGAACCTTGGCACATATCCAGGCCGGGGTCTCAGGGTTACCTGAGAGTCACCTGGCCCGAATCCCAGGCACGATTCATCGACCGAAAATGCCTGCAGGTCCCCTACCCTCTTAACTGAGGCCAATGCAATCAGGAGTATTGTCTTTAGAGACAAGATCTTAAGCTCCGCTGACTGTAAAGGCTCAAAGGGCACCCTCTGAAGTGCGTCAGCACCAGAGTCAAGTCCCAAGAGGGTATAAAGGGAGGACGAGGCGGATTTAATCTCCTCGCCCCCCCAGGAACCTGACGATCAGATCGTGCTTGCCTAATGAATTAACCATTAACCAGGTCATGATTGCGCTATAGCGGCAACATACACCTTGAGGGTGGAGGGAGACAGCTTTCGCTCCAACCCGTCTTGAAGAAAAGAGAGCACAGATCTGACCGAACACTTTCGGGGGTCTTCTCGGTGAGAAGAGCACCAGTCGACGAACAGGTTCCACTTCAGCGCATATAGCCGTCTCGGAGAGGGGGCTCTGGCGGAAGTGATGGTGTCAACTACCGCTTGTGGTAGGTCACCTAGAACCTCCGCATCCCGTCCAGGGACCAGACATGGAGTTTCCAGAGGTCCGGACGCGGGTGCCACAGGGTGCCGCGTCTCTGAGTCAGGAGGTCCTTCCTCAGAGGAATGGGCCAAGGAGGTGCTGTCGCGAGGAGCACTAGTTCCGGGAACCAAGTCCTGTTGGGCCAGTACAGAGCTACCAAGAGGAGCTGCTCCTCGTCCTCCCTGACCTTGCACCGTGTCTGTGCAAGAAGGCTCACTGGGGGGGGAACGCATATTTGCGTAGGCCCCGGGGCCAGCTGTGTGCCAGGGCATCCGTGCCGAGGGTTCCCCTGGGCAGGGAATAGTACCACTGGCAGTGGGTCGTGTCGGGGCGGCAAACAGATCGATCTGTGCGGCCCCAAGCGACTCCAAATCAGCTGGACCACCTGGGGGTGGAGTCTCCACTCCCCGGGCAGCACGGGCAACCATGACAGCTCGTCGGCCGCACGATTGAGCGGGCCCGGAATGTGGATGGCACGAAGGGATCTCAGATGCTTCGGACTCCACAGAAGGAGATGGCGGGCGAGTTGGGACATGCGGCGGGAGCGTAGACCACCCTGATTGATGATGTACGCAACGGCCGCAGTGCTGTCCGTCCGGATCAGAACGCGCTTGTCTTTGAGCGACCCTTTGAGGTGGCTGAGAGCAAGACGAACCTCCAGCAACTCCAGGCAATTGATATGCCATTGCAGTTGGGGCCCCGTCCACAGACCCGATACTGCAAGCCCGTTGTACGTGGCACCCCAGCCCGTGGAGGAGGCATCCGTGGAGACAACAGAATGCCTGGACACTTGTTCTAGAGGCACTCCTGCCCGTAGAAATGAAGGGTCCGACCACGGGCTGAAGGTTTGGCGGCATCTCGGCGTCACTTGGACACGGAGGGACCCACTGTGCCACGCCCATCTCGGGACTCGGTCGTGTAGCCAGTGTTGAAGCGGTCTCATATGGAGCAGCCCTAGCGGCGTTACTGCGGCTGCTGCTGCCATATGCCCCAGGAGCCTCTGAAATTATTTCAGTGGAACCGCTGTACTGCGTTTGAACGTATTCAAGCAGCTCAACACCGACTGGACGCGCTCCTCGGTGAGGCGCGCTGTCATGGCGACCGAGTCGATCTCCATCCCGAGAAAAGAGATCCTCTGTACGGGACAGAGTTTGCTCTTCTCCCCGTTGACCCGAAGACCCAACCGGCTGAGGTGCCGAAGCACCATGTCCCTGTGTTCGCACAACTGTTCCCGCGACTGGGCAAGAATCAGCCAGTCGTCGAGATAGTTGAGAAGACGAACACCACGCTCTCTCATGGGAGCAATGGCCGCCTCCGCGACTTTCGTGAAGTCACGGGGCGACAGGGACAGCCCGAAGGGCAGGACTTTGTACTGACATGCCCGTCCGTCGAAAGCAAAGTGTAGAAACTGCCTGTGTCGAGGGAGAATCGAGACATGAAAGTACGCGTCCTTCAGGTCGATCGCTGCAAACCAATCCTGGGGACGGACGCACCTGAAGATGCGTTTCTGCGTTAACATTCTGAACGGCATCCTGTGGAGGGAACGGTTCAAGTAAGGCAGGTCCAAGATTGGCCGTAACCCGCCGCCTTTCTTGGGTACAATGAAGTACGGGCTGTAGAACCCGGACTTCATATCGGCTGGAGGGACCGGCTTTATCGCGTCCTTCGCCAGTAGGACAGCGATCTCCGCCTGAAGCACGGGGGCATCCACCCACGCAATAGACGTGACGTGAACGCCCCCAAACTTGGGCGGACGCCGGGCGAACTGAATCGCAAGCCGAGTCTGATGGTACAGATGACCCAGCGAGACGGGCTGGGGAGCGCTAGCCAGGCCCCCAGACCGAACAAGCGGGGCCATCGGTACCACAGACGTACCCGCAGCAGGGCAGCGAGGCGGAATGCAGGGACCCCAGGACGACATGGGAGTGGTCCGTGTAGGGGTCTGGGTCTGACACACGACCTGCATCCGCTGAGGGGGAGCGCGAGTGTGGGAAGGCCGCTTGAGTGCGTTCCCACAGCCGGCACCCCCTGCTGGCGATTTGGAGAGGCACCAGAGGCTGACAAGGCATGGGAGCGTTGTACACCGCCCAGCGCGCTCTCCAAATGAAGGAGGGGCTGAGCGTGGCAAGGCTTTGTGGCGTTGCACACGGTCTGCCTCACCTCCTTCCTCAGCGGGGAACAAGAGCGGCGAGGCATAGCGTCGCGCACTGTCGTCCACACACCGCTGAGAAGAGGGGAATGAGAGTGGCGAGGCTTGTAGCGTCACACACTGCGATTCTCGCCCTCTTGTGGGGAGGGGAATGAGGGCGGCGAGGCTTGTAGCGTCACACGCTGCCATTCCTGAACTCCCGAGACCCAGAGATATTGGAACTGTTCTTCTCTTTTTTTTTTTTTTTATATATATATATATATTTGGGTACCACTGGCTGTTTTTAACCCCAGTGGCGGAACAGAATTACTAATGTTTTTTACCCGGCCCTCCTCCGGGGGAAGAACAGTCCCGAACCAAATCCGGGTCAATTGTGTTTCTGGACATCGTCTAGCCAAGGGCCAGCGCTGTGCGCAGCTCAACCTCGGCTGAGAACTACCCTCATGCCCTAAGCAGGGCGGAGGTGGCCTGCCAGTGGCACTGCCACCCCACCGATGAGGGTAGTGAGAGAGAGGAAAACTTTATACAGATTATGGCCCTATTGGTGTTCCATTTTTTTGGCACCAATAGTTCCATAATGCAAAAGCCTTCCAACACACATCAGGGAAAGGCAAGGGGCAGGCAAGGCGGTTTATGCGTTGCACTATGCCTCAGCCACCCGGGAAAGCATGGCTGTCGAGCATGAATCGGATTCAGCACGAGCGCCCACTATTATAGTGGGAATCTCAGCATCATCTTCATTTTCAACACATAACAGCCCTCTCTCCGATGCAGCGATTGACATCTGTCCTCTGCTAGAGCCCCAAACGAAACGCTAGGTCCTTTTTTTTTTTTTTTTTTTAGGACCAGCAATCCCATCTGTAAGCTACCAGCAGACATGTGAAACAGTGGGCGTGGCCGTGAGACGGCACACGGCGCGCTGAACACTCAAGCCCTTATGAAAAAGGCAAGACGAACAGCGCGCCGACGTGGCTATGCTCTCATTAGAGAGCATAGACCACCCACAAACACAGTCTCAACATGCGTAGCCGCCGAGTGACGCGCGCTGAGCTGCCGTGGCAACCCGCGCTGTCACTCGGCAGCTAGACGGCACACGGCGCGCTGAACACTCAAACACTCAAACCCTCACGCGGAAGGCGAGATGACCAGCGCGTCGACGTAATCCCGTTCCCCTGAGAGAACATGGATCACCCACGAACAGTCTCAACATGTTTATGCGAGAGGGATCGTGGCCGTCAGGACAGGAAACAACCGCATCCAGAAACGCACGAGTGGAATGACGTCTTGAAAAAGACGCAGTGTCACACCCGTGTTGCTCTTTTGTGAGGAAACGCTCTTTAAACAGTGCTGAAGCACCCAGGGGAAGACCGCGGCAACACACAGGTGGTAAGTGCAGTCCTGTGGTGCACTCACTGAAACAAACGCCCTCACCAGACCGACAGTTGCTGTGAGAACAGCAGTTTGTTATGCTGAAGCAGCGGTGAACATGCGGTCGCACTGATTGTGCCTTTTCGCCAACACAGAGCGTCCTTCTCGTTCTCTGGAGCATCTCTCTTGCAGATAGGCTTTCTTTTAGAAAAGCAGGCTTGCTTCATCAACGCCGTTCGGCTCCGAAGTGAATGACGTCAGTGCGATGCTCTCGCTTCCTGTTTATACCCGCGGTGCGGGGCGGAGCGCGAGATGCAAATCTCGCACGCCAATGGCCCATTGGCCTGTTCTCTAAATCTCGAAGCTGATAGGGGCTCTCTAAAGTGATCCCAATTCGTCGGTAATACCGACGTACGTCGTAGTGACCGACTGAAAGGGAACCCAGGTGATAACGTGAACTTCACTACCAAAGGAGTAGTATAGTACTGATAATATTTACACAATATTTACACTATAGTAGTTCTACTGATAATATTTACAATAATGTATTGAATTTGATATGTGTTTCTCACATTGTCCCACAGCAACATTACAATAGTGTTCATTAATGTTCAATGTTTTCTAATAATAATTTATCCTATTTAGTGTCCAATTCATTCATTTAACATATTTAATATTGGGGGCATCCAAGTTATTTGACATATTTGAACATTTGAAGAAAAAATAAAAGTAACACGGTAGTTACTTTTCCTGGTAATTAGTTACTTTTATAATGATGTAACTCAGTTACTATCTCAGTTACTATTTGTAAGAAGTAACTAGTAACTATAACTAATTACTTTTTTAAAGTAACGTGCCCAACACTGTTGAGGACTACTGAATCGTTACTCTGCACGTAAAATAAATAAATGCTCACATTTAGTCTAGAACTACAATAACGCCTCTGCACTTGCTCTCGATTTTTCTCAACATGGGGGCAGAGAGCTGTCAGTCAAATAAATGTGAAAAAGTAACTCAGATATTTTGTTGTAAATTTTAAAAATAATGCATTACTTTACTAGTTACTTGAAAAAGTAATCTGATTACGTAACTCAAGTTACTTGTAATGCGTTACCGAATAGTGAATGATTTCGACATTTGCATCACATACCAGCTCCCAAGCTTTTCTGATGCTGTAAACTTGCTCAGGATCTCTCACCTTGTGAAATTGTGATGAAATTGTGATGTGGAACATCTAGCATGAGTACAGTAAAAAAGGAGTCGCGACAATCTACAAAAGAGCTCAAAGAAGGAAGCAACCAAATTTTTTTCTTCTCAAGTGTGCTTTTGATAACACTATCAGTTTAATGTAGGTGGTTTAGAGTATTAATCTTTTAGTACCACTTACCGGACATTTCATTTCCAAACTGCTGTGATACAACAACCAATGATATTCACAACACAATCACTGTTTTTGAGAAACTCGAACATGCTATTTAGCAAATCACCGGACACGAAACCTGCTTCAAGCAAAGCAATATAATTTTGTAGCGCAGGCACAATTTTTTCATTACACTGGGTTGTTTAATAAACCCGGATCTGCAGTGGAAAAAAAACAAAATTGCTTGTAGCGCCCTCTTGTGGATGTGTCACCTGAAAGTGCAGCAAAATGTACCCGGAGCAACATATTTAAGGTTTTGCAGAAATGTAGGCAGAGTCGTGTATTTCCAATAAACCTAGGTTGAGACATAGGCCCAGTTTACACCTATTAAGGGCAATTTCTGGTAACCTGCATCATGCATCTCAAATGCGTCTCCTGTGAAATCTTATGATTGGAATTCGGATTGGATTTTGGATTCTGGTTAGTTCCGGGCAGTGACATCACTTGTGATACTCTTAGCCAGGCTGTTTGGTGTCCTTCTGATGTTGACTTTATCAAGGTGTAGGTGTCATCCTGGCAATGTCCATTTTTAGTTATTCCCTTTAATGACACAGTGGTTCAATTGTCTTTCTCAACTAGAGATGCGTTAAAAGGCTCTGTCACCATCAAGGAGACAAAATAGCTGCGCTGAAGGACACTCCACTCATGTGGAATGAAGTGGGGAATACATTAAAGCCAAGTACAAGAATTCATAAACCAGAAAAGCCCATTGAAATGGACTTTCTTAATCAACTTGAAGTTCCCAACCGGGGTAAGACTGAATGATTACATTCATATTGGGCACAATGAACATTCTTGCCCTTCTATGACACGGTGTGGGGTGGCCGCTGTACGCGAGTGCCGTGAGACTTTGCCAGGACCACTCACTCCCATCCACTCGCTCCCTGAGACTGGGGTGTACGTGCCGACTAGCAGCATCTCCTCTGGAGCCCCCCTCCTCTTTCCTCCGTCTCTCATTCTTCCCTCTCTGACTCTCTCTCTCTCTCGATCCTTTCTGAACAAGTGTTTGTATCCCACACTATGCCTCTCCCTGTCACCCTGTGTGCCAGCATCACCCCATAGTAACTGCCTGATGCCTTTGTTTTCTGCCTCTTGTTCAGAAACACTAATGTACAACCGCGCAGATGCACACATTGCTCTCTTTATCTTTGCCTAAGAAGGGGACAGAAAACCAATGAGGGGGAGAGAGAGGTTTGTGTTAATTGCATGCATGATGCATCACTAGTCGCATAATGAAGCTAAGGCCACCCATTCAGTGTTTGACAACATTCCCGCGTTATTGGTCACATGACGGCTGATACCTGAGTTCCATGCAAACTCTTATAGTCCTGCCGACCACTGTCAGCTTTTTAAAAGACAAATTTGGCATAGACAAGCTTAGGTGTTCGCCATCCCCGACTCTGGCAGCAGCTTGTGTTCCTCTTTTCAGGCCAGCAGCTCTGTTGAAATGAATAATTACCAGCAGAGTGAATGAAATGGGAATGTTCTGGAAACCACGTCAGAATTATCATGCTGAGTGGCTTTGGAGGTTAGGCTAACTCTCTTCTGCATGGCCAATACTTTCTGCTACAGCAAAGGAACACTCTCACGCAATGTAGCCATCAACCGTTGCAGGCATTTGTGTGGTAGTCGTGCGTCACAACTCAGTCGATATACATGTGCTCTCACACATACTTAAAAGCATAATAAACAGTTTATGAGGCTCATAGTTTTATTGCTCAAAGATTGCTCTTTCATATCTCAGGAGATCTGTTATGTTTCCACTAAAACAGCTTGCGTTAAACATTTTTTTAAACAAATTAGACAATTGTTGACAGAGAACTGTAAAATGAACTTGAATGACAACTCTGATCACTTAGGCTGCATTTACACTTGGCATTAACATGCGATCACCGTGACCCGATCAAGCAGATTGGATCATTAGCCAATCAGGACATGATGCATTTACATTTGTTCACATTAAGTGGCCTCTGTATCTGGATAATTGATCAGATTTCTCTTTTCCACAAAATATTTAAATTATGTCTGTGGCGCGTTTGAAAGGCAGAGCTTCAAATCGCTTTGTAGTGTAAAACAACTTTCACTTTAGCCTCTATTGCAGTTCACACAGCACATAATTTAACAACTGTGCACACAGCACAGAATAGAGTATTTAATCTACCAATTTCAATTAATTAATATTGTATTATGAAAAGATTATTATTTTGACGCATTTCATGATTGAAAGGAGCGCGCAAGAATTTATATTGTATGTGTAGGGAGCCCCGCACATGACATGCAGGAAAAAACTAGTAGGCTAAATTGTGTTATTAGTAAATTATATAGTTAGTAAATTGTGTGGACGATTTAGCAAATTGTGGGAACGAAATAGTAAATTGTGCTCTTTTTTTTTTTCTTGCATGTGGGTGTTCCGTTCTGGTTCCTGGAGGATCGCTGGCCGTGGTTCCACTGCATCCCTGTCACTGTTTCGCCGTGCTGCCTGCCTGCTCTCGTTGCCGTGGTTGCAGTTGTGGATCTGCGATTCGTCTTCTCATCTGCCTGCTGGTTCCTGCCTCGTTTGCCAGTGTTTATCTGTTCTTGGACTTTTCGTGAGAACCCTTGCAGCAGTTGTTGTTAAATAAAGAGTTGTTCATTGCTATTGGATCCTCCTGTCTCTCTTTCAGTACGTGTGACAATTTCGCCCTACAGCTCGGGCTGGAAACCTGTACATGGATTGTTGGTCTGATTGGTTGAAGGACTATCCAATTGCGTACAGAGTCATTTGAACTATGCCCGTTGATCATGCCTCTTGTGGTCTGATTGGTTGAAGGACTATCCAATTGTGTACAGAGTCATTTGAACTATGCCCGTTGATCATGCCTCTTGTGGTCTGATTGGTTAAAGGACTATCCAAATGTGTACAGAGTCATTTGAACTTTGCCCGTTGATCACGCCTCTTGTGGTCTGATTGGTTAAAGGACTATCCAAATGTGTACAGAGTCATTTGAACTATGCCCGTTGATCACGCCTCTTGTGGTCTGATTGGTTGAAGGACTATCCAAATGTGTACAGAGTCATTTGAACTATGCCCGTGGATCACACCTCTTGTGCAGTAGAAAATACAGAGCAGACTCCCCAGACCAATGTTCAATCTTAAAAGATTGAGCTTGGTCTGGTGATAGCCTGACAAGCGTGCAGCTCTTCATTAAGATCTCATGACTGATACACAGGCGATCGGCTCGTTCAGATAATGTTGCAAAAATTCAAATGAAAAACATGACAATTTCTTGTCAAAACTGCATCTGTTCATTATTTCTGACAGCCACACGGAGAGACTGGTGGGGATCTATGTGACGGGGTCCTCTGAATGTAGATACGATGGCTGGATTGCGTTTACATTACACTGAGATCAGATCACAATGCGTCCTCGACTACCTCTGGACCAGCACACGCTGACCGGATAACATTCTGAGCACAATCACGTTTACACTTGTCTTTTCAATGTGCATGTGGACAACTAGGATACAGTTGGCATGTTAATGGACCATTATAAAGTTATTGTTATAGTTATCATTCTTGGTGTGAATGGGCCTTAAGAGTCCGTGTGCTGTTAGTTGCACGTTTATCAGCGATACAGTGGATCAAAGAATCATTTCATATTAATTGCAAAAAACACATGACAAAGTGTGTGAGTATTGACCTTGTAGTACTGCTTTCACTCAGCAGAACACATATAACAAGGCTACAAGTTACAAGGCTATTAGGCTAATATTACACACAGGCTACAGTCCTTAAATGAGGCGTGCAGAACCCTTTGAAATTGTATCTGTTTTTATATGCTCTGCTAATAAATACTCTGTGTTCTGTCAATGCAAAATGTTAGTTTTGGTCCTCAGGCTTCCTTTTCTCTACTCTAGAGGAAGGAGGAGATAAATTATGTAACTTATGTGTTACATGATGGATGGAATAATTGAAACAAATGAAGAAGCTTTCATTACTGAAGAGACATCATCTCACTAATCCCCATCACACTATGTGGATTTATTGAAGACGAGTGCTAAGCGGAAATGTGACGTTTGCCAGATGAAGTGGACTGTCGACTTCACATCCATCTTAACGATAAACCATATATTTTTTTCTACACAAATAAGGACTCTAATTGACACCAGATGTGTGACTTGCACACGCACACACACAGAGCAAGTTAAGCGTCCTTGCATGCTGTGGCTAAGGGAATAAGTGTGCAGGAATATGCAGGGTGGAGCTGATGGACATTCTTCAGTGCTTTTGTGTCTGCTGCATTCCACCTATGAGGAAATGAACATGAATGCAAACAGCTGCTTCATGTCCATTGTTTTTCATTTGACTCTCATCATCTTCAGCACATCCCAGAGTGGCAGTCTGTCTTCTCCAATTCCTTCAAGCTAAGAAGTATGACTGTCCCGCTAAACTCTGACATTCACCCCAACTAACCTTAACAAAAATGTAAATATAGCCATAAGCAATAATCGTAAGTAGACAAAATGACCATAACTGAAAGAAAGACTAGATCCAGTTTATGTTCTGTGTCTGTGTCACGAATACAAAGTTGTGAGGTTTAGACATTTTGCTAACAATCTACAGGCCATTTAGAGATGATGGGCAACAGTCACGATTCATCTCTACCAAATGATTGGGCAAATCCAAATTCTTTTCATAACACCAAATTTTATGGGAATTGGATGAATTACCTAGCCTGGATGCCAGCCGAACTTAGCCCCGCCCACAACATTTTTACACGGGCAGTTCGGTCTGGACTTGATCGGTAGAGAAGTAATTATGCCCGAACAGAAACTGTTCGGACCAATGAAATTGTCAGGGCGGGCTTTAGACGATGATGGACAGATGATAAACAGTAACGTAATCATCCACGTCATCAAAGGCGCTTGGGTTGAATTTGTTCTAATCCTAAACGGAGAACTTGTTCAATATGCATTCACCTTTACTATTTCTCTCAGAAATGATGATCGTGTTGGTAAGTACTCTGTGTATCCTTTTTTTTACAACACCGGCAAAGATCGTTTACAGTCATCTTTTTCTTCTAACGTTAGGCTACTTATTCAAGCGTGCGTGCAGGTACAGGGTTGCCAAGTTTTTACAACAAAACCCGCCCAATTGTTAACGTTCCTCAAAACTAGCCAAAAACAAGCCCAATAGCTTTCCAGAGGGGGTTCTCCGGGAAAAAAAGGCATTTGGGGGGTAAAATATGTGTTATTTTGGCTGGACTGCCTGCTAAAAATCGCATTCCTGGGTCTGTATATCACATAATCAGGGTCGCTTCAACCCGCGGACTTGGCAACACAGTGCAGTTGAGTTCTGTTGACATTTGATAACTAACGTTATGCGTCGCTCCGTTGCTCTGATTGGTTGTAGGTCTATCCAATGGAGGTCTTTCCTGGTTCGGTTGAAACACGCCCCATAATCACAGCCCAATGGAGCAGTATCAGACTCATATTCTGACTAGAATTGAGTATGACGACGTCAGGCTATGAATTACCTGCTATATAGAACATTCCGTCAATGTTCAAGGATTCAGAGAAAAGAAGTTTCTCAGTTCTTGAAATAGAAGCCAAAAACAAATGCAGTGGTAGGATTGTCACAATACCTTAAATTATGTACTACTATAATTACTATTCCATACCAACTATACCAGCAGTTTGATGCCTGGAAGTTTCCTGATTCCTATTCCAATTATTCCTGTCCTAATCGCCATCCATGCTTTCAACCATTAACTCAAGTCAGTAACCTTCAACCCAATTTCCAACCTTTACTCTTAAAGGAACACTCCACTTTTTTTGAAAATAGGCTCATTTTCCAGCTCCCCTAGAGTTAAACAGTTGAGTTTTACCATTTCCGAATCCATTCAGACAATCTCTGGGTCTGGCGGTAGCACTTTTAGCATAGCTTAGCATAGATCATTGAATCTGATTAGACCGTTAGCATCTCGCTCAAAAATGACCAAAGAGTTTCGATATTTTTCCTATTTAAAAACGTCTCGGTTACGTATGTAACCCTCGTTCCCTGAAGGAGGGAACGGAGACGTACGTCGGAACTGACCGACGAATTGGGATCTGTTTCAGAGACCAATCTACTTCGAGTGTATTAGAAACGAGCCAATGAAGATTGGCATGCGATCACGCATTCCTAGGGTAGTGCAACTATGGAAATCTCTGGGGTGGACCCAACCTGATCCCAGGGGGGGAAGAACACGCCCAGAGATGACAGAGCGGGCTCTGTCGAGGGAAAGACACGGGGCTAACCGAGTAGGGTAGCAGATACCGTGGAGAATACACATATGGGGTAGCCGTGAGGGGACCGCAACATATGGAACCCAGCCTACACACACGTTCCACAAGCATACGGGTGCAGGCCTGGCGTCAGACGGTCCGCAACGTCTGACACCGCAAGGGTGACGGAGGAACTCGACAGGGTTAGCCGTTTCCGGGGAACACAACTGGAGCAAGAATAGACGCACGTATCCGGCCCGGAGGCGGGAGTGGCGTTTGCAAGCCGACACTAGAACGGGTACTTAGCGCTACTGGCCCCGGGGGGCGAGGATGCGGGAAGATACCGGCTCTACACGGAGGCTATAAAATCTAGCGAACGTGTTAGGTGTCGCCCAGCCCGCAGCTCTACAAATGTCTGTCAGCGAGGCACCTTGAGCCAGCGCCCAGGATGAAGCAACACTCCTTGTTGAGTGAGCCCGCACCCCGAACGGGCAAGGTACGTCTTGGAACTGGTAAGCCAAGACAATGGCATCCACTATCCAGTGGGCCAACCTCTGCTTGGAGACAGCCTTTCCCTTCTGCTGACCTCCGTAACAGACGAAGAGCTGCTGTGAGGATCTGAAGCTTTGTGTCCGGTCAACGTAAGCGCGAAGAGCGCGGACGGGACATAAAGCTAGGGCTGGGTCTGCCTCCTCCGAAGGCAGCGCTTGCAGGTTCACTACCTGGTCCCGGAAGGGAGTGGTAGGAACCTTGGGCACATATCCAGGCCGGGGTCTCAGGACAACGTGAGAGTTGGCCGGCCCGAATTCTAGGCACGATTCGTCGACCGAAAGCGCATGCAGGTCCCCTACCCTCTTGATTGAGACCAATGCGGTCAGGAGGACTGTCTTCATGGACAGGATTTTTAGCTCGACTGACTGCAAAGGCTCAAATGGAGGACCCTGGAGTGCTCTAAGCACCAGGGCTAAGTCCCAAGAGGGTATCGAGGTAGAACGAGGAGGATTTAGTCTCCTCGCACCTCTGAGGAACCTGACGATTAAGTCGTGCTTACCTACGGATTTACCGTCTACTGCATCGTGATACGCCGCTATTGCAGCGACGTACACTTTGAGGGTGGAGGGAGACAGCCGCCGCTCCAACCCATCCTGCAGGAAGGAAAGCACGACGTTAATCGAACACTTCCGGGGGTCTTCCTGGCGGGAAGAGCACCAACCGACGAACAGGTTCCACTTCAGAGCATAGAGGCGCCTCGTAGAGGGGGCTCTAACTGAAGCGATGGTGTCTACCACAGCTTGCGGTAGGCCATCTAGAACCTCCGCGTCCCGTCCAGGGACCAGACATGGAGTTTCCAGAGGTCTGGACGCGGGTGCCATAGAGTGCCCCGTCCCTGAGAAAGAAGGTCCTTCCTCAGGGGAATCGGCCAGGGAGGGGCTGTCGCGAGGAGTGTGAGTTCGGGGAACCAGGTCCGGTTGGGCCAATAGGGCGCAACTAACAAGACCTGCTCCTCGTCCTCCCTGACCTTGCACAGAGTCTGTGCAAGAAGGCTCACTGGGGGAAACGCATATTTGCGTAGGTCCCGGGGCCAGCTGTGCGCCAGTGCATCTGTGCCTAAGGTACCTCCGGTCAGGGAGTAGTACCACTGGCAATGAGTCGACTCCGGGGAAGCGAACAGGTTACCTGTGCAACCCCGAAGTGGTCCCATATCAGCTGGACGCTCCGGGGGTGGAGTCGCCATTCGCCCGGAGGTGTCGACTGACGAGAGAGCTCGTCGGCTGTCTAGTTCAGCGCACCTGGGATGTGAATGGCACGAAGTGACCTCACAAACTTCTGACTCCACAGGAGGAGATGGCGGGCGAGCCGGAGCATGCAACGGAAGCGTAGACCACCCTGTCGGTTGATGTACGCAACGGCCGCAGTGCTGTCCGAATGGACCAGTACGTGTTTGCCCTGGAGCGGTTTCTTGAACCGGGCCAGGGCAAGACGTACTGCCAGAAGCTCTAGGCAATTGATATGCCAACGCAGTTGGGGTCCCGTCCACAGACCCGAAACTACGTGCCCGTTGTACGTGGCCCCCCAGCCCGTGGACGAGTCATCCGTGAAGACCACAGCATGCCTCGACACCTGTTCTAAGGACACACCGGCCCGGAGAAACGAGGCGTCCGACCACGGGCTGAAGGTTTGGCGACAGTAAGGAGTAACTGAGACCCGGTACTGACCGCTGCGCCACGCCCATCTCGGGACTCGGTCGTGTAACCAGCGTTGAAGCAGTCTCATATGAAGCAATCTGAGCGGCGTTACCGCGGCTGCAGATGCCATATGCCCCAGGAGCCTCTGAAAAAAAAAATTCAGTGGGACCGCTGTCCTGCCATTGAACGTATTCAAGCAGTTCAACACTGACCGGACGCGCTCCGGAGTGAGGCGCGCCGTCCGGCTGACCGAATCCAGCTCCATACCGAGACAAGAGATCCTCTGCGTGGGACAGAGTTTGCTCTTCTCTCGGTTGACCCGAAGTCCCAACAGGCTGAGGTGACTGAGCACCATGTCCCTGTGTTCGCACAACTGCTCCCGAGAGTGGGCGAGAATAAGCCAGTCGTCAAGATAGTTGAGTAAGCGAACGCCGCATTCTCTGAGCGGAACAATGGCTGCCTCTACGCCTTTCGTGAAGACGCGAGGCGACAGGGACAGCCCGAAGGGCTTCAGGTCGATCGCTGCGAACCAATCTTGGGGACGGATGCACTGAAAATTGCGTTTCTGCATTAACATCTTGAACGGGAGCTTGTGCAGGGCCCGATTCAAAATGTGCAGGTCCAAGATTGGTCTTAACCCACCACCTTTCTTGGGTACAATGAAGTAGGGGCTCTAGAACCCCGACCTCATATCGGCTGGAGGAACCGGCTCGATCGCGCCCTTCGCCAGCAGGACATCGATCTCAGACCGCAAGACATGGGCATCCGAGCTCCACACTGAGGTGAAGAGGATGCCCCTGTACTTGGGAGGCCGGCGTGCGACGAATCGCATAGCCGAGTCTGATGGTACGGATGAGCCAGCACGACGGTCCGGGGAGGCCTTTTAGCCAGGCCCCCAGAGACCGAACAAGCGGGACCATCGGCACCACAGACGTACCCGGGGTGAGGCAGCGAGGTGGAGCACTCAGACCCGACTCGGGAGGCCCGGAGGCGGCCCGGAGTGTTGTCTGAGTACTCCAGGTGGGGCAGAGTGTGGGTGAGAAGGCCCGGGGGCGTCCTCGGTGCCCACACTGCTGCCCCCTGGCGAAGGGGGAGAGGGGAGGAAAGGAGTGGCAAGGCCCGGGGGCGTCGCACACTGCCAACCTGACCCTCTCAGGGCCCAGGGAGGGAGGAAACTGCTCTGAGAATGTGGGTACCGCTGTACTCCGGAGAGCCAGCGGCAGGACCGAACCGAAAAAATATTCTCCCCCCGGTCCTCCTCCGGGGGAGGGAGGGGTGCGGACACCATCTCCCCGAGCAGTTTGCCATCTCGCTGGGCTGCCCGTTCCAGGGCCGCTCGCCCATGTGCTTGCTAGCGGACTCGCGGTATCCTGGACGGGTTGGGCACATCCCCTGCGCCCGGCCACCTGCTGCCCGGGTGGAGGCTGCTGCTTGGCTTAGCAGGGGTGGAGGCGGACGCAGGGGGGGCACCCTCGGCGACAAGCAGATGGAGGTGCTGCAGCCGACGACTGGGTGGAGGCAGCAGCTAGTCGTCGGGGCAGTATGGTTTTTTTTTTTTTTTTTTAAAACCACCTCCATCCACTTCTGGGCCACCGAGAACTGCTGGGCGAGTTCTCGACAGCGTCGCCGAAGAGGCTAGCCTGACAGACAGGGGCGTTGAGGAACCGAACTTTGTCAGGCTCACGCATATCTGCCAGGTTTAGCCCCGGCTTTCTGGACCACTAACGTGGACATCGCCTGACCCAGGGAGCGTGCAGTGACTTCCGTCACCCGGAGAGCGAGGTCCATCACTGCACGCAGTTCCTTGCATAACCCCTGAGTCAAGACTACCCTTGTGCATGCAGGAGAGAGGGTAGTGAGAGAGCGAAAAAATTTATACAGATTATGGCCCTCTTGGCGTTCCATATTTTGACACCAATATCCACACTGCTAAATTCTTCCAATGCACATCCAGGCAGCCATCCTGGAAGGCATGGCTGTCAACACTGAATCTGATTCAGCATGAGCACACACTATTATAGTGGGAAACTCAGCGTCATCATCTCCAGCGCATAACAGCCCTCTCTCCGATGCAGCAATTGACATCTGTCCTCTGCCAGAGCCACAAATGAAATGCTGGGTCCCCCTTTTTTTTTTTTTTTTTTTTTAAAGGACCAGCAATCCCATCTGGGCTACCAGCAGGCATGAGAGACAGTGGGCGTGGCCGCCAGACTCGACGGCACACGGCACGCTGAACGCTCAAGCCCCTATTAAAGGGGCAGGACGAACAACGCGCCGACGTGGCCATGTTCCCATGAGAGAACATGAACCACCCACGAACAAAGTCTCAACATGCTCATGATGCGATAGAGGAGTGGGGGCCCGAAGAGATGTACCCGGCGGGGATGCCCCACTGTTATCCTCAGGTCACCAAGGCTTATTAACTAAAATAATCCTTTTCTGGAGCACCAGAAAAGAAACTAGATCAGGGAATAAGCAAAGGGACTCAACCCCGTTTGAGGTTTCATAGTCTGGACCGCGCATCTAGAGAGCGCCGAGTGACGCGCTGGGTTGCCGTGGCAACCCCCGCTGTCAGCCGGCGCTCGACGGCACACGGCGCGCTGAACGCTCAAGCCTTTACGAGAAAGGTGAGACGAACAACGCGCCGACGTGACCATGCTCTCCTGAGAGAGCATGAATCACCCACGAAAGCAATCTCACATGTTTGTATGTGAGAGAGATCGTGGCCGTCAAATGAGGACAGGAAACAACCGCATCCAGAAACACACGGTTTGAATGACATCTTGAAAAAGACGCAGGGTCAAACCGTGTTGCTCTTTTAGTGATAGAGAGAAGAGAGAACCGCTCCAACAAGTGCCGAGGCACACAGGGGAATAGCCGCGGCTTACAGTGGTTTAAAGGTGCAAGCCCACTGTAAAGCACTCAGAGGAAACGCCCAGCGAACCGACAGATTTCTTCTGCTCGCGACCACCGCTGTAAAGCGCCGTCACACCGACACTGGAACAGGTAAGCTGATCTTCTCGTAGAGACTCGTTTAGTTTGTGTAAACACACTCTTCGTAGGAACATGTAATGCTCGGCTCCGAAGTTGAAAGCGGTATGCGGCACTTCCACTTCCGTATTTATACCCGCGGACGCGGGGCGGTGCGTGGAATGCGTGATCGCATGCCAATCTTCATTGGCTCGTTTCTAATACACTCGAAGTAGATTGGTCTCTGAAACAGATCCCAATTCGTCGGTCAGTTCCGACGTACGTCGAACGTGACCGACTGAAAGGGAACTTGACTCTTCTGTAGTTACATCATGTACTAAGACCGACCGAAGGAAAAAATTAAAAACTCTTTGGTCATTTTTTTTAGCGAGATGCTAACGGTCTAATAAGACTCAATTATCTATGCTAAACTATGCTAAAAGTGCTACTGCCAGACCCAGAGATCGGCTGAATGGATTCGAAAACGGTAAAAAATCAACTGTTTAACTCTAGGGGAGTTGGAAAATGAGCCTATTTTCAAAAAAAGTGGAGTGTCCCTTTAAAGCTGGCATGAAATGGAAATGTATTCCTTACAACATCAAAGCTCACATTTAGATCTCCCTCCATCCAATCAACAACGATGGATATAACCAGGTCCCTGTCTTACATTTTTCTCTGTTTCCATAATTTGTTTCACTTGAATGTGTCACAATGTGGAAGAAAAGGTCTGTTGCTACCTCAGTTATACTGTGCTTTTAACCCCAACCCCTAATCTCAGCCTTCAAATCCTAATCATTATCTCTACGCCTAATTTCAAGCCCAAACGTAAATCCTAACCCCTATCCCTTTGCAGTCCTAAGCAAATCCTATTGAGTAAAACCACACATGATTCTAGTGCTGGTCCAGATCTGTTGATTGGGTCAATGTGCTGTTTTGTTGTGTGTGTTTTTTTTTTGTGGCAGGATTGTGAAACCACATTAAAATGTTTCCCTCTTTCTGACCTATATGCTGTGAATTGGATAGTGGGTCTCTGTTTTTGCAGAGCGGGAGGAACAAACCACTTGTAGCCTCAAGAGGAGACCCATAGACATATTATGATTGCGTAAAGAGACCAGTGGAAAGAAAACCATGTTTGTGAGTTAGTGGGTGATTGAGAGACAATCCAGGGATTGAGCAATGGCTATATAATTTCGATTCCCTTAGGTGCAGTTGAGCAGTGAAGCAGTAGGGGGCAGTCTCATCTCAGACACAATGAATGCAGAAGACAGTGCAATGAGGTCATTGGCAACCATAATCTTTTTTAAATTTGGGGTTACAAGACCCCATTCAAGGAACTTATGGCTCCACCAGTGCATTCACAGGGTTGTGCCCGTTGCTTCCTCCCAAACCTGACTCATCGATATAATATTTATAGTGGTTGACACAATTATTTGCATCATAATAGAAAACATATTGGACACATGACACCAGTTTTGTAGGGCAGGGATTTTACGAGTTGTGAGAGGAGAATGAGTGCATGGGAGAAGCTTTGCTGAAAGGATGGTGATTTACTGTCATTGAGATGGCTAACTCAGCGTGGCTGGATGCCTTTCTCTCAGACAGGAAGCAGCTGCTCTTCTGGAGAATCCTGGGGAGGTTTGAGGAGGGATGGAAGGTGATTGTCCTCTCCACTGGGTAAAGCCTCTGCTGATATTAGAATACAAATCAGAGAAGATAATTTTTTGGTGTTTCTACCCCCACGCTCAAACTGAGGTACCATAATTAGGGCCCTTTATGAAATCAGTTTTCTTTTCCCCCCAAATTCCTTTTTTTATTTGCTGTATTCTATTTTAATGGTGAAATTTTAATAATCATTAAGCATGTCTATTGAATTGAAATCATAAATCATCAACCTTTTTAACATAATTTAACATTAATTGTATAGCCTGACGTTGTCATACTCAGATTCTAGTCAGAATATGAGTCTGATTCTGATCCAGTGGGCTGTGATTATGGGGCGTGTTTCAACCGAACCAGGAAAGAAAATGCTTCTGCTCTCAATTGGATATACCTACAATCAATAATGTAAAGTGTGTTACAAATAAAATGTATTAATATTATTATTAATCAGAGCAACGGAGTATGTGACATGTTGAGCGACATATAATTGTCAACAGAGCTTAACTGCATGCACGCTGGAAGAAGTAGAAGAAAAAGATGAGTGCAAATGATCTTTGCCGGTGTTGTAAAATAATTTAAGGATACACGGAGTACTTACCAACACGATCATCATTTTTGAGAGAAATAGTAAAGGTTAACGCATATACGAACAAGTTCTCCGTTTAGGATTAGAACGAATTCCACCCAAGTGCTCTTTGGTGACGTGGATGATACTGTTGATCATCTGTCCATCATCGTCTAAAGCCCGCCCTGGCAATTTAATTGGTCCGAACAGCTCTGGTTCGAGCATAGTTGCACCACAACGGATCAAGTCCGGACCGAACTTCCCAAACTCAAATATTGTGGGCTACGTTCGGCTGTAAGATTAAAAATTACGGCTGTAAGATTAAAATTTTTTCCCCCAAAAAATTCTGTTTTCCGTTTGGCTTGAAGTATTAGTTCACTTCAACATGAAAATTTCCTGATAATTTACTCACCCCCATCTCATCCAAGATGTTCATGTCTTTCTTTCTTTCTTCCTTCAGTTTTTTGAGTAAAACATTCCAGGCTTTTTCTTCACATAATGGATTTCAATTGCAACAAACAGTTGAAGGTCCAAATTAATGCAGTTTCAAAGGGCTTCGAAGGGCTTCAGAGGGCTCTACGCAATCCCACCCAAGGAATATCTTATCTAGCCAAACCATCGGTCATTTAAAAAAAAACAACAAAAAACTTTTATATACTTTTTAACCTTAAATGCGTGACTTCAGTGTTGCTCTTCTTCATGATGTATGACACCATCACGTTGGAAAGATCACGGCCATGACATATGTGGAAGTACTAATCCTTTAAGTTTTTCTAGATTTATGATTTAATACAAATGTATTCTCAACAACAGAGGTAATCAAGTTGTCACTTTCTGTTTGTTTAAGGCTGGGCCACACTAAAAGATTAAAAAAAAAAAAATTGTCAGAGACCACATCTAAAAATGTTTAGATGAAGTTGCGGAGATGGTGTGAACATGGACTTTACATGTTACAGTGTGAGCTGGAGGTGAGTCTTCCGTCAGCTCGCTTTCTGATTGGGCATTGTTTAGTTTCATGAGACAATCTATAGTGTGTACACACATGTTGAATTCAAGATTTTGGCGGCTCCGACATTTTTCCAAGCAGATTCAAGCATTCTGAACACACCTCACACCACAGGAAAATCTGATAAAACAATCTGTAGAACCAATCGGGACTTTAACTAGGATTGTCGGAAGGGGAGAAACCGGTCCAAAATCACCCCGAATATCTAGTGTGTAGCAGACTTAATTTGTTCATTTTTGTTTCCTTTGTTCCTAGTTTTCCGCCAGTCTTTAGTTACCATGGACACTCATTCAATCATTTACGCAGACACTTTTATCCAAAGCGACTTACAGTGCCCTTATTACAGGGACAATCCCCCTGGAGCAACATGGAGTAAAGTGCCTTGGTGACCACTGGGATTGAACCAGCAACCTTCTGCATATCAGTTCCATGGTTTAACCCACCGGACCACCATCTCACATGGACCACCATCTCACACCATCTCATCTCACATCATCACACCTGTTCATTATTAAGTTCATCATCACTGTGCATTCGTTTACACGACAATGATGTACTAAAAACTGAAAAGGTTTTCTTTGTACAGATGACCACATTATCAAAATGATCCCCGATCACACCGAACCACGAAAATGACAAAAAAAACTCTGTATTATGCATGCACTGTTAATTCTGAAGTATATGACAGTTCAAAGTGACAATGTCTTTCACGATTAGGGTGACCACCCGTTTTGCGGGACAGTCATACAAGTGTCATACACTGTATACAACACAAAATACACTGTATTCAGCACAAACTGGGCTACCATAATATGTGAGCAACATGTATGTACATGCTTGTATTTTTGAGAGAATAACATTTATGTGAGGTTTTTGAAAAAAAAAAAAAATTCACTGAAATAGGGCCAATAAATATGTGTCCACAAGACTTCCCCAAACTGTTCCCACAATGTTGGGAGCATGAAATTGTCCAAAATGTCTTGGTATTCTGAAGCATTAAGAGTTCCTTTCACTGGAACTAAAGCCCCATTTCCACCAAAATTACCCGGAACAATTAGTACCAGGAACTTTTTTTACAGGAACTTTTTTTCCACCAGACCTGCTACTGTCTGCGTTTCCATTGCGGTTTAAAGTACCGAGAAGATTAGGCAAATTAGTCTGGTGATGTAGGACTGCGCGCGGCGCGACTGCTCCTCCCAGTCAGTGACGGACAGTAATAATTTTTGTGCGATACTGTCTGCAACAATAACAAGTGGAAGAGATGCAAGCAGCGCTGCTTTTGCTGGTTATGTATTGGTTTACTAAAGAGGTCATTAACAAAACGGCGGAAAAGCGACGAGCACTGATACTAAAGCGTATTCAGAATGCTCGTAAAGCTAGATTTAAAATAAGACAAAGTATGTTATCAGCTATTACGGACATTGACCGTGAGATGGCTGAGACGAACGCGTGCCATCGGACAGAAAGAGCAAGACTGATATTTGCTGAACGCAGAACGATCCTCGCAAAATACTTTTTAAAATGCCGGTTGAAATAAAATGCTGCGTGAGCTCAACCAATCAGCATGTTCAGCGCCCAAGTCCCACCCCCGAAAGTTCCCGAACTTTGAAAAAGTACTACCTCGGGAGCAGGGCCGCTCGGAGGGGGAAATATTTACCCGGAACTTCATTTAGACCCTGGTTCCTGCGGTCGAAACACACCGAGTACCACCCCAAAGTCCCTAGTTCCTGGTAAAAGTTCCTGCGGTGGAAACGTGGCTTAAGGGGCATAGCACAACCCCTGAAAAATAACCCCACACTATAATCCCCCCTCCACCAAACTTTACACTTGGTTCAATGCAGTCAGGCAAGTACAATTCTCCTGACAGAGAAGCGTGATTGGTCACTCCAGAGAACATGTATCCACTGCTCTAGAACCAAGTGGCGGCGTGCTTTACACCACTGCATCTGATGCTTTGCATTGAACTTGGTGATGTAAGACTTGGATGCACAGGTGGCAACCTATCACAGTACCACGCTTGAATTCACTGAGCTCATGAGAGCGATCCATCTTTCACAAATGTTTGTAGAAGCGTCTGCATGCCTGGGTGCTTGATCTTACACACCTGTGGCCATGGAAGTGATTGGAACTCTGAATTCAATGATTTGGAGGGGTGTCCCAATACTTTTGGCAATATAATGAATACATAGGCCTCCTCACGCAGATTGGGTAGATTATCTAAACATGCTCCTCACAAACTTTGACAAAACATCCTTAAAGTTAAAACATGGAAGGAAAATTGTGTGATATTTCTTAGTTTCAGTAATTGTATTATTATGGTTATTATTACTTTGAGAAGTACATTCTACTGAACAATAGTAATAAATTTGTCACAATTTCTACAAGATGATGTCTTTTTGCGTTTTTTGTAGATCTCTCGTAGTCATGCTTTTCATACAGATGCAAATTTGCACACTAAAAGAACTGATGTTATGTGCTCCAGATTTTGCCTGGAAGCTCTAACTCTCTTCTGCTTTTTTCTGGTTCCTGCACGTGTTATTAGTGTGACATCCTGTGACTTTATATGGTAGTTAGTGAATGCCAAACATATTTTGCCCTTAGTTATTCAGATATCACTTGCTGTAGCATTTGATGCTTTACAAGCATCAGATGCACAGCTGTTGTCTGGTGTAATGTGATATGTAATATGATCCCTGTAAAATGAAATCAGAAACACTCCTTGGATGTGGCTCACAAAAAAAATAAAAAAAATAGGCATCATCTTCTAAAACTTGGCTAGAAGTAATTTGGCTTTTAATAGGTCAAGTTGGCTCTGTAGGTTAAAACTATGTTTGGCAGGGAAATCTAGATGGTCAGAAATGTTAATGCCGAATTCAAATGTCCACAGAATTGCACACCACCCAAAGAGGATCTTCATTGACTGTAAATCACAGTGGCGTGTCTGCAGGGGCTCAGATCACACTTCAAAGACCTGGAGCCCCTCGCTATCCTCACCCAGAAGCAAGGTATCCCCCACCTTCTTTCCTTTGCCTGAGAAGAGACTAGAGAGAGAGAGAGGATATATCCTGCTGGTTGGGGTTTGATGTGGAAGGAGGCATTGTGAAAAGTGCAGTGACCCCAGACGTAGGCTGATGGGATGGGGAAACCCGCATGAAAGTGCTTGAGTGATAGACATAACAGCAAAGAATCCTGAGACGACAGGGCCTCTTAGCTCTCACAGAACTTTAATAGTCATGCTCATGAGCTGGCCATGTGCGCCCCATGCAGCAAAACAAGAAGAACATCAAAGGACTCGGCTTGCTCCACTTTTATATGAGATCATGCAAGCACTTTTCTTTATTATCTGCAGCTTCACAGCTGTAGTAGATGTGGTGGCTGGACAAGTGCTTCTCATCTCGCAGGATCTCCCTGATGTGCACATGTTGCCCCCAGTCAGCTGGTAAATCTGACATCTTTGTTGAAGCATCACTGCCACAACATAAAACGGGTAAATGCTCAAGTCAGTTGTCAGTACTTATCCATGCCATGGTTTCGCTGCATAATCTTAAAAAGAGTTCCTGTTTTATGTTTTTCTAAATGTTTCTGCGTCTTGGTCACACCACCTGTGTTTTGTTGATCACCCCACATTGACTTAGCTGTTTTTTCATCATGAAATGAAAATCCATTCAATATTTTGCTATCTCCAATGTTATAGATCTTATTGTGAACAATTAATCAATGAATTGGTTTCTTTTTTTTCCCCCAATCACGTAATGTTTCATCAAAATGTCATAACTGGATCTTCTGGTGAAAACAACAGACTTCTCTCTGGTGACGTATGCAGGACTCATTTAGTTATAAACTCGCAATTCTTAGTTTATATTAGGGCTGTAATCAACCAAAGAAAATCTTGGTCGACTGAAGTCCTGAAATTTTCGACTAAAAATCGACTAAAATAACGTTAGGAAAAAAAACCTTAAATGAATAAGCTGCACACTGTGCGCAGTACTTGGTAGCCTTGTTGTCTCCCTAAATTAATTATAAATAAACATAAAAAACTAGTAGGCTAATTGCAGTATATTAAATAGTTTTTGAGCTGATTATTTTGCACTGAAATGAGTCTGACACACGAGTCTGTGGCTCTGACAGCGTCGCATCGCATGCACCTGCGAGCTTCCGAAAATATAGCACTATGTGTTGTCAACTAGATATCATCACAAGAACTTTTGAGGAATATGCAACATAATTTAGACAATTGTTTTTGTCATATGTATTATAATAACTGACAGACACTCATTGCAGCCGCTCTGTGAAGCTCAAACATATGAGCTAAGCTGAGCTCAGCTTCGCGGCTGAGACACGAATAGACTATTAACTTAAAGCTTTTACTCTTAAACACAAAAGGCACGTCCACTTTAATAAAAAAGAAATATTTATTAAACAAGCCAGATCAAGAGCAGAAACAACGCTCTCACAATTAAATAAATAATATACAAGAAAACTAGCCTTCTTCAATCTGTATCTCTCTCCAGCGGGTTGGGCTAATCCAAAATAAGTGAAACAATGGGGGTGTTCTGAAGACAGACTGTTACCTGTGAAACAGGGGTGCTCTGAAAACACCCCCATTAGCAATTAGTGCTCTCCACCTGATGAAATGAACGCGGCGCGGCAAAACTGATGAAATGAACGCGGCAAAACTGACAGTACAGATCCACTAATAGCGCGGTGTTGTGACGCTTCCCCTCATGTGTATGTTGATGTACGTTCCTCAAGTTTACCGCTATGGGTGTGCGTTTGAGCCAGCGGTGAATGAAACACAAAGGACCCGCGAGAGACTCTTCGCCAGCGGGTTGGGCTAATCCAAAATAAGTGAAACAATGGGGGTGTTCTGAAGACAGACTGTTACCTGTGAAACAGGGGTGCTCTCAAAACACCCCCATTAGCAATTAGTGCTTTCCACCTGATGAAATGAACGCGGCGCGGCAAAACTGATGAAATGAACGCGGCAAAAAATCGACCAATCAGAATTTTGGTCGAGCCAGAACGTATCGACTAATAATCGACTAATCGACTGGGAGATTACAGCCCTAGTTTATATCTCACAATTCAGACTATTTCTCGCAATTCTGACTTTATTTTTCGCAATTGTGAGTTAATATCTCACAATTCAGACTTTATTTTTCGCAATTGCGAGTTTACATCTCGCAATTCTGACTTTATTTCTCGCAATTCTGAGTCTATATCTCACAATTCTGACTATATCTCGCAATTGTGAGTTTGCATCTTGCAATTTTGACTTTATTTCTCGCAATTCTGGGTCTATATCTCACAATTCAGACTTTATAACGCTCAATTGTGAGTTTACATCTCGCAATTCTGACTTTATTTCTCGCCAATTCTGAGTCTATATCTCACAATTCGGATTATATCTCACAATTCTGATTTTATTTCTCGCAATTGTGAGCTAATATCTCACAATTCAGACTTTATTTTTTGCAATTGCGAGTTTACATCTCGCAATTCTGACTTTATTTCTCGCAATTCTGAGTCTATATCTCACAATTCTGACTATATCTCGCAATTGTGAGTTTGCATCTTGCAATTCTGACTTTATTTCTCGCAATTCTGGGTCTATATCTCACAATTCAGACTTTATAACGCTCAATTGTGAGTTTACATCTCGCAATTCTGACTTTATTTCTCGCCAATTCTGAGTCTATATCTCACAATTCGGATTATATCTCACAATTCTGATTTTATTTCTCGCAATTGTGAGCTAATATCTCACAATTCAGACTTTATTTTTCGCAATTGCGAGTTTATCAATATTTCTCCTCATCTGCACACTTTTGAACTAAAAGCCCTGATGGGATGTTGTTTTATCGCGAGACTTCATGACGAACATAGAGGACTTTTTTTATGAATGACATCAGCTGATGCTCATATTACAATCAAAGGTACCGACGCAGTTTTCATATTCATAACTCCTGACACATATTAACAAATTACGGTCACTATATGACTTTGAGAATAAAACAGAGGTACAAAATGGAAGTTTGAGTCTTAGATCTTTTAAATGATGTATAGTTTGTCAAGGTAATTACTTACATCTGACAGTAATTTTGAGCTAATTTAAACAAAGAAAGCTTTTTACATATAGAGGTATACAATATGTTCGGCTAAGATGAGGAATATAGCAGTGGATTAAGGTAGTGCAATGAAGTATGGACAGAAGCTATCCGAAAAAAAAGTGTAAAGTCAAGTTTGCACGGTTTACATGGAGTCAATGTCCGTGTGAGCGCCACTGGTGGCTTGAGAAGCAAACATACTCCAGTCTGTGTTTAGAAACCTTTCCTGGAGTGTGGAATCTACCCCCGCAGGCCACACCTTGATGGTCTTCACTGATGGCTTCACACGGTTGATGAGGGGTGCATATTTGGGGGTGAGGAACAAAGAAAGGTGATCTGACTGTCCCAGGTGGGGGAGGGGTGTTGCAACGTAAGCTCCAGCCATGTTTGTGTAAACATGGTCTAAGGTTTTGTTTCCTCTGGTGTGACAGGAAACATGCTGGTGAAACTTGGGTAGCACTGACTTTAAGTTTGAGTGATTAAAGTCACCTGCAACAATAAACGCAGCTTCCGGGTGATCAGTCTGTTGTTTACTGATGGCTGTGTGAAGTTCTTTCATAGCAAGCTTGGCATCAGCATCCGGGGGAATATAGGCTGCAGTGATAATGGTGGAAGTGAACTCCCGCGGTAGATAAAACGGTCTACATTTAACCATGAGAAACTCAAGGTTAGCTGAACAATGACTCCCAACAATAGCAGTGTTTGTGCACCAAGCTTTGTTAATGTAAATGCACAATCCACCACCTCTGGTCTTACCGGAGCCATCTAATGTTCTATCCGCCCGGAGTGTGTGGCGTACCGCTAGCTCAATAGCGGTGTCCGGTATTCCGCTGTTTAACCAAGTTTCCGTGAAGATTAGGACGTTATAGTTCAAAAGTTTCTTGCTGTGTGTGATGCTGAGTCGAATCCATTTTGTTCACTAGCGATCGTACATTGGCAAGGAAAATGCTGGGTAAAGAGAGCTGGTGTGGTGTTAGCCTTAGCTTAGCTCTTAGTCCTCCACGCTTCCCCCACCTTTGTTTACGATCTCGACGCCGCCTGCGAGCACTTCCGCCCGGCCGGGTAGAGTGCAAGAAAATTACCACATAATTGCAGAATCTGGAGAGACCGAGAGCCTCGCAATGTACTCGTGCCACCATCTTGGGTGACTGATCTTTGGCACTGATAAGAAAAAAAGCAAGCCAATCATGCCGGCGCGACGGCCGACTCGAGAGGGTTAAGTCCATTGATTTAGGTTTTTTTGGGGACGGGACTGATAGTGGAGCGTTTGAAGCAACAGGGAACTTCACAATGCTCCAATGATCTGTTGAAGATCTGCGTGAAGACTGGGGCCAGTTGGTCAGCGCAGGCTTTCAAACAGGCAGATGAGATGCCGTCTGGGCCTGAAGCTTTCCTAGTCTTCTGTTTTTTGAAGACTCTGGTCACATCCTCCACACAGACCTTAAGCTCCGGTTGGATGGCAAGGGGGGGTGGGGGGTGCAGGAGGTGATGGGGTGTGAAGTGCAGATCAGAGCGGAGTGTGGTGTGAGACTGGGCTTTTCAAACCTGCAGTAGCATCAATGCATTGAGATCCTCAGCCAGTTGTTGATTCTCTACAGAACGGGGGGATGGTGACTTGTAGTTGGTAATGTTCCTCAAGCCTGTCCAGACTGAAGCCGTGTCATTTGCTGAAAACTGGTTTCTCAGCTTTTCAGAGTAGCTTCTTTTAGCAACTCTGATCTCCTTTGTCAGTCTGTTTCTGGCCTGGTTATACAAGACTTTATCCCAACTTCTGTAAGCATCCTCTTTGGTTTCCCAGTAAACCATGGTTTATCATTAGTGAATGATAAGAATGTCCTGGTAGGAATGCATGTATCCTCACAGAAACGGATGTATGATGTTACAGTATCTGTGAGCTCATGCAGATCAGTGGTAGCAGCTTCAAAAACAATCCAATCAGTGCAATCGAAGCAGGCTTGTAAGTCCAGCTCTGCTTCATTAGTCCATCTTTTTACAGTCCTTATTACAGGTTTAGCTGATTTCAGCTTCTGCCTGTAGGTCGGTATAAGATGAACCACACAGTGATCAGAGAGCCCCAAAGCTGCCCGTGGGACAGAGTGATATGCATTCTTTATTGTTGTGTAACAGTGGTCCAGTATATTAATGTCTCTGGTGGGACATGTAACGTGCTGTCTGTATTTTGGCAGTTCACGGGAGAGATTTGCTCTGTTAAAATCCCCAAGAATGATTAAAAGAGAGTCTGGATACCTTTGTTCAGTTTCAGCTATTTGTTCAGCCAGCTGTTGTAGCGCCGCGCTCACACATGTGTCTGGAGGAATGTAAACATTCACAAGAATAAATGTGGAAAACTCCCGCGGCGAGTAGAAAGGTTTACAGTTTTTTAAGTGCGCTAGATTAGGAGAGCACATCATCTTCAGCGTTGTTACATCTGAACACTTCGTTACTGTAGAAACACAATCCACCACCTCTCATTTTCCTTGTTAGTTACGCGATGCGATCCGCTCGGAACAGCTGGAAGCCCGGCAGATATAATGCATTGTCCGGTATGGCTTCACTCAGCCAGGTTTCAGTGAAGCACAGTGCAGCAGAGTTTGAAAAATCCTTGTTAACGCGGGTGTGGAGAAGAAGTTTGTCCATTTTGTTAGGAAGGGATCGGAGATTCGCAAGATGAATACTAGGGAGTGCAGAGCGGAGGCCGTGCGCGGAGTTTAACCAGTGCGCCGGCTCGCTTCCCCCGTTTGTGTCTGGCCACGCATTTGAAAAACACAGCCGTGGCTCCGACGAGAAAATCAAACAAAACGTCTGAATAGTCAAAAACTGTAGAAATGTTGTCTGGTGTGTGTTTCCTAATGTCCAGTAGTTCGTCTTTGGTGAAACTGATCGGAAAAGAATGACTAAACGCAGAACAAACAAACAAAAACAACACAATAGCTGAAGAGCTCCATAACGAGCGTGAATGCACGGCGACCCCGCACAGAACCGCGACGATCGCAGCTGAACGAGTTGTCTTCGCTGAAAGGAAACAGAGTGAAAGACAGGAAAGAAGCAGATCAACGAATGCGGATTAAAAGGGGGAGAGGAATCGCAAGTCTGATGAACAAAGAAACATTAAGAGGAGTGAGTAAACAAAATGGCTGGATTAACGGTAGCATTGGATCATTTGACGAATCCGTGGAACAGTGGAGTGCCTATACTGAATGTTTTGACTACTTTGTGCTGGCAAATGAGATCAAAGACGCAGCCATAGTGCCAACTTTTCTGAGTGTCATGGGTGTGAAAACGTTTAATCTGCTGCAGAGTTTAACACAGCCAAACAGACCGGTTGACATATAAGGAAATAGTGGGTTTACTTAAAGACCACTATTCACCGAAACCACTGATTATCACTGAAAGATTCAGATTCCACAAAAGAAATCAGCAAGATGGCGAATCCATCTCTCAATTTGTGGCTGTGTTGAAATAACTATCTGAATATTGTGAGTTTGGCCAGTCACTGAGTGACACCATACGTGACAGGCTTGTCTGTGGTCTTCAAAGTGAGGCTATACAAAAACGACTACTAACTGAAAGCAATTTAACGTTACAAAAGGCCATAGAAATCAGCACATCTATGGAAATGGCCGCAAAAGAGGCACAACAACTAAGTGCATCGACCCAAGTGCACAAGGTTTATGCAAACAAAAACAAGTCAAACTCAGATAAACCATGATATCGATGCGGAAAAGGGGGACATCAGCCAGGAGACTGTTGGTGCAAGGACATGAACTGTAGAAATTGTGGCAAAAAAGGTCACATTGAGCGTGCCTGCAAAAACAAAAAGACACAACCAAGTAATTACACTGGACCTAAAATGAAAAGTCATCAAAAATTCAAACAAAAGTTTGTGAACCAAATGGAAAACACTCAGACAACACTGAGTGATTCCGATACAGATGACGAGGACGCTCTATGTGTTTTATCTGTTTCAGGAGAAGGACGAGGCTACTGAGTGACTCTGTTTCTGGAAGGAAAACCAGTACGCATGCAGGTAGACACAGGAGCTGCGGTGTCATTGGTGTCAGAGACCACATTAAAGGAAATGCTGCCGCATCGCATTCCTCAGCCATCCAACATCACACTAAAGACATACACCGGGGAGCTAATTCCTGTTAAAGGGGTAATTGAGGTGACTGTTGAACTCAATATGCAAAAAAGGAAACTACCACTGTATGTTATTGATGGCAATCACCCAGCTTTGCTAGGAAGGGCTTGGCTAGAGAAGATTAAGCTGAATTGGCAAGAGGAGCATCTGATCAATGAAAACACAAGCCTGCAAGGAATTCTAAATAAATATGCAGATGTGTTCAGTGATGAACTTGGAAGTATGAAGGGCATTGTAGCGAAATTGACAGTGAAGCCAGGCAGTCAGCCAAAATGTTTGAAAGCCAGACCTGTAGCATATGCACTTAAACCCAAGGTGGAAGCCGAACTGAAGAGACTCATAAAGGCTGGAGTACTACGACCAGTACACACCAGTGAATGGGCTACACCTATCGTGCCGGTCATGAAGAAGGATGGGTCCCTTCGATTATGCTGAGATTTTAAGGCAACCGTTAATCCAGTTCTGACCCCAGAGCAGTATCCGCTGCCACTTATCGAGGATCTCTTGTCTGGTCTTGCTGGGGGCCAACGGTTCAGTAAAATAGATTTGTGCCAGGCATACTTACAGATGCACGTGGACCCGAGCACACAAAATCTTCTTACCATTGTGACGCATAAGGGAATGTATCAATTTCAGAGACTTCCATTTGGGATTACCTCGGTGCCAGCACTATTTCAAAGAGCAATGGACCAGATTCTCAGTGGGCTGACCGGGGTGCAGTGCTACCTTGATGATTTGCTGATTACCGGAAAGGATGAGCAAGAACATTTGAGTAATTTGGAAGCCACCTTGCAAAGACTGCAGAGTTTCAGACTGAAGGTCAGGAAGGACAAGTGTGAGTTTTTCTGCCTTTCCGTTGAGTATTTAGGCTACGTAATTGATGGTTCGGGGCTTCATAAGGCACCCTCAAAAGTGAAGGCAATAGTGGAAGCACCAGCTCCGCAAACGTTAGTCAGCTTTGGTCTTTTTTGGGGCTGTTGGCTTATTATGCAAAGTTTGTGCCAAATCTAGCTAACAGGCTAAAACCACTGCACGAACTACTGAACAAATTCAAAAAGTGTGAATGGACTAAACAATGTGAGAAATCATTCACTGAAGTGAAAATGGCTTTAGCGCAGTCTGAAGCACTCACCCATTTTAACCCCGCTCTGCCAGTGCAGCTGGCATGTGACGCGTTGTCATATGGCGTGGGGGCGGTGGTGTCACACATCATGCCATCAGGTGAGGAAAAACCCATCGCTTTTGCATCACGAACTTTGAGCAAGGCTGAAGGCAACTATGCTCAAATTGAGCGTGAGGCACTTGCCATTGTGTTCGGGGTGAAGAAATTTCATCAGTTCTTGTTTGGAAGACGATTTACGCTCCTAACAGATCACAGACCTCTCACCTCCATCTTTGGCCCACATTCAGGCATTCCTTCACTGGCAGCTGCAAGAATGCAGCGTTGGGCCCTTCTCCTTTCTGCACATCAGTATGATATCAAAAACAGACGATCAGAACATCATGCCAATGCCGATGGGCTTTCCCGACTGCCGTTGCCCACTACTCATCCACAACCAGCAAAGGCGGAAATCTTCTATTTCAAAGAGGTGGACAATTCCCCTGTAACAGCAGCTCAGGTAAAAAAGCACACACATACTGACCCAGTGATGTCCAAGGTTTTGGATCTCGTGCTCAAAGGGGAAGTGGGAGAAATGTCACCGCTCTTAAGGCCTTCTGAGAGCAGGAGAAATGAGCTAACAGTTGAATCTGGTTGTCTACTATGGGGCTCAAGGGTCATTATTCCACCACCCTTGAGGAAACAAGTACTTGAGGAGCTTCATTCTGGACACTGTGGAGTAGTTCGGATTAAGGAAATCGGCCGTAGCTACCTTTGGTGGCCAGGTGTGGACTCTGAAATTGAAGAGAAGGCCAAATCGTGCAGTGCACTTCAAAAGCTGAGAAATACCCCTCAACCAGCCACGTTACACCCCTGGCACTGGCCTGAGGAACCATGGGTGAGAGTTCATGTTGATTTGCAGGGCCATTGGAAGACCATATGTTTTTAGTTCTTATGGATGCCCACAGCAAATGGCCAGAGGTTGAGATAATGAAAAGCACTTCATCAGTGAAAACGGTGGAAGTCCTTCGTTCAATTGGTTTTGGTTGTTTTGGCCTCCCTCAGCAATTTATCAGTGACAATGGACTCAAAAAAATTTGAGGCTTTTATGAAGGCCAATGGGATTCAACACATTTGGTCAGCACCTTATCACCCGTGCACTAACGATCTTGCTGAGAGATTTGTCCAGACAATGAAGCAAGCTCTTAAGTCAACACAGGGGAAAGGATCACTAAATCAACGCATCAACACTTTTCTGCTCTCTTACAGAAACACCCCCCATGCTACCACCAAAGTGTCGCCTGCCACCGCAATGCTCAAAAGACAACTTCGCACTCGTCTGGATTTGTTGAAACCCCAGAAAACAAAACAAATTGTTCAAGTACAACAAACCATTCAGATAGAACAACGTTTAAAAGCAAAACATTGTTGTTTCAGACCTGGAGACAAAGTGCTAGCTCGTAACTACGGAAAAGGTGTCAAATGGCTACCAGCAGTGGTGATTGCACAAACTGGCCCAGTGTCTTACACTGTTGAACTCGTCGACACTCACCTCATCTGGAAAAGGCATGTAGACCAGTTACTAGCAGCAAATTCTGGTGAAAGCTCAGAAGAACAGGTGACGACAGATCCTTTTTCAGAAATGGCTCCAGATTACCACCAGCTGCCTGAGCATTCTTCTGAACCAACCTTTGGCAATGCACTGACTGAGACTGAGCCAAGTCAGGTGAAAGACACTTTTCCTACAACTCAGCCAGTGTCCTTGTCAAACCAAACTCCTGTTTAAAAAGACTGTGACTGTGAGCGTACAGAGGGATCGGCCGTATCCTCAGAAAGAATGCAGACTTCCTAATAGACTGACACTGTAGCTGGTGACAAACCCACAACATGGGCAGAATAATCCCCAGGGTCCTTACTGGGAATCGAGGTAGTCTACCCTCTTTCCCTAGTTAGGTTAAAAAAAGAAGAAGAAAAGAATGTTGAAGTAATGTTCATTTTCTTTACTGTTTCAAATTTAGGAAGAAGGAATATGTTGTGTATTTATGAAATGCTAATTGTCCTTTCTGTGTTTCCATACCACCCTTTTTGTGTTATGTGATTTTGGTATGGTAAAAACGGCACTTGATGTTACATTTACATTACATTTAGTCATTTAGCAGACGCTTTTATCCAAAGCGACTTACAAGTGAGAGTATTAGAAGCAACTAGAACAGTCAAAGGCTACAGTATGCAAGTGCTGTAACAAGTCTCAGTTAATCTAACACAGAACACACAGGACAGAACTTTTTTTTATTTTTTTTTATAAATTAGACAGAAAATGAATAGAATGTTAAGTGCTATTCTTGATTGGTCAGGTGCTGCTGGAAGAGACGTGTCTTTAGCTGTTTTTTGAAAATGGCTACAGACTCAGCCGCACGAATTGAGATAGGGTGTTGATGTAATTGAGATAGATAGATAGTTTTGAGATAGATTTGAGAGACACGAATTTGAGAGACACGAAGATTTGAGAGACACGAAATAGACACGAATTGAGATAGATAGTGATGTTGGCACGCTATTGGGGAACAATAAAGATGGCCAGTTCTTTTTCAAGCTCACTCTCGCCTCACGTGTATTCTTATAGCAGAATATCAGTAAGATATAACAATTATATCTCGCAATTCTGATGAAAACGCATTTAACCTCTTACCCTGACTCACACACAACTGCCTGCAGAAATCGTCCTTCAGAACGAACACACAATGCGCACATGAACATTGATCCCTGTAAAATTATTGAATTTATACTACTTTCTAAACGGCAAAATGAATGCCTTCATAGAGCATTCGGAAGGGAAAACACTGAAATACCGGTGGATGGTGGATGAAACCGCACATTTTCAAGCAAAGCACACGTTTCTCACGGATATCCGGTGCAATAAAGCATGCAATTGCTGTTATATTTCACATCAACTATGAAGTCTTATGCAAGTATATATCCTTGTTCGATTGGTGTTTTGTGTGTGTGTTTGTGTAATTGGCAGCAAGCAGAATACAACTGCCATCACACATATTTAAAAAAACTATGCTCATAATTAATTCTGAAATTTTCAGAATCGTTGAAGTTTCTGAATTATTTCCCCCCACTTCTGCAATTTATACAACAGAATGGTCAAGAATAGTACATACGCATATGATGATTGCGGCACACCTTTAGAGATTCTGGTCTATGGTGAAACAAGAATCAAATAGTGTGTGCAGATTTCATTGATGTGCATTCATGCTGCGACCATTCCATGTTGGACTGAGATAAATTGACTCTGGATGCCACTATTGCAGTGGCAAATGGTGACTTCTTTAACAGGGTATGCTGGGTGGTGTGTCATGTCAAAAAAAGCGTCCAATGCAGATATGTTAGATGGGTTTATTATAAGCGAGACACGCTGTTCGCTCTATACAAAGTGTTAGCTACTCAGTTTCTTACTCTCATGACACATAGCAACATAGCTAAAACTAGTCTTAATATGTTGAACATTTTATTTAAATTAGCCTAATTCCGCTAGGTGCCACTAGTGTCATAGAAAATACAAACTTCACCTTTAAACGGTATGGTACAGAGCCCTTGAAGGATTAGTACACTTCAAAATTAAAATTTCCTGATATTTTACTCACCCCATCTCATCCAAGATGTTTATGTCTTTCTTTCTTCAGTCGAAAATAAAATAATTTTTTTGAGAAAAACATTCCAGGATTTCTCTCCACACTATGGACTTCTATGACAACCAAAATGTTGAAGATCCAAATCAAGGCAGTTTCAAAGGAAGGGCTTCAGAGGCTCTGCACGATCCCAGGCGAGGAATAGGGTCTTATCTTATCTTAACAATCTGTCATTTAAAAAATAAATAAAATAAATGAACATAAATTGCTTTTTAACCTTAATTGCTCATCTTGCGTTGCTCTACGGCCGCCAGTGATTGCGCAATCACGTTGAAAACGTCACACTAGACGTAGGCGGAAGTACCGCCCAGAGCGAAGGTGCGAGGACTAATACAAACGCCCTTTACCAAAAAACACTCCATCTTCAACTTCAAAATCGTCCAACATCGTTGTTTTACCTTTTTTTTGCTAAAGGGCGTATTAGTCTTTGCACGAGCGCTTTGTAAACACGGGGGTGGTACTTCCGCCTGTGTCTAGTAGGACGTTTTCAACGTGATTTCGCAATCCTTGGCACGTCACAAAGCAGCGCAAGATGAGCAATTTAGGTTAAAAAGTATAATCTTTTTTTTTTTTTTTTTTTTTTTAAATAACATTGTTTCACTAGATAAGTGCCTATTCCTCGTCTGGGATTACGCAGAGCCTCTGAAGCCCTTCAAAGCCCTTCCTTTGAAACTGCATTGATTTGGACCTTCAACATTTTGGTTGTCATGGAAGTTAATAGTGTGGAGAAAAATCGTGGAATGTTTTCTTCCAAAAACCTAATTTATTTTCGACTGAAGAAAGAAAGACATGAACATCTTGGATGAGATGAGGATGAGAAAAATATCCTGAAATTTTAATTTTGAAGTGAACTTGTCCTTTAAGTGGTGAAAATATCAATGCTTTTGCGTTTTCTCGCAAAATGTATGCATTACTACTTACAGTAGGTCTGTCATTAACAGTTTATACGTTTTCGTTAAAAATAAATTTACCTATGGAGAAAATGAAATACTGTGAAAATAGCTTCAGTTAGGACTTTTTTTCCATTTCTATTTAGTTTTGTATCAAATACAATGTGATTTTTGTTGATCAAGATCTGGCAGCAGAAGCAAATTTTTCCGCATGAAATCACCCATTTGCCAGCAAACCAATGAGAACGCGGAACAATGATGGCGTTACATAAAAACAGAGCGTATATACCAAAGCTGTTGAGGATCTGCATACCCGAAACCCTCCGTAACTTGCAGATTTGAAGAACATTGCTGTTAAATAAATGACAGACGCATTTCCAAAATGTTATCAGGTAAGATTTATGGTACACCTCAAACAATGGAATATGTTAATACTAATCAGCGAGTCCACGAATGGCTTGGGTATGCAGAGCATTCAGAGTTTATATGGACCGTACGCCCCTGCACTATAGTACAATGGACTCGTTGTCATGTTCATGAAACCAGCCTGATATGATGTGCGCCGTGACGTGTTATCTTGCTGGAAGTAGCTATTACAAGATGCCTTGTGTGACCATAAAGATGTGCGCATGGCCATTTAATGGTGCTCATTTGGTGTCAGGGGCATAATGTGTTTCAAGAAAATATTCCAAATACCATTAAACCTTTACCACCAGCCTGAATCATTGACACAAGGAAGGATGAATCCATAGATTCATATTGCTTGCATCAGGTTGTGATCATGCTTGACGTTTTTTCCAATCTTCTACTCTCTGGTTTTAGCGAGTTTATGCTCAGTTTAGTTTCCTCTTCTGAGTTGAGGGAAAACCGATGTGTTGTAATAAGCAGATATTTCAGTTATTTCAGTTCAGTTACCTTCCTGTCAGTTTGAACCAGCCTGGCGTTTCTCACCCAGAGACCTGCCACTTCCTGAATGTTTGTTGTCTTTCAGACCATTTTCTGTAAACTGTCGAGACTATTGAAAGTGAATATCCCAGGAGATCAGCTATTTCTTTTACATTCTCGTGTTTGCTTTGAACAAAACCTACAGCCATGTCTGCAGGTCCACATGTCATTTTTATATAACCTTTTCTCTATCGAGGGCCATTCAGGTACTCACAGAATTATTTGCGGGTCATACAATTCAGAGCATTAGTAAAACATATTTAATGTAATGGCTGAAACTGCTTCTCTTTTGAAAATTGTGTCGCACAAACTACACGTATGGACATATAGGGGTGTAACGGTACATGTCACAGTACGGACATCACAGTTCGGTGCATACAGTCAGACGACAAATACAGTCAGTCACAGGCGATCCACACTCCAATCCAAAAGGGGGCGCGTGTGGGAATGAAATGCTGTTTGCTAACCGCCACAACAGGAAAAAGAGCAGAAGAAGAAATGATCTATGCACCAAGCCATAACAAGGCTGTTTCTCAATTCCAAGAACGCAAAGAATGGACTTGCATTCTCGTGGAGACCAGTCTTACCGGGCAACCTTAAAAGAATGAACTCGAAAGGATGCAAGGTCAAGAATCCTTGTGAGAATTGAGATCTTTTTGCTCAACTAGATCTTTAAAGCTTACAGGCTTCCGTACGTGGTCCGCCCGCAGTGTCTTCTGGCGATTTCTAAGGTCCGATGCTCTCAAGTCTGCATTCAATGCATCCTCAATATCAAGAACATCCAGAACCATCCAGGTACTTTCATGCGTCCTGCACTTGCGTTCTTGAGTATTGGAATTGAACTTTGACAGTTGATGATAAGAACACAAGGATGCAAGATCGCATAAGAATGCTTATGAGTGATGGAAATTAAGTCTGATTCTTTTTTGTGAATTGGCTCTTTCAGACAGTTTATTTCAATGAGCTGTTTCAAAAAACGATTCACCTGTTAATTTACATAATCATGCAATGATGTTACATATATGCAATGCTGTTATTAAAGCACCCAATAATGACATGAAACGCAGATGTTTTACATCTATAGTGAATAAACAAATCTTAATCAACACACTTTTTTACATAAAACAAAAAAAACAAACAAAAAAAACTTTAATTTCAGCCCCTCAAGTCAACTGCTCAGTTTATGTTTGCTTGTACCAGCTCATTGCGGATATGTCTGAGTCCGAACTGTTTCCTCAGTTTAGTGTACTGGTGACTTGAGAACTGTTGTAACCATCAACCGACTCGTTTACTGCCATCCTGCGGTTAACTTGAGAACTACTGCTGTCGGATCATTATATTTCCAATACGTTTTATTTGTTTTACTTTAATGCTAACCTTTGCTTTTCAGCAAAAGACACACACATTTTTCCCCCTTTATGAAATCCTCAGCAGACAGTTATCAGCATGTCAGACATATCTGTACGCACTTAGCACTGATTCATTTTTGATTCAAACCTTTTAGCAGCTGTCTGGGTTGCTACTTGCAGATGTCCTGAGTGTGTATATGACGATGGACAGGAGTCATGGTCACTGATTGGGGATTAGATGGGGGTTAGTTGCTTTTTCCTGTACCAAACTCTTATCAAACCGCAACCCCAAAATCAAGGTACGTACCGAACCTTGACTTCTGTGTACTGTTACACCCCTAATATATATGATATGTGTGTGTCCAGATGCTGGACATTCGCCATAAATTTAAATCAAAATGTGCAATATCATTTGTATTTTCACAAGTATGCAGTTATTAGCCAAAGCCAATTATCACAAGTAATTGACCTGATCAGTAAATCAGTCACTAATGCTTTATATATTTAAAGACTGGTTAAAGGTGCACTATGTAACTTTTCAAAATAAAGCATAGCTTGATGATGTCAAGTTTGAGCGCAGAATCTTGAGACATGTGGTCTTCACCTCACAGCCGGTGGAAAAGAATCGGGATTGGACTTTGGCAGAAATCATTTACATGGCTGCGATTATTAATGTTACTGTAGTATGAAGCAGAGCAGGACCGAGTGTTGTGGAGCTAAGCAAGGCCGCTGGAGCGATTGTTAATAAGATGAATGCGACACACGCCTCGCGAGCAGCGGGACTTTTATTATGCCACAGTCGCCGGCGCCACTTCCGCTTTTCCGGTCATGAGTATGAGGTAACGCAGCTCTGTTTATCATAGTGTGTTAAAGGCAAGGCAAGGCAAGGCAAGTTTATTTATGAAAAGGATGTTATGACGTTACTCTGTGTTCGCTCAGTGGCTGCTATGACACTTGTTCACACTGCAGTGAGAGTAAAGCGTTTCTGCAAAATAAAACCGGAAGTCGAGGGGAACGCAGATATGACGCAATTGACAGGCGACTCCCTCACACGTCCTGGTTCCTTGGTTAAAATAGCAATTTCTCACGATTTACAACTAGTTGGAAACATTTGGGATATTGTAAGTACTCAACTGAACAAAATATATAACACTGGCCTAGTGTTCTTTGGATATTTTACTGAAAATGTTTTACATTTACATAGTACACCTTTAAGTAAACACAGAAACTAGTAGTTAGTTTGAGTCCATTTTCTAGCTTAAGAGGTGTTACAAACTTTGCCACAAAATTCTAAGGCCCTGTCCCAAATGGCATACTTCATGTTCACTTGCGGTCTTGTCTACTAACATTGGTCGCAGCGTGTCCTTTAAGTCCATAAGACTTTAAGGTTTCAGCACTTTGTGGCTGATATGTGATATGATTCAAACTTTTGCCAAGCCTGTGCGACTTCTACCCGACAATCAAAGCAGCATTATTTCATGAAAGTCATGAAAGACTTTTTTTTAGGAAGATTGCGAGGGCTTAGAGTCCCATCTAGGACACATATTGTGTAGAAGCATTTCAGAAATCGGTTTTACTTTGCATGATTTGCGTTCAACAGTGCAAAGTTGTCAGAACTCGGTAGATCATTTCCAAATTGCCGTGTCTATGTAGCCGTTTAGACGTCAGGGTTTCTGTTGACTTGATCATCTCTGGAGCTAGAAGGTTCCCTGCAGCTGTGTCTACATCCGCATAAGCGTAAGGGGAGCTTTGCTGTTGTGCGTCAAATGCGATGTGTGTGAATTGGGGAAAGATCTCTGGAGACCTTCAGGTCATGTGATTCTTCCTGTGCTGGTCTGGTGCTGATCTGCCTCTCCCTCTGTCTCTATCTTCTTTAAGGTCTTGTTCCCACAGTACACTCCTTTCTTGCTTCAGGACATACAGCAATGTAAACAGCTGCCGTGGATCCATCTGATATTTCAGATTATTTTCTTTTTTTGTCTCCAAGCTTCCATGTTTTTCCATTTTATTTGGAGAAAGCTTATTTCGTTAGGTTACTTAGGTCTTGCAGTTTGGACAGTCCACTGTGTCGCACTAAGGGAACCACTCACATTCTTACACACCTGGTTCTTGTCCCCCTGTGAACCGCACAGAGAGGAAAGCCCACCTACCTCGAACTCGGCTCTAGTCGTTTAGCCCCTGAACCCGGGCCTGAATGGTGTGTTCGCTCACTTCAAACCCACATCTGGCAGAGTTTAGGTGTGACAAGGTCCATTGAGCTTTCAGCTTATCGAACTCTATGGTTTCCTTCTGCACTTAAGGTCTCTATTTTGTGAATGTGTGTGTAATTGAGAAAAAGTGAAGGTAAAAAAAAAAGGAAATGTGTAGTCTATAAGGATAATTACCAAACCAAACACATTTCAGATGTGTTGATCATGGATCACTGATTAACTGTATTTTTTTTCCAGTTCACTATCTGATGTTTTGGACTGCCTCGTATGTTTTTCAGTATTGGAAGCTGACCGTGTGCACAGTGCATCTTGTACCCCGAGACATACGGAAAACAAACAAACATAAAGGCAGTGTTGTCTTCACGCATACAGCTTATCTACCCCATTCAGGGAAGCGAGCCATGCTTGGCAGGAACCACAGGAGAAGAGACACAAAAACTGCAACAGTACTTTTCGCAACAGCCCCACCTGCTCATTTCACTTTCACTACATGCTCCACTACTGTCTGTGCTCTGAGAGTACATTGACCCTTCACTAAGACCGCCCAATCATGCCTTAGCAACTGTTGACATCTGTCATATTTTAATACAAGCTTTTGCTCTTCTTTAATGGAATGGAAAAATGCAATTGATCCAAATTAAATGGTCTAAAAATACCAACATAGGTTGCCTGGAAAAACGCACCTATGCAGGATTTTGCAGAGTTCACACTTACAAATAATCAGATAGAGTAAAAAGTATGTGTTTAGTGTGCTGTCCGAGGAGAGGGCTCCAAGCTCGGTAATTTGGCACAAACCCAGAGAACTCCCCTCGTATTCCTGGCTGTGGTGGGAACCAGCCAAGAGTAAGGAGTCAGGGTGGTGGAGGGATGCAGAAAACTGTAGAGGAACGTAGGTGAGTCGACTGTGTGTGTGTATATTTATATATATAGGCCTCCTATCATGCTAATAGATGTTTTAATTGTGGATTGGATAGATTATTTGAACTTGTTCCTCCAAAACTTTAATGAAACATCATATAAAATTGAATGCAGTTTGCAGCTGAAATTAACACTAGTGCCAGTAAAACACCAATGACTTTTATTCCTTTTTACACGTTATGATTACAGGAACAGATGTTAAAAATCATAAAGATTCTTTTTGCACGTTTTTTGTGTGTGCAAATTACACTATTATGAGCTCAAAACACTTTTACCATAGTGCATGACATTTTTGCATTTTCATCACATAACCAGCTCCATATGTTTGGCTTTTCTGAGGTAGTAAACTTGCTCAGTATCTCACCTGGTACTGCATTGCACTTTTGATGCGGAACGCTCGGATACCATAAATAAGCTTAAAACATGTAGGTGTGTAGAAGCAAGCTAAAATCAAACGTAGCGTTAGTTCTGGCAGTCAATCTTGCATTAGCTGACTCTTAGCTGGTCCACGTCTACCTATAGGAATACAACACCTATCACAACATCCCTATATAAGGTCCATTCGGTATTATCAGCAGCTTTATTGTGTTGCTCAGGTGCTTATTACCCTACTCCATCCCCAGCTCCTCCTGTCGTCCAGTCAGTACTGGCCTTATTCCTCTTCAAATCAGACACATTTTTCTTGAATCATGTCATACATTAAATCATTGAACATTAATAATTACTGCAATTAATTTATGTTGGTTCTGTTCTGTTTACCCTGAGGGGGGTTATCGCTGCTCTCCCTGCTCTTATCCATGCTAGCTTGCCCAGAACAGAACCATACCGCCAATCCAACCTATATGCTAATTGTCAATCATCTTTGACATTAGTGGCCCTGACAGAAATGGCATGGTTGCTTCAGCAAATGTGTTTTTAGCTCACGTTTGCTTTTGTTAACACTATTGGTTAGGTATTATCTAGTGTAGGGTTAGTATACACTAAAATGGTTTTTAGTGTAGGTGGTTATTTTCAAATGCAGTAGTGCATTAACCTTTTAGTGCCACTCACCAGACATTATCATTTTTGAACAGCCGAAATTCATACAACCACAAGCGTAATAAAGCATAGCCAAATTCATCTGTTGTGGGTAAAACTGATCGTGCTTTTAGCACCACTCTCTGAACATTTCTCTTTGAAAATGTCACGAAACAGATAAAAAATACACAATTAAAAAGCATTATATTTTAGAGATTTACCAAAAAAGCAAATACAATTTTTTTTATTTTTATATCACAATTCATTAAAGCCCATGTAAGAATAATGCCAATTTATTTTACCACTTTAGGATGAGCATGTATTACTGACAATCTTGCTGTTCATTCCTGTTGGACATTCCAAGAAGTTGAATGTTATAAAAGCACAAAAAAAGACAGGTCTCTTTCTTTAACTTTTGTCTCTTCCCCAACTTCCCCGACTGTCTGACTAGCCATTTCACTGAGTTGACTTGGCCTCAGATCATCTCCAGAAAGCACACACAAAGGGGATTTACAAAGCAGGAACTCTCACTTAGGAGGTATTAAGCTGTCCCGCATAAAGAAGTTAATGGTGGGGCAGCTGGTGCCATAACGTTAGCCTCCATTGAGCTCAAAAGACAACACAAGATAAGCGGTAGATTAACTCTTACCCACACACAGGCAGTCCGTACCAGTTACCATACATGCCCTCTGTGCTTAACTAAACACTTAGAGCCCAAGATAAATAGAGAGCATGGGAAAAGTGGTCAGCTTTTATGGACATACCAAGCTGAGATGTTGTAGTGTCCAACCTTTTCGTGTTTTAAGGTCATTTTAAGAGGCTAAATCTCATCCTGCCCTTTTTTCAATTCACTTCTAACACCACGCACGCACGCACGCACACACACACACCTGTCTGTGAGCAACACATATATATGCCTTAATCACACTACAAGTGGATCTGTAAATCTATTAAATTAATCACTATCATATATGCACTTTTCCACTCTTTAAAAGTTGTATACATAAAGAAATGAATTGTTTCAAATGTTAAAAATGATACCTGACAAAATGCATATCATTAGCCTAATAAAAGCAATTTTATTTTACATGCTCACTGCCTATGGACTGACATTAAGATCACACGAACAAGCTACTGTTTTTATAATTCCGTTATTGGATAGTTAGTCATCAGTGGATTAACAGATGGTTTACAAAAATTACATTGGTAAAAACTTTTGAGTGAGGCTTCATCCATACCAATAGGTGGATTAACAGGTGGATTGGTCAGTGCAAAAAGGAAAACGCCTGAGTGCACCTTTAAATCTTAAAAATTATTTCAGTGTGTATGATTGTCTGGGAATTTTATCTGATGGAGATGTTAATTGCGTGTGAGGTTTTTATCTGTTGACACTCTTAAATAGGGCGCCTTGCACTGTAGAGCACATGAATATTGAATGCCTTTGGCAGACAGGGGGCACTACTGCTCTCCTGAAGACCTGCCATTGGTGCTGAGGAGTTGGCAGAGTGAAGATGTGCTGTGGTCTCTTGTCTAGATGCCAATCATCGTCTGCCAGAAACAAGCAATGAGACCCAAATGCTGAGCATTTCTGTGTGCAGCTCGATACTTGTGTCTACTCTTCAATACATGCAGTTTTCTTTATTACATTTTGTTTGCATTTGTTAGTCAAGGAATAAATCAACTGATTTGTAGACAGTTCGATTTCTATTAGATATTAAATCTACGTGTACAAGAGTGTCCATGAACAGGAACAAAAAGGTTTGGAATTTTAACAGTAAAACATGTTACTGTAAAAACCCTGCCAACGCTTTCCCTGCCATTGATGGAAATGTCCAGCTTTTCCGTTTTTTCACTGTTATACGGTAGGAGGGCGCTCTTATGCATCTTCTGAAAGAGTACATCTCTTGATCAAAACACAGGCGAAGAAGCAGAAAAAAGTGATAGGAGCATTGCTTATGCACATGCAAATGAACGCCAGCATCAACAATAAACAGCATATAAATCGAAACTGCCTAATGTTACTGAATGAAGCTTGTTGTTCAAAATATTGAATTTTTAATTGAACTTATCCACATTCAAGTGTTGATTAAAAAAACTGCATAAAGCTAGAATCAATTATTATTATTATTATGCAGTTTTTTTCTTTCATTTGATATATTGCATGTTCAAATATTCAAACAAATATTTGAAATACAAAAAACTATGAAAAATGCTGGCAACTTAAAAAAAAACTCTGGTGAGGAAATAGTTAATTGGTCAATAAAATGTTTGCTTACTATATACGGTGAAAAAATGTAACAGATCTAATTGGACATTTTAAGTAAATTTACAGTAAAATACTGTTAATTACACAGACTTTGGAAGTAAAAAAAAATCTGTCATCTTACACCGATCAGGCGTAACATTATGACCACTGACAGATGAAGTGAATAACACCGATTATCTCTTCATCATGGCACCTGTTAGTAGGTGGGGTATATTCGGCAGCAAGTTAACGTTTTGTCCTCAAAGTTGATGTGTTAGAAGCAGAAAAAATGGGCAAGCGTAAGGATTTAGAAAGGTGTCAGAATACACCATGCATCGCAGATTGTTGTGTATGGGGCTGCATAGCCACTGTCCACCTCCGAAAGCACCAACAGTGAGCATCAGAACTGGACCACAGAGCAATGGTCTGATGAATCATGTTTTCTTTTACATCACGTGGATGGCCGGGTGCGTGTGCGTCGCTTACCTGGGGAACACATGGCACCAGGATGCACTATGGGAAGAAGGCAAGCCGGCAGAGGCAGTGTGATGCAAGTTCTGCTGGAAACCTTGGGTCCTGCCATCCTTGTGGATGTTACCACCTACCTAAGCATTGTTGCAGACCATGTACACCCTTTCATGGAAACGGTATTCCCTGGTGGCTGTGGCTCTTTCAGCAGATAATGTGCCCTACCACAAAGCACAAATGGTTCAGGAATGGTTTGAGGAGCATAATAACGAGTTTGAGGTGTTGACTTGGCCTCCAAATTCCCCAGATCTCAATCTAATCGAGCATCTGAACAAACAAGTCCGATCCATGGAGGCCCCACCTCGCAACTTACAGGACTTAAAGGATCTGCTGTAAACATCTTGGTGCCAGATACCACTGCACACCTTCAGGGGTCTAGTGGAGTCCATGCCCCAACGGGTCAGGGCTGTTTTGGCAGCAGAAGGGGGACCAACAAAATATTAGGTCATAATGTTATGCCTAATCAGTGTATAATTTACATAGATTGATATTCTCACAATTCCTTACATTAGATTTGACATGTTGTGCTATTTTGTCTAAACAATTATGTTTTTGTTGTTTTATGTAGCATATTATGCTTTTAAATGAATGTTTATTGCATTATATTAGTGTCACGTTACCGTAACTCTCACAGATTTATTTTTTACTGTGGAAAAATGAAGACTAAGAGCAGAACAGCAGGAAAGAGAAGAAATTTGGAAAAACCCAACTTTCTCTGTACTGCACTAAATAAGCTAAGCCTCTGCTAATCTTTAGCCCACCCCCACCTCCACCCACCCCTTTTCCCAGATCAAAGCCACCTTCTACCTTGGGATTTGGCTCCTCAATTAGATGGATTAGTATCAAATCGAGTTTTGATTTGCTTCCCATTGTTACGTTCTCAGTGGGGTAGCAGGGCAGAGAAAAGGAGCACGTGAGTGACCCAGAAAGGCTGTATGCAGTCCTGCAGAAAGAGGGGCTCCCATGGAAAGGGGCCCCCTGTTTTTGGAGGCCCCGGAAACATGCGTTAATGGCTAGTCAGAGACGTTTGTGTGGAACAAAAGGCAGCAGCTCAGCTTTTTTCCTGCTTCCCCTTTGCTTCAGAGCCACTAGATGTGGGTAAGAGTTCTTGCCAAGTGACTTTACATGAGAATATTTAATTGGTAATTAAGGCAATGCTTGAATGAAGAGGATTTCTCTAATGCATGTGTGTGTATGTGCTGCAGCTGTGAATCTACAGAAGGGATGGGCAGGTTATGTGGTGAGGTAAATTCAATATATTATTTCAGAAGGCCTGAATTGCTGGAAATCTGCTGACAGCACACATTGTTTCTGTTTCATTTCAGGCGTGAGTGTTGAGGACCAAAATAATTCACCCTGAGAAAGGAGCACGCAAAACTCAATTCAGTCCAGTGGTATAATGCATTATGTAATGTGTGAGTGACAGTGATCGAAAGATTAATACATATTTATTGCATTGAACAAAGACTGACCAGTATGCCATAGCCAGACCGGCTCTAGTGCTCTAGTCTCTTTCCTAAAAATTGTTTTCACCAAAATATCATATGTACAATCTTAAAAGCACTGGGTTAAAAACCAAATTGGGCCTTGGCCCAAGGGCTGGGTAAATATAGGACAGAACACATGTTGGGTTAATTTTACCCAGCAAATTTGCTTGTTTATTTAACCCAGCATAATGGGTTTGTTCATTTTTATTATAATACTAGCTTATTTTCTTTACTTCATACATGAATGCATGTTTATGGATTAACTTAAAGGGATAGCTCACCCAAAAATGAAAATTTGATGTTTATCTGCTTACCCCAAGGGCATCCTAGCCTGGCTCCGCCCTCCTACGTACTTCCGCTCAATTTTCATTTTCCTTAGGTACTCCGTCTGGGACTGCGATATATTCTCTGGTTTTCTCCGGTCAAATTTTAAACCGGTCCAATCAGCGAACAGACGGAGTTGCTGAGAATGATGATGTTGATGTCGTGCGCTAGTTTGAGTTGTAGTTCAGTACGAGACTTACTTGTAGTTCGGAGAAAGACGCGAGCGAAGCTGCCGAATATCCAGAAGTTAAAGCCAGAGCAGAGTTTTGTTGGTGGCCATGATGTTGTGGCCCTCCTCCCCACAGGCTTTGGGAAAAGTTTGATTTTCCAGCTCGCTCCGTTAGTGGTGAAGGAGTTGGCTGAAGCCCTATTCGGACGGTAATTGTTTCTCGTGCGGTCGGAAGGCATTGTCATCATTTACAGGGGCTAGTCAGTGATTTTATTGCCGTCCATCTCCCACCACCTGCGTAAAAACTGAATTACCTCCTGCTTTAGACAAACACCAAGGTCTTATTTAATTACTGTCCGAATCCACATCTCTGAGTTTTCAAGAATATATCACTTCAAAATTCACTGTTTATATCCTTTTTGACCACTGCAGAGCACCGTACGGCTGCGCTGTATTTTGGATGCATTTCTAGAGTTGTATTTCTTAAAATGCTGGCAAGTATTTACAAGAGCAATATATTTCATCACCGCTCAAAAAGTAAAAAGAAGAAAAGCACGTAAACATTTGATTTTGGCCGTTATTTACGACAGCATTTATTCTTATCATACCAAGCATATGACATTTTAACCACAGTATGCAATCATGTTACGGACCACGTGAGCAGTGCGTTCCTGATCACAAAACTCTCCCCTCCCCTGTGAATAAATCACAAACCGAATGCACAAGTTTTAGGTTTTATCACTGAGGTGGCTGCACAATCTGCAGTTATTTTTACGGACTTCCATGTGAGAAATAAAGGGTGAACGGTGCATGACATATGACCAAACGTTAGCGATTGGTTATGGCAGATCCAGAGTGGCTCTGGGCAGATCCAATAGTTTTCAACTTCAACAGAGTACCCGCCTTCAAGGAAGTTAACGCTTGGCAATGGAGAGTGGCCAGACTCTCTGTACAAATGAAATGTACGAGAGTCTGGTAAGACCAGGCTAAGGGCATCCAAGATATAGGTTTTTATTTAGGTTATAGATTCTTAACTCCAACCGTTGCAGTCGTATAATGCACGTGAATGGTAGCAAAATCTATGAGAGTAATCAAAACATGCACAGACAAATCCAAATTAAACCCTGCGTGCGATCACTTCCGGTAAGTGAGGTCAATGTACACAATCTGGCGTAGAGAGACGAGCGAGAGATCACTTCCGGCGCTTGCATAAACTACGCCAGATTGTGTACATTGATCTCACTTACCGGAAATGATTGCGCGCTCAAGGCTGTCTTAAGATATCAATGTGTCGTCACGAGCCGCAGGGATTAGTTTAGATTTGTCTGTGCATGTTTTTTTTACTCTCATTGATTTTGTTACCATTCACATGCATTATACGACTGACAGACTGCAACGGTTGGAGTTAAACATCTTCATTTGTGTTCTACTGAAGAAACAAAGTCACCTATATCTTGGATGCCCTGGGGGTAAGCAGATTAACATCAAATTTTCATTTTTGGGTGAACTATCCCTTTAATCCTTAATTCTTTTTTTAAATACTCCACACAACCACTGTTTGCATGATGATTCCTTTATTTTTTTAAATATTTTACAGTATAGAATATTTTATATAGTTTTTAATACATATTGCCTAGATTTAATTTCGGTTACTACACATATTAGAAGTAATAAAAATGAAACATTTAGAAGTAATTCAAGTGTAATTGAGCGGTCTCTGTTGTCCCGTTTCCACCGTAACGACGCTGGATCTCGTGGCGGAGCTTGTGTCATGTTCAGCGGGGGAACTTCTAACTTCAGACCGCCGCCCTGCATTTCTCTCGTAGCCAAAATATGCTGTGACTGGCTCCATAACCTGTCCAAAAACATAAATATTTTATGCAAGGCGTCAGTCATTCCCATCACGTGATGTACCTGTATGTACCCAATTTGACGGCACTGCATTGCTCTATCCTGAATAGGTCGCAAAAAGCCCGCAATCAATAACTCAACTCTGCCTGACCCAGGAACTGGGTAACACAAAAACGATCCAAACACTGAAAAAATACCCCCAAGTCTGAAGTCCTGGTAATCGTGTTCTCCAGCATGATCTTGAGCTTTAATGCAAGACGAATTCTGACCAACCAACTGTCACATGATCACAGTCACTCTTTTACTTGCACTTGAATATTGACCTATACACTCACCTAAACGATTATTAAGAACACCATACTAATACTGTGTTTGACCCCCTTTCGCCTTCAGAACTGCCTTAATTCTACGTGGCATTGATTCAACAAGGTGCTGAAAGCATTCTTTAGAAATGTTGGCCCATATTGATAGGATAGCATCTTGCAGTTGATGGAGATTTGTGGGATTCACATCCAGGGCACGAAGCTCCCGTTCCACCACATCCCAAAGATGCTCTATTGGGTTGAGATCTGGTGACTGTGGGGGCCATTTTAGTACAGTGAACCCATTGTCATGTTCAAGAAACCAATTTGAAATGATTCGAGCTTTGTGACATGGTGCATTATCCTGCTGGAAGTAGCCATCAGAGGATGGGTACATGGTGGTCATAAAGGGATGGACATGGTCAGAAACAATGCTCAGGTAGGCCGTGGCATTTAAACCTAAAGTGTGCCAAAAAAACATCACCCACACCATTACACCACCACCACCAGCCTGCACAGTGGTAACAAGGCATGATGGATCCATGTTCTCATTCTGTTTACGCCAAATTCTGACTCTACCATCTGAATGTCTCAACAGAAATCGAGACTCATCAGACCAGGCAACATTTTTCCAGTCTTCAACTGTCCAATTTTGGTGAGCTTGTGCAAATTGTAGCCTCTTTTTCCTATTTGTAGTGGAGATGAGTGGTACCCGGTGGGGTCTTCTGCTGTTATAGCCCATCCGCCTCAAGGTTGTGCGTGTTGTGGCTTCACAAATGCTTTGCTGCATACCTCGGTTGTAACGAGTGGTTATTTCAGTCAAAGTTACTCTTCTATCAGCTTGAATCAGTCGGCCCATTCTCCTCTGACCTCTAGCATCAACAAGGCATTTTCATACTGGATGTTTTTCCCTTTTCACACCATTCTTTGTAAACCCTTGAAATGGTTGTGCGTGAACATCCCAGTAACTGAGCAGATTGTGAAATACTCAGAACGGCCCGTCTGGCACCAACAACCATGCCACGCTCAAAATTGCTTAAATCACCTTTCTTTCCCATTCTGACATTCAGTTTGGAGTTCAGGAGATTGTCTTGACCAGGACCACACCCCTAAATGCATTGAAGCAACTGCCATGTGATTGGTTGATTAGATAATTGCATTAATGAGAAATTGAACAGGTGTTCCTAATAATCCTTTAGGTGAGTGTATATCCTTCTTCTATATAATGTTTCTTGGTTTTAAAGTCGGCATGAAACGGAAGTTGCAATTCTTTTTTCCCCTATTGTACCGTATGTGAAGCAGCTTTCTGACTAAGAAAAAATGTAGGACAGGACTTGATTTTGTCCATGGGGAATTGATTGGATGGTTGTGGCTTGCTATTGGTGGATTTCCTGTGATTGACAGGTTGTCCCGCCTTCATGCCAGTAAACGCATCAGAGACGAGAAGAGATGTCACTGCAAGAGGAAGGGGAAGTTATTTTGATTAAAGATTACAAGGCACATGAGTTTAAAAAAATTATGATATGCACAAATAAAACATTTTTAATAAATACTGCAATATTCTATAAAAAAAAACGTCTCGGTAACGTATGGTAACCCTCGTTCCCTGAAGGAGGGAACGGACACGTACGTCGGACGTCACCGACGAATTGGGATCACTTCTGGGAGCCCCTATCAGCTTCGAGCTATATAGAACCGGCCAATAAACAATTGCCGTGCGAGATTTGCATCTTGCGCTCCGCCCCGCGCCGCGGGTATAAACAGGAAGCGAGAGTGAATGCACGCTGTTTTTCACTGAGGAGCCGAACTTAGTGACTCGGCCATGCAGTGATGGTACAGCAACTGTGGCAACGGGATGTACGTCTCTGTTCCCTCCTTCAGGGAACGAGGGTTACCATACGTAACCGAGACGTTCCCTTTCAGTCGGTCACGTTCGACGTACGTGGACGTTACAACGAATTGGGATCCCTTTGGAAAACGCCACAGTTACTACCACTTCCAGCGCCCAGACCCCGTCTGTTAGCGGGCAGAGAAATTCACGCAGGGAGAGTCAAAAAGCAGCTGTTCCGCAAGACCCATTCAGCTGACTTTATTGGATAACGCTGGGAAAGCGTGCCCGTGGAGGCTGCTGCGGAAGCCACATCATGCTCCCAGAGGGAGTTACCATGTGGAGAATACATGTATGGGCTGGCCGTGGGCAGCACAACATATGGAAGTCCCAGGGGTGGCCCTGGCCATTAGAGGTGGGAGAACAACACCTTACTGAGACGGCAGAGCGGGCTCTGCCAAGGGAAAGACACGGGCTCGCCGTAGGGAGCCGTACCGTGGAAGAATACACACATGGGACCGCCGTGGGGGTCACAACATATGGAACCCAGCCTAACACCCGTTCCACCAATGCATACGAGTGTTAGACCTGGCGTCGGACGCTTCGCCGCATCCGACTGCCGTGGTTAACGGAGGACTCAACAGGGTTTGCCATTCTGGGGAACTCAACTGGAGCGGTAGCGCACGCATCCGGTCCGTAAGGAGGGGAAATGGCGCAGCAAGCCGACACAAGAACGGGCACTTCGGTGTTACTGACTATGGGAAGTGAGCACACAGGAAGATACTGGCTCTACACGGAGGCTATAGAATCTAGCGAACGTGTTAGGTGTCGCCCAGCCCGCAGCTCTGCAAATATCTGTCAGCGAGGCACCCTAAGCAAGCACCCAGGAAGAAGCAACACCCCTGGTGGAGTGAGCTCTTAACCCGAGCGGGCAGGGCACGTCTTGGGATTCATACACCAAGACGATGGCATCCACTATCCAGTGGGCCATCCTCTGCTTGGAGACAGCCTTTCCCTTCTGCTGTCCTCCGTAACAGACAAAGAGCTGCTCTGAGGTCCTGAAGCTTTGCGTTCTCTCTACGTAAGTCCGGAGCCAATTGTTCATTGGCCGGTTCTATATAGCTCGAAGCTGATAGGGGCTCCCAGAAATGATCCCAATTCGTCGGTGACGTCCGACGTACGTCAAATGTGACCGACTGAAAGGGAACAATAATTGTCCATTTTGATTTCATATGACTTTAAAAGGGTCATATGATGCTTTTTACTTTTTTTAGTTTGTTTGTATCCTTTAGTATGTAATGCATCTGTTTATATGATCTGCAAAGTTACAAAGCTCATAGGGCCAGATTTACTAAAAATTAGCGTGAGCGCAATTTAAAAAAAAGTGCTGATGGGAGTGTAAAGTTCAGTGCGTGATCTACTGACAACATGCAAATTAAAGAACACAGACTCAGCCGGATCATTTCCATAATGACCAACACAATCTACCAAGAGCTGCACCAATTAGTGTCTGGTTTAAGACGTGCTTTTTTGGGCAGTAAATAATGGTGCAAATACCAGTAAATTGACTAGCGCAAACCTTATGCATAAGCAATAAGGTCAGCCTCAAAAATAACTGTCCACGCCTTTCTAACACTAATTTTTCACTGCGTCACTTAGTAAATCCTGACAGTAGTTTTGCGCTGGCGCAAGCTGTTGGTAAATCTGGCCCATAGTCTCACACAGATGGATTTATTCTATTTAACAGAGAACACTGATCCAGACCTATCTAAAATGCCTCGATTGAAGGACAGATATTACTTCCTCAAAAGTCTACGTCACAATGTGAAATATTAGCATAATGTCAGAATGTATTAGAAGAGGTGAGAATTCAGTGAATTGTAGTATTGTTGTCATTTTATGGAAATCCAAACCCCTTTGTTTGGCCTTCAGATGAATTTAGGAATCAGTGGTTAAGATTTATTTACAACGCTCTTCCTGAGCGGCACATCTTAAAAGTTAGTGCATTTTACAGAGGACTGCTTCCTGAACCTGGGAGACTACAACACATGGCATAAGGCAGGAAATACAAAAGAGTTCACAAACACACCGGGAATTTATGACAATGACATTATTTACTGTATATTTACAATTGCTTTAGAAGCCTTGGAAGCTGAAGCTCACGGTTATGGTAAGAGATTGTCATTTTCTACACTTCATGATGACACTTCTGGTCATCTGGCCAATCAGAGCACTCTGAGCTTTTCGTAAGGTGGGGCTTTGTAGAAATCAAGGCTGCGTTTCCCAAAAGCATTGTAAGCTTAAAGGGGTCATGAACTGGTTTTTATTTATATATACTTTTGTCTGAGGTCAACTTATAACGTTCGAGTGGTTTTTACGTTCAAAAACATCATAATGAATAAGTAATAGGCTATTTTCTGCCCTGGTTTTGAACCTTTCTCATGGAACGCTTGGTTTTTATGGGTGTGCCGCACTGAAGACTTGGAAGTAAACGGCCACTGCTATAATTGTATAAGCTTTGCATATTATAATGAGCTTCCTCCGTGTGTACACGTGAGGAATTGTTTTGAAAGCGCGTGGAGAAACGACAACCGAAATGATTCGTCCCGCAGTGCTCGCAAAATGTCTTTATCAAACAAACACAATGATTTATCGCTCATCCACCCGCAATTCATTGAAATGTTATTTTTTATTACTTGGCCCGCCCGATCGGTGGATATAACCGCAAACCATGCATCACTAACACACACACACATACACACGCACGCACGCACAAGCCTCACTGCAGAGTCAGCATGATCAAAACTTCTGTAATTGTATTTTTCCTTCAAATATTCGGTCAAGAGAGTGAACAACACACATCAAGAAAGGAATGTTATTTCACTATTTATGATAGGCCGGTGATACGTTTTGGTAGCCCGTCTGGAAAACACATAGTCCTGGGACGTTGGGCTTTGTGAGCCCTGGCCCATATGTCCGAGTCTGATGACGAATCGCAGGACAATGAACCAACAACACCTTAAATAAAGGATTCTTCAGCCTGTGACAGCGTGAAATTATGTTCAGTTACACACGTCCACATAATCAATCAAATATATATATATATATTTTTTAAATTGCTTCATTCATTTATGTAATCTCATCCTTTCTGCAAATCCACTCTCTTGTTTATAAACGAATCCACAGTGAAATGAAGGAACAAATGCGCAATGTCTTCCCTGCGTGAGCTGGATATAAAGTTCATCCATGCATTCATAATATTTCGGAATCCGAATGAAGCTTATGCAGCATGTTTATTGCTTTGAAGTTCGGTCTGGTTACACGTAGGCCTATGTTAATGATCTATAACATGTCAGGCATAAGTCGGTGAACGGGGCTACAGAATCAGGCGTTCTTCTTCTTCAGTAGAGGCGGTGTTTCACTATACTCAGACGTCACAGCCTTTCACATTCTGAGATCTCTTGTTTGCTAGGCCTGGTGTCAATAAATACTTTTCTTTGACTAACAAGGAAGTTTTTATCTCCGAAACTTACAGGATATTCTTATATTACCATGACCTTTTATATATCAAAAGCTCAAGGGAAAGTTGATTTCTCAATTTATGACCCCTTTAAGTTGATAATTGAACAATTGCCACCAATGGTCTCTACGATCAATTTAGGCTTACAATGTTTTCGGGAAACGCAGCCCAGAGCATTTCAGACAGACTGGGAATAGAGCTACTACAACAATGTATTGAATGTGAAAAATGAAAGCATGTTAACCTATTCTATTACACAAAATATATTAAATAATGAACTTTTAAGTATAGCATCCTATGACCCTTTTATATGGTTCAAAATCCCCCAAACATCTCTTTAAATTAGATTTCAATCCCAGATTTTAAAAGTGGTCTCAAACCCCTGTGTGAGGATTTAGCCAAATATTCACTGAACCCCAAAAAGGAAATTACAGTAGTCTGAATGCGCCTCTGAGTCCTATCCTTGTCATGCTGCAGAAATCATTGGTGACGTTTCATCTGAGGCAACTCATGATCTGATAGTGATGTAACGTCCTGCTCTGAGTAAAAGTGAGGCTGGAAAAAGAGACTTGCTTAAGTACTTGGAAGCACGCGTGCATATGGCAGACGAGACTGAAAGCACATCACTGTGTAAACAGAGGAGGACTCATCCAGTGCGTGTGTGTGGTCGCAGTGCATTACTGCAATGAGTCATCATCTACATCTGGAAAGTGCTCACGCATGGTGTGCATAAGAGAGGAGGAGCACAAAGCTCATCTCCCAGGCCCCGACCCAGTGCACTCAACTTTATGACGTACTTGAGATTTGAAATAACGCGGCTTGTTAATTACTTGTGCTTACTATGTCGTAGTTACTTAATTCCCAAAATGCCATTTAAAAATGATAAATCCGGACTTCAGAGGCAAAATAAATCATCTGTGTACAACATCCATTAAGTGCATTACCATGAGCAGCGTCTTGTGGAGGTTTCGAGGCTTTAATCCAAGTAGTTGAACTGAGAAAGCAGTGGTGGCTGGAAAACATACAACACTATTGCACTCCAGATCAGCTTGACACACAAATCACAGAGGGTTAGTGACTAGTGAAGGGTCTTAGTGTCAATGCTCTAAACAACTACAGCCTATAAACACTGTGTTTCAGTGTGTGCGAGAGACGAGATGAACCTGATGGAACCATGGTGCTTCTAATACTGTAGATCTAACAATAAGATGTGAACAAACTCACCTTTTTAATATGTTTATTAATCTCCATGCTGTCATTGTTTCTTTAATAATTATTTCAGATAACTCTTTTATTCCGATGTCCACTTTAGACATTCTACTAATTATAAGTAACTTTGTAACTACGTCAAATACCAATCATTAGTAGTCTGTCTGCTTAATATCGGCTAACTCTTTATTTTGACATTCAACAGACTATAAGTAACTTTGCAAACACATGGCAACTTATTCTACTTACCCGAACCCTAAGACCTAACCCTAAACTCAGGGCTGGCCCGCGGAATAAGCAAATGCTAGGGGCGCCACTCATCCATAGAGGTGCCAAAATGAGTGATTTTTATTACTGATACTATTTTATTAATATTAATTTGAAATATTACCAAATAAAGTCCCCTGACTCTTCCCGGCCACCCAGTGCTTGAAGTGCATCGGGAATTAGTTGTGTCGCACGTCGCCTCTTGCCGCTTCTAATGTAGACAGGATTGCTTTGGTGTTTTATGGTGTTTGGGCGCTCGCGCCAGACAGTGAAAGTTGCCTGATTATTTATGACGGATGGCCACCGGAATTCACAGTGTCAAAAAGACAGAAACCCTCTGATGCAGGGAAGATATGGATAAGGGATAAAGACAGAGGTAAAGTGATGTAATGAATGAACAGTTTATCTAATTGCATAGTAGTAAATGTTCTCTAATTAATTCCAGTTATTTTTACCTTAAACTCTATGCAAGCAGCTGTTCTGGGTTCTCAGTTTGATTTAGTAAAAAATCATGTCATTTTTTTATAAACACTTGTAATATCAGTTTTTTTTTAAATTATTTTTACTCTATAGTTGTGCAGTTTTGAGGGGATATATGGCATTTTTAAAAAGTATTTGCTGAAATTTGTAGGCTAGTGATAATTACATGTTTATTTAAAATGACAATTGTTTTTGTAAAATTCACATTAAATATCTAAATTTATCAATTTAATTCATGGTGAAAACATGAATGTGCATAGTTTAGTGGAAGACTGCTGCAATCTACTGGAAAACAAACACTTTTGCTAGTTCTACCAGAAAGACTCGGGAGGCCAGATGAAGAACAATGAAGTAACACATTTATTAACAGACCAGCAAGTATTGTATTGCATAGGTCCCGTCCGTAGCTCTCGTCTCGAGGGTAACAGACTCGGCATTTCCTGTGTGGAGAGGAAGGCAGGGGCGCAGCTGACCCCCCGGGAGGTATAGGCGGGGACCCTCCTGGTGGTGGAGGGGGAGGATGGAGGTAAATGTTGGCGTCAGCATCTGCAAACTCAGACATGTGTAAGTACCGATCTTTTATAGATATTTTATACTCAAAGTATTAGGACATGATTGGTTAGGTCTGATTGTAGACGTAACATTGAATCTTCCTGGCAGAACTTACGCTAGAGCTTCATTTCTCTATGAATAGTTTGTGCATGAATATTAGATGCAATTACTCTTGTTATTTGTGTTTAGGCTGTAATGTGGTGTAGGTGCTATTCATCAGAAAAAAAATATATACACATCATGAACACAATGACAGGGTAGAATGGACTGGACTCAGGGTACATTTTTTAAAACACAACATACATATAAAACACTAACAGTGTATACAACTTAGACTGATAACATGTAGTGCTAAACCTTGAAACAAGGGGCACCAGGTAAAATCTTGCCTAGGGCAGCAAATTGGTCAGGGCCGGCCCGGACCGTCTTAACTAACAGTCTACTAAGAGTCTGCTAATACTCTAATGAGAGTTATTTGACATGTAGATTAGCAGAATGTCTGAAGTGGACCTTTGAAATAACCAAGTGAAACCATTAAAAAGTATGGTGGATATGGGAACTTTTTCAATAGACATTTCTTAAGGCATTCCATTGGAAAAGACAAGCATGGACAGCCTTTGTGTGTTTGATTAATGCATTGATAATCGTTCATGTTGTTAATGATATGATGTACTATACCGTTGTACACTACTGTTCAAAGTTTGGGCCGGTAATGCTTGTAAAAGAAGTCTCCTATGCTCACCAGCAGCATTAATTTGATCAATTACAGTAAAAACTGTAATATTGCGAAATGTTACTATATTTTAAAATAACTATTTTCTATTGGAATATGTGTTAAAATGTAATTTATTCCTGTGATCAAAGCTGTATTTTCAGCATCATTCCTCCAGTCTTCAGTGTCACATCATCCTTCAGAAATATGAAAATATGATGATTTGCTGCTCAAGAAACATTTATGATTATTATTATTAGGGCTGTGCGATATTAAAGAAAAATGCGATATGCGATATCCTTGTTAAATAATGCGATATTTGATATGCGATACGATATTGCTTTAAGTGTGTAAAATCTATTTCTTTCCCCAACTGATATCTTCAAGCATAACCGACTGTGTTTACATGAATACTCATCAAGTCATTTTGACATAACTGTGTGTGTATTTGACAGTTCGAGTGTGTAACAAGACACAAAAAAAAGAACGGCTTGTGCGCACGTTTCATGTGTGTGTCAGACAGAGCGAGACTGCAAGAGTTCTTTTTCGCAAGTTATTGTGTTTAATAACTCTTTTTAACGTCAAGCAAGTCACATAAGTAACAGTCGTGTGCCCAGTCTATTCTCTGCTATATGCATCAACCTATAACGTACACTTTTCACAATTTTGAAATAGCCTATTAAAATTATTCAGATATTGCGTTATGTACATTTACGATATTTCGATCATTTCTATATATTGTGCAGCCCTTATTATTATCATGGAGAAAACAGTTGTGCTGCTTAATTTTCTAGTTGAAACCAATGATACATGTTTTTTTTTCAGGATTCTGTGATAAACATAAAGTTCAAAATAACAGCTTTTATTTGAAATAGAAAACGATGGAAGGAAACGCCAAGATTCGCATAAATACTAAAAAATACACATAAAACATTATGTGCTCAATTAAGATGGATATATTTTATCTGATAAGAAAACATGTGAATAAACTATGATGGAAAAGCATTTACTGAATAAACTACTCGATTTAAGTCATGAGACTTTGCGCGATGGGACAGCATAACTGGACTAACCAGCAGACCAATCTCGTTGCACAGCATCTGAAATGCAGTTTTGGTCATTCTGAAATGCTATAGTCCAGTGTTTCCCAACCCTGTTCCTGGAGGCACACCAACACTACACATTTTCCAACTCGTCCTAATCAAACTCACCTGATTTAACTCACTGTTAGTGGAGACTCCAACATCATTAGAGACTCCAAGACCAGAAATATATGGGTCAGATAAGGGAGACATCCAAAATGTGCACTGTTGGTGTGCCTCCCGGACCTGGGTTGGGAAACACTGCTTTAGTCAAAATCTGTCGTAAAAGTGGTTTGATATAATTACCTCCCAGAACTGTCTTACACGACTGCGTTCTCAAACAGCAGGCATCCACCTACGAACGCAAGATAACATGACAACGTTTATACATGTTAATAACATGTTTCGTCTGCGTGCTCTGAAACGAAAGTCATTATATATTATATACAAAAGAGACCCACAGTGGCTTTTCCTACTGCAGCAACTTACAATTTTCTTAGTGATATTTGGCGTCAGTTTATCGTGAACTGACTATTTTGTTTTCTTCAACTCCCTGGATGGAAACGCTTAAATTCGCAATTTTGGATTGAAACATAGCTACAGTCACTTTTGATCAATTTATTGCAGCCTTGCTGAATAAAAATGTATTTCTTTCAAAACAAAACTTGTATATGCACTATATTGCCAAAAGTTTTGGGATGCCTGCCTTTACATGCACATGAACTTTATTGACATCCCATTCTTAATCCGTAGGGTTTATTATGGAGTTGGTCCATCATTTGCAGCTATAACAGCTTCAACTCTTCTGGGAAGGCTTTCCACAAGGTTTAGGAGTGTGTTTATGGGAATTTTTGGCCATTCTTCTATGATAAAACCATTATGAAGGCCCTTTTGCTTTAGTAGTTCTATGTAACTTTAAGTTTATGTAGCAGTATGATTGGTGGAATTATATGATCATGCTCCTCTGTTACTTTCATCAAGACCTCCATTAGTGAGGTCTGTGGGTGTTGCGATTTGGTCATGCTGAGGTCAGGACTGTGGTGAGACACATGCCTGATCCCCTTAATGACTTATTCTACCTCAGTTGTGTCTCAAGGAGCTGCGGGTAAACTTTACATGTGTCATATAGTCTATATGAAGGCTAGGATGTAAAAGAGCAAAAGGAAAACTGTGACTGTTTAAGATTAAATCTTAGTAATGTTTATGAAGAGATTGACTCACCGGTTAGCTTCAGCAGCATCAGTATCCTGTTTAGTGTGCCGCAGAATCCATGAGAAGTGGGAGAGCAGCCTTGTTCCCCTGCATGGATGACAGGTGTTTGGCGCAGCTGATGTTTCTCAGCTATCAGCCACATAAAGGAAGACAAATATTCATCTACCCTTATCACATCCTGTCTGTGTTTGTCTAAAGATTTTATTTCAGTTATTTTTGCTCAGAAGTGTTTCCGATTAAGCAAGAGAGAACTGACCTTTTTCTGTTGTGTCCCTTTTACCTTTTTTATGTATGTCTCACTCGTCATATTTGCTGTTGTCAAACAGTACAAACAGAACTTCTCTGTATAGAGCTTTATACATACGTGTGTGTGTGTGTGTGGTCCAGGTCAACCCAACAGTTCAAAGGACACAACTGTGTAATCATGTATTAATGTGGGTATTACATTTGTTATGCAGCTTACATGTATTGCCAAAAACAATTTTCCCGGACAAATAAAGTACATAATCCTACCAAATGAGGACAAAATGTCCCCACAAAGATGGCAATATCCAAATTCCTCGTGGACACATTTTTGGTCCCTATGAGGAAAACGGCTTATAAATCACTAAATTATGTTTTATGAAAATGTAAAAATGCAGAAAGTTTTGTGTGTAGACCCCATGGTGCATATACACTCACCTAAAGGATTATTAGGAACACCATACTAATACTGTGTTTGACCCCCTTTCGCCTTCAGAACTGCCTTAATTCTACATGGCATTGATTCAACAAGGTGCTGAAAGCATTCTTTAGAAATGTTGGCCCATATTGATAGGATAGCATCTTGCAGTTGATGGAGATTTGTGGGATGCACATCCAGGGCACGAAGCTCCCGTTCCACCACATCCCAAAGATGCTCTATTGGGTTAAGATCTGGTGACTGTGGGGGCCATTTTAGTACAGTGAACTCATTGTCATGTTCAAGAAACCAATTTGAAATGATTCGAGCTTTGTGACATGGTGCATTATCCTGCTGGAAGTAGCCATCAGAGGATGGGTACTTGGTGATCATAAAGGGATGGACATGGTCAGAAACAATGCTCAGGTAGGCCGTGGCATTTAAACGATGCCCAATTGGCACTAAGGGGCCTAAAGTGTGCCAAGAAAACATCCCCCACACCATTACACCACCACCAGTCTGCACAGTGGTAACAAGGCATGATGGATCCATGTTCTCATTCTGTTTACGCCAAATTCTGACTCTACCATCTGAATGACTCAACAGAAATCGAGACTCATCAGACCAGGCAACATTTTTCCAGTCTTCAACTGTCCAATTTTGGTGAGCTGGTGCAAATTGTAGCCTCTTTTTCCTATTTGTAGTGGAGATGAGTGGTACCCGGTGGGGTCTTCTGCTGTTGTAGCCCATCCGCCTCAAGGTTGTGAGTGTTGTGGCTTCACAAATGCTTTGCTGCATACCTCGGTTGTAACGAGTGGTTATTTCAGTCAAAGTTGCTCTTCTATCAGCTTGAATCAGTCGGCCCATTCTCCTCTGACCTCTAGCATCAACAAGGCATTTTCGCCCACAGGACGGCCGCATACTGGATGTTTTTCCCTTTTCACACCATTCTTTGTAAACCCTAGAAATGGTTGTGCGTGAAAATCCCAGTAACTGAGCAGATTGTGAAATACTCAGACCGGCCCGTCTGGCACCCACAACCATGCAACGCTCAAAATTGCTTAAATCACCTTTCTTTCCCATTCTGACATTCAGTTTGGAGTTCAGGAGATTGTCTTGACCAGGACCACACCCCTAAATGCATTGAAGCAACTGCCATGTGATTGGTTGATTAGATAATTGCATTAATGAGAAATTGAACAGGTGTTCCTAATAATCCTTTCTGTGAGTGTATATTTCTTTATACTGCATATTTGTATGTATTCATTGTAAATTTGCAGCTCATTCACATTCATACCATTATATTCATTTAATCTGTCAGAGACATGTCGTGTGATTTTCCTGAAATGTTCATTTTAGTGGCTTTTTAACGTGAGTAATGTGACTAGAGTTAGAAAACAGCCTTCCGAAAAACTTCTGATGGTATTTTTCTCACCAAGGTTAACGGTTGTTGGAACACACACAGCAGTCACTGTTCTTTTATTTACTAAATTGTTTGTCTCTTTTCAATACATTTTCATTGCACATGTTGATTGTCAGATTAAAAAAAAAAGAAGTGATAAACCATGCATGAATATCCTGATAAAAAGTAAATACACCCTAATTTATTTACTCACTCAAAGTGAATGTCTCCTGTGCCTATCGAGGCGGCAATCCCCGAACCCGGTGGTGGACACCGGAAGTAAGGGATGCCGTCAAGCTGAAGAAGGAGTCCTATCGGGCCTGGCTGGCTTGTGGGACTCCTGAGGCAGCTGACAGGTACCGGCAGGCTAAACGGACTGCAGCCCGGGTGGTTGTGGAGGCAAAAACTCGGGCCTGGGAGGAGTTCGGTGAGGCCATGGAAAAGGACTATCGGCTGGCCTCGAAGAGATTCTGGCAAACCGTCCGGCGCCTCAGGAGGGGGAAGCAGTGCCCTACCAACGCTGTTTACAGTGGCGATGGGCGGCTGTTGACCTCAACTGGGGATGTTGTCGGACGGTGGAAGGAATACTTCGAGGATCTCCTCAATCCCGCCATCACGCCTTCCATTGAGGAAGCAGAGGCTGGGGGCTCAGAGGAGGACTCGTCCATCACCCAAGCTGAAGTCACCGAGGTGGTCAAGAAACTCCTCGGTGGCAAGGCACCGGGGGTGGATGAGATCCGCTCTGAGTACCTCAAGTCTCTGGATGTTGTGGGGCTGTCTTGGCTGACACGCCTCTGCAGCATCGCGTGGCGGTCGGTGACAGTGCCTCTGGGATGGCAGACCTTCCTTCAGAGCCTTTAAATCTCCTCTATAAAAGCTTTACGATGCATAAATCGTCCTCACTTTAGATGAGCTCACAAAAATAGTTAACTGACAACTACTAAATGTTTTATAACTACCTGAATTCATCATGAATTATAGTAGGAATACATTTTAATAAAGCATTTATTAACACACTGAGTAACTATTACTAAATGTCTAAATAACAAGATGTATATTTAAATAGTTTATTAATCCTTTGCTTACACTTCCTAAATTATCTTATGAACCACTGACAACTCCTAAATAACTGGTTTGTAAATAATGTAATACTTCATTTAGAAATGATAAATGGATAATTTATAAAGTATGAAAATACAATTATTAAACACATTATAGATATGCTTATAAATCAAGAATAAAGCATTTATAGCGTTATTTATAAACTACCTATTAATGTCTAATAATGCTTTATAAATGATGAATTAACTATTTACTAATGCTCAACTAATGCTTCATAGTGTGTAGTTATTATAAAGTGTTACCAAATTTTAATTAATCATTTGATACAATGCACTTACTGTGTACATACATGTTTTTACATTGTAATTACATAAAAAAAAATACCTGCATGTAATTACATCTGTAATTAATTTCTGTAGTTACATTTGTAATTACACTGTTGACACTTCCCTTACACCTAACCCTACCCTTAAACTTACCCATACCCCCACACCTGTCCCTAACCCTACCCTTAAACTTACCCATACCCCCACACCTGTCCCTAACTTTACACTTAAACTTACCCATACCACCACACCTGTCCATAACCCTACCCGTATCCCACCTCAATATCAGCAAAAATGTTTTGCAATAAAATATAAACAAAGTAAGTACATTGTAATTATTTTTTGTTGTAAGTACATAGTAGTTAAGGCCACCTAATATAAAGTGGGGTCAATGACGGACGCTGTTTGGCTCTGCAAACCAGTTTGTTAAATGCTCATTCATACTTAACGTTATCCGACAAACACCTAACGTTACAAACTTTTTTTAAATCTCAACAGCGAACTTGGCATTAGTGTAAATTATTCTTTGATTAGAGCTTTTATGTATTGTTTATCTACAGGCATGCTAAACATGGTTCTGTGTTTGATGTGGCTACTATAGTAAAGCCAATGTTTAGTGTTCATTCTTGCGACAGATATTTGGCAAATCGTTCTAAAAATACAAAAGTAACAGTGCCATTCAGTAGCGATCACTATAGATCCGCAGTCTTTACTCTTGAGGACTGAACAGGTTCTGCTCGATCATCTTCACTAAAATTGTCTGGGTCTGATTCGGGCTCAAATTGGTATGGTTTCATTGACGCTATTGTTTCTAATACTACCAAAGCATAGGCTACCGGTAAAGGTAAGGGGACGTGACGTTTCCGACAAAAGTGCACTAGGCGGTTAGCGAATCACAACACACTGGGCCAGCTAACCAATCTGAGCCCATTGCGTATTTTTGAGGGACCGGCTTCATAGAACCCCGAAACCATCAGACCGTGTTTACAAGGAGGGACAGAGCAGTGTAGAATAAAGGTAAAATATATGAAAAATAATGCAATTTTTAAAAAACGAAGCATGAACACGTTACAGTGCACCCCACAAACACAATCAAGCCTTCAAAAGAAGGTTTTATCACCCTTTAAACATTGTTAACCTCTTAAATTCTGCAGAGCCTGATCCGGAATGACATCATCAAGTATTTTAATAGTCTGTGGAGGAGCTCTGACCTCACATGAAAGCTTAGAATGTCTGCTTTCTGGAGATATGCATAATTTTGACATTTGTTTTACACAAAGTAACTTATTTACACTAAATTACTCTGTACAATTTCTGCCTGGATTTGGCCTACCCAAATTGAAAAGCTTCCCATACCCACATACAGTTGTCTAAATTTTGAAAAAAGAAAATTCTGTCCCAAACAGAAACAAGATAATTTTTTCTTACCCCATCTGCAGATAATTTAGCTTGTTTTAAGCAAAAACTCACTTTGTTTTGAAACAAAAATAGAAAAAAAGAAAAAATATCTAATTTTACTTATCTAGTAGCCTGGATGCCAGACGAACTTAGCCCCGCCCACAAAATATTTTGCACGGGCAGTTCGGTCTGGACTTGATCCATAGAGAAGTAATTATGCCCGAACAGAAACTGTTCGGACCAATGAAATTGTCAGGGCGGGCTTTAGACGATGATGGACAGATGATAAAAAGTAACGTAATCATTCACGTCATCAAAGGCGCTTGGGTTAAATTCGTATATATGCATTCACCTTTACTATTTCCCTCAGAAGTGATGATCGTGTTGGTAAGTACTCTGTGTATCCTTAAATTCTTTTTATACAACACCGGCAAAGATCGTTTACACTCATCTTCTTCTTCTAACGTGACTTATTTCAGTGTGCGGGCAGACAGTGTTGCCAAGTGTTTACAGCAAAACTCGCCAAATTGCTACTCAAAACTAGCCAAAAACAAGCCCAATAGCTTTCCGGGTGGGGGGGTTCTCCGGGAAAAATGGCATTTGGGGGTAAAATATGTGTTATTTTGGCACGGCTGCTAAATTTCGCGTTCCTTGGTCTGTATATCACATAATTGGGGTCGCTTCAACCCGCGGACTTGGCAACACAGTGCAGTTGAGTTCTGTTGACATTTGACAACTAACGTTATGCGTCGCTCCATTGCTCTGATTGGTTGTAGGTCTATCCAATTGAGGTCTTTCCTGGTTCGGTTGAAACACGCCCCATAATCACAGCCCAACGGAGCAGGAGCAGACTCAAATTCTGACTAGAATTGAGTATGACGGCGTCAGGCTACTTATCTAGTGAAAGCATCTTGATTTAAGAATTGAATTTGACTGTAAACAAGTCAAAAATACTAAGTAAGAAAAGCATTTTTTTGCAGTGTGTTTTTCCAAAGTTTTTCCTTTGAATTTGATTTAATTTCCGTGACATTTATTTTATAACCACCCAAACTATTGGTCAATACTGTATAATACATTTAGTAATTTTCCATGAAAGTCCTGTTAAACATTCTTTTGTGGTCAGTGGAAGAAAGAAAATCATGCAGGTTTGGAATGACATGAGTGTGAGTAGATGATGACGGGACTTTTTTTTTTGGGTGAACTATCGTTTGGAACTTGTTGGTAATGTTGAATCCATTATCATTTAACCGTTTATTTTGCACTATATCTCTTTTTTTCTCTTTTAGCTGAACACTTCCTCTGGGTTCTGGCACAGAGGGCAAAGCTTTGAAGGCCTCCCTTCAAGACATGAGCTCATTGACTTCCTCTCCCACCCATTTCCACATACACTGCCAGTAAAATAATGTCACAATTGTGTTCCTCAGCCCAACGGCATCAAATACTCATTAAATAATGCGATTACTACCTCATTGGCAAGTGAGAAAAGGTGAGATAAAAAGCAGTCTTTAGTGACTAAAGGAAGCATTAATGAACACAAAATGATTTGTTGGCGCTTCCAGGCCTGCTGGTACATAAATGTTTATAGAGCTGAGAATGAGCCTCGGAGAGAGAATAAAAACAGCCTGTAAAGAACAGAGGCCGGGAAGAGTCCTGGCACACCTCTCAGCACTTCACCTTAACAAGAAAATGTGACCATGGCTGTATATTCCGCAACTCATCCAAGCCCAGTAGGCCGATTTGAAGTGAGATCAGTGAGGTTTATAGCTGTGCTTCTCATCTGGAGGTTCACAACCTGAAAATGCTTCACAGTCTGTTCAAAGAGAAACTGAAATATTTAACGCAAAAAAATAAATAAAATGCTATTAGTCAAACAATACAAAATAGCAAAAATAAACAGAATTTTTAAAAGAGAAAATGCTTCCTATATCTTTTGCTGTTAAAGTCAAAGGCCGTGCATCCAATAAAACTCTACAGCATTCGGCCACAAATTCATCTGTCACTTGGTAGAAGACAGCTTGTGTGCCTCATCCCTTAAAACCATGAACAAATCTCCACAAGGTGAAAGAAAATACAACCCAGACAACTTTAAATACAGGTTTGCATGCAGGATAAACACAGCTTGTGCTGACAATGTGCTTTGTGCAGGGAATTACTGGTTGCTGAGAGCATGAAACCATTGAATTTCAAGTGATGTTTAGAAACCCCAAAATCTGCAGTTCATGGTAATATTAAAGTGCCCTATTATGCTATTTTAAAGGTTCCTAATTTTGTTTTGGCGTCTCCTACAATATGTTTACATGCATCTGTAACAGAAGCAAGGTAGTATACGCTGTGCGAGTAAACCTCACTAACCTGGCCTCGAGGCGCACTTGCCACTGACACTAGAGACTGTGGGCCTCATTTATAAAACGTGTGTGTGCACAGATTTAGAGTGTGTGTACTCTAAAACCCATGCCAACGTTTATATTTATAAAAACGGTCTTTGGCGTGGAACATCAGGCTCTTAGCAGATGTCCGCACTTTTCCTTGTGGCAGAGAGTCAGAGTACTGCAGGTATTTGGCAATTCTTGGCAGTCGCCATTCAGAAGATTCTTAAGTAAAGGATTTGGACGCTGACTGCTGCTCTTTTATATGTTAAAGTTTCCCTATTATACTATTTTAAAGGCTGATTTTGTTTGGTTGTCTCCTACAACAGGTTTACATGCATCAAAAAGACTTTCATTTTCTCATAATATTCACTGCACATCACCACAATGTTCAATGTTTCACAAACGGCTCAATGGATGAATGAGTCTCTCTGATTGGCCAGACAGCCCAGTCTGTTGTGATTTGGTGATTGGCATGTCGGAAACAAACACCCATTAACATAACAACTTCAGCACCATCTGGAGGCTTCCTAAAGCTCAGTGATTATACACACTGTAAAGACAGTAACAAGGCCGTCGATTTTACCATATATATATAATCTTAGCGCAAGTCCGATGAAGAAACACTGGAAAAACTAGTTATTCAACCCAAACCTCCATCACATGGATGACTTGAGCAGAACGTTTCTCAGTGATACGCAACACATTTTGATGTACATTATGAGCTGTTGCAGCTGTAATTCCTCACCATCAGTGTACATCCATTAACAAACCCATGTGTATATTTCTGATTTAATGCGGTGCTCATGCAGGAACTGTATCAATAACGGTGCATATATTAGCCCAGCACTAACGTTGGTTTCCAAGACAAATCTTGCTCCAACCTTTATCTTTACTCTAAATAGTTAGAATGGCAGGCAATCTGCATTAATAGACATTAATAGTTTTAGGTAATAGTGGGCCCACAGATGATTAGCAGAATTATTTCAGTAAGATAGTGTAACGTCTTAGGGTCACATATATTATTAAATTAAATTTAGCTCATAGGGAATAATGGGTATTAATATTTAGGGATTTATGATTAATCATAACGGGTTATAATTGAATCACAAATCTCCAAAATCACCCAAAAAGGGAATACCTAACAGGTATTTATGCAATATATATATATATCTATATGGTTAACAACAATTTATTGCAATCAACTCTGGATATATATCTATATTAAATAATCACAGAATAGCATCTAAGGAATTGATTCAGAATTCCTCTACTCCGTTCGGTTTAACGAACGAGCAGTACAATACATATCAACTTGGTCTTCAACCCATTTTCGGGAAGTTTATCCCTCTGGCCACAAAGGACAAACTTTCCGAGTTATGGTATTGATTAAAGCATTCAATGATACTTATAAGAGCTCGTAGCTTAGATCTGACATTAAAGGGACTCATGTTTTGTGAGCAGCAACAATGACAATTAAAACGTGGATACAATGGTTTTAATAGTGATAGCTACTACGATTACATACGACTACATAAAGGATACATGTATATACATAATAAAAGAGGGTAAAGAGGGAGGATGAGGAGAGAGAGGGGGGAAGAGTGAGGAAGAGGAGAGGGAAGGAGAGTGAAGAAGGGCATGGTTCGGTCAGACATTTCCCAATCAAAACCGCGAGAGCCAGCAACGAACAATTATCACCATAATAGGGGTACAATCTTAAACGCATCTAGATTTCGATAGAATTGATACTTGCATGGTTTCTTTGTGTTGTGTAAGCAAGATGCATGCGTTGCGTTTCTCAGAGTGTTCATGCGCCGAAGCACTCCCTCCGTTCGGTCCTTCCGGGGTCGGTCCGTGGGAGATTTAACGGCGTGTAGGAGCGGTTGTCTTGGAAGGAAAAGGCATCTCGTTCGCGCTAAGAAGATTCGCGCAGTGATGTGCGGTGTTGCGTCATCTTCAAAGGGGCGATCAGCTTGGCCAGGCCGAGCGGCTCGGGCCGATGCCCCGCGAGCCGCGCTAGCGTGATGGAAGGGAAGTTTTGTCTCGTCTGAGTCCTTGCAAATTTTACTGAGCCGCGTGGTTGCTTCAAATCCATAGAGGAAGTTGCACATGGCATGCAGAGTTTGGGCCTTCTGCTCCAGGGCCTTGTGAGGCCTTTGGCTCGGTGTTTGTGGAGGTCTGCCATGTGGGCACCCTGCTGGGTGAGAGCAACCCCAAACACAGCTTGTGGTGTCCGTGCTAGCAGGAGAAGAAAAGAGAGAGGATCTCTGCGAGCTCTCTTTTTAAGGTCGAAAATAGTCCCACCCTCTGGAGGCAGGCTTGACCAATGAGATTGTTGAGATTTCCAAGCGGGAAATTCCTCGGGAGAATTTTATTGCTCTTTGTTCCAAAGCCTGAAATCGATGAGTCTGTGCTCAGGTATACTCTAATTAATGCAACAAACACATATTGCTTCGTACAAGGACATGACATACGTGGAAGTGTAAGTTATGAAGCGTGCATTAATTTGATAGGAGACATGACATATATGAGGTTACATGGAATAGTAAGTCATTCACGGGACATGGATACATAGGGAATGCAATGATAGGGAACACATTACAAGAGAGTTATATGTGTACATACAATGTCCTGGGGTGCATGTTCATTTATAGACGATGTGTCTATAACTTGAGGCCACAATGTGTGTTTTACAGGCTTTGTGTCTTTAGCTGGGAACTTTCCATGTGGCCACATTCTTTTTGGGGGCCGTAAAACACCTTATCAGCAGGTTTCCCTGGTAACGGAGGATCCTTCTTTGTTGTGTTGGGGTGAAGGTCTGTTATTTAACCCAAAGTATTTAAAACATATTTGTTAAATGTAACAGGCAATTAAGTGTCTGAATCGCCTCAATCACTACAATAGTAATAAAGTGAATATTACACAAAACACAAAATTACGTACTTTGAACACCTGGTAGAAAATATATACATCAATAATTAATCATACATACAGGTTGTGTTTCTGGGGAGCAAGTTGGTCCAAATAAACTGGGTACTGACCCATCTTTCAAGAGCAAGCATTGAAATTTTCAGGCAACGCCTGAAATTAGGCTAAGTTCCATCAACATAACCAACGTGACAACCTGCTTGCACAAGGAGCGTGCCTTGTAATAATGGAGACATTTGTGAGAGAGTATTCAGAAGATATTTACTTTGGTGCAGATTCTGAGCCGTATCTGTTTAACCTGAAATACCTGCAACTACACAAACTTAGTGGCAGTCACATTGGAAGTTACCTAGCTGAGGACTATTTTCAGGCGCTGCGTAATATCATTGCGCCTGCTGCACCCATGTGGTACGGCAAGTTCCTTGATTATTACACAGGAAAGAGAGTTTAGTTCCTAGCCATATCGGCCAACAAAATCGCAACTTTTAATTTTCCGTCTGTCTTAGTATAAGATCATGATGTAACTACAGAAGTTCCCTTTCAGTCGGTCACGTTCGATGTATGTCGGATGTCACCGACGAATTGGGATCACTTCTGGGAGCCCCTATCAGCTTCGAGCTATATAGAACCGGCCAATGAACAATTGGCATGTGAGATTTGCATCTCGCGCTCCGCCCCGCTCCGCGGGTATAAACAGGAAGCGAGAGCGAATGCACGCTGTCATTCACTTCGGAGCCAAACGGCGTATGAAGAGGACTCTCGTTATCGAGTTGAAAGCTGCTATCAGCGACAGTTATTTAGAGAAGACCGGAGATCGGGGAGAATGCGTGTTGGAGAGACGGTACATTTCAGCGGGATCGCGGTGCTCACTGCTGCCTCTGTTCAGAGAAAAACTGCTGTTTTCATAGCAACCTGTTGGTTCGTAGGCCGTTTTTCCCATTGAGTACAGGCACGGGCTGCACTAAACCCCGTGCGATGTCACGTTTCCCCCTGAGTGCTTCAGCACAGAGAGCGTTTCCTCACAAAAAGAGTACACGGGTGACGCTGCGTCTTTTTCAAGATGTCATTCCACCCCTGCGTTTCTGGATGCGGTCGTTCCCTGGCGCCCGCTAATGGTCACAATCGCTGTCTCACGTGTTTGGGCAAACAGCACGCTAAGGCGGCGTTTGTGGATAGTTCATGTTCCCACGCCGAGACTCACCTTCCTCCGGGAAGGCAGAGTCCCCTTACCCATCCCACAATCTAGTTCTATTCCTAACCAGAATAGACCTATTTCTTCGGATGGGCAGGGTGAACTGAGGATCACGTTTAGGGCACACCCGCTGAGTCAACCTCCGCAGGCCCCTATTCCCTTACAAGTTCCGCAGCCGGTAGAGCTCCCGGGAGAAGCCGCTGGTCCCTCCCATGGGCGGCCGGCGGTGACTTTCGGAGCTTCGGTGGATGAACAGATGTCGATCGTTGCATCGGAGGGGGAGTTCCAGTCCTCGGAGGATGAGGGTTCAGCTGTACTACCTCCCTCTGGGAGAGTAGCTACGGCCGCACCGGACTACTGCGGACTACCGGACTAAGATGGCTACTATGCTTTCCCGGGCCGCCGAAAGGGTCAGGCTTGTGTGGAACCCTCCACCATGTCCCGAACCCTCTGGGTTGGACAATTTGGTTTCTCGGGGAGGGTCGCCCTGGTTCTCAGCGTCCCGCCCCGGTGCCTTTCTTCCCGGAGGTGCATGAGGAGCTCACAAGGTTGTAGACGGCACCTTTTTCTGCCAGAAACCGGCCGAGTGACTCCTCCCCCCTCACTACCCTTGATGACGGGCCAGTCAAGGGTTACGTGGGGATCCCGCCGGTGGAATGCGCCGTCGTGATGCAACTGTGTCCAGCGACTGCCTCGGTGACCCGCGTCTCCCGTCCCGGGCCTGTAAGTTATCCTCCAGTCTGACTGAGAAGGCTTACAAGGCTTGCGAACAGGCTGTGTCCGCCTTGCATGCCATGGCGTTGCTTCAGCTCCACCAGGCCCAGGCACTCATGGACATGCATGAGGGTAGACCTGACCCAGAGCTCCGGGTGACGAAAGTCACCGCCTGTTCCATCGGTCAGGCGATGTCCACGCTTGTGGTCCAGGAGCGTCATCTCTGGCTCAACCTGGCCGACATGAGGGAGACTGACGTTGTTGACGTGACGAGGGAGACGGGTTGTTCGGCGACGCGGTCGAGAGCTTTGCCCAGCAGTTCTCGGCCGCCCAGAAGCAGACGGAGGCCATCAAGCACAACCTGCCCTGGCGGCCCGCTGCTGCCTCTCTATGGCGACCCGTGTCTTTCCATCTCAGGAAGGTGTTGTCTCCCGCCTTTAATTGGCCGGGGCCACCCCTGGGACTCCGTATGTTGTGCTGCCCACGGCCAGCCCATACGTGTAATCTCCACATGGTAACTCCCCCTGGGCATAATGTGGCTTCCGCAGCGGCCTGCACGGGCACGTTTTCCCAGCGTTATCCAATAAGTCAGCTGAATGGGTCGAGAGCTGAAAAGGGAACGTCTTGGTTACGTATGGTAAATAGTTGCTTTAGTTTTTCAGTAACTGTTTATCCATTATAGACTTTTCCTGACATAAAAGCTTACAGAAGCTACATTACTGAGAGAATCATCCTCATATTTGAATTCTGACATGATTAGACATTCAGTTTTATATTTGTTATTTTCAGGCTCTTAACATTACATTCTCATATTTTTTTCCCTAAGTGAAAAAAAAAAAAAAAAAACGTGAGTCACTTACATGTATATTACTTTGTTCCCATATTACTTTGAGTTATGACTCTTGGGTAGCAACATTTCACGTGTCTAGTTTAAATTAAGACCAGATTTATGAATATAGACCTGTTTAAGAGCTGCAGACATTTTCATTTGGGTATGTGGTTTTCCAAAAATTCTCAAAAATAGGGGCGCAGGTTAAGAGGTTAAGGGAGGGCTTAGAATACACATATGACCCAAGCAAGGGCTGCATATTGAGCACACTGGGGTATCCAGCCACAGCTGGAATCTTTCAACCCCAGGGGTGGTTAGGTGTCTTGACAAGGGAAGACACATGCTCAAGAGACTTACCGTGTAAATACACACGTGGTCGCCCAAAGGGGGAACCATGCACATGGAGGCACCTAGCCTAATACGAGGGCTGACCAACCGGGCATGCACTCTAGTGTCGGCGTCAACAGTGCTGGAGGAACTCAGGGCTTACTGAGAAACTCACCTAAGTGAATAGGTCCCCTCGGTCAGGGAGTAAAACCAGCTGCAATGGGAAGAGTTGTGAGAGGCAAACAGATTTACCTGTCCATCCTCAAACTGTTCCCAAACCAGCTGAATTCCCCCGGAAGTGGCTGAAACCGTGAGAGTTCGTCGGCTTCATGATTCAGGTCTCCCGGGATGTGAATGGCACGAAGAGACCTCAGATGCTTCTGACTCCATAGGAGGAGATGGCGGGCGAGTTGCGACATCCGGCGGGAGCGTAGACCACCTTGTCGGTTGATGTACGCTACTGTCACCATGTTGTCTGAACAGACCAGTACGTGCTTGTCCTTCAGCAGGGCTCGAAAGCGGTGCAGGGCTAGACGTATGGCCAGCAACTCAGTTGACATGCCATAGGCGCTGGGGTCCTTTCCAGGAGCCCACGGCAGCATGACCATTGCACATGGCACCCCAGCCTGTGGCAGAGGCAGAGGCATCCGTTGATACAACAAAATGCCTGGAAACTCAGTTCCGAAGAAAAATGAGGTTCCACCACAGGGTGAAGGTCTGCAGGCAGGCCCGAGTAACTGGGACCCGGAGCATGCCCTGTTGCCATGCCCATCTCGGGACTCGATCGCGAAGCCAGTGCTGAAACGGTCTCATATGAAGCAGTCCGAGTGGCGTGACCGCCGCTGCGAATGCCATATGCCCCAGAAGTCTCTGAAATAACTTCAGTGGAATCGCACTCTTGCCCTCCAATTAATGAAGGCATGTCTGCAGTGACTGCACATGCTCGCTTGTAAGCTGCACGTACATGGCGACTGAGTCGATTTCCATACCAAGAAAATCCTCTGCACGGGGGAGAGTTTGCTCTTTTCCCAGTTGCCCCAAAGGCCCAGACGGGTGAGGTGCCAGAGCACCAGGTCCCTGTGTTCACAAACCTGGTCTCGAGAGTGAGCTAGTATCAGCAAGTCATCGAGATAGTTCAGAATGCAAACCTCGTGTTGCCTGAGTGGCACAAGGGCTGCCTCGATGAATTTTGTGAAGACGCGAGGAGACAGAGCTAAACTGAATGGGAGAACTGTGTACTGGTATGCCTGCCCCTCGAAAGCAAACCGTAGAAACGGTCTGTGTCGAGGAAGAATGAAGACATGAAAGTATGCGTCCTTCAGGTCGATTGCTGCAAACCAATCCGATGGGCGAATGCATTCTAAAATGCGTTTAGCTGTCAACATCTTGAATGGAAGCTTGTGAAGGGTTCGGTTCAAGACGCGCAGGACCAGGATTGGTCATAACCCACTGCTCTTCTTGGGTACAATGAAGTAGGGGCTGTAGAATCCGGACTTCATCTCGGCTGGAGGGGCAGTCTCGACGCACCCTTCGCCAGTAGGGTGTCGATCTCCGCACGCATGACAGGGGCATTGCAACTAAACATGGTATAGCAGACTCCCTGAAACCTCTCCCGGGGAGGAGAATGTGCAAACATTGCGATAGTCATGTTCCCGCAGTGGGAACATGAGTAATCCATGAACGCTCTCTCTGTGTGCATGAGGCCCAAGCATGCAAGACAGTGATCATACCGTTCAGACGGACTAACCAGCCAACCGCACCCAGAAACACACGGGCGAGACATCTAGAAAAAGACGTGCCACGTGTAATTCTCTTAGAGAGGAAATTTACTCTGCAGAAATGCCGAAGTGCCCAGGGAGAACACACACGCTGTGCTGGATCACTGCACAGACTGGAATGCCGAACTCGCTGGAACGCGCTGTAACACCAACATTTTGGAGAGACGCTCATCTTGAAGAGTAGAAAAGCTCAGGAAGGCAAGTGAACACTCTCCGAAGCAGAAACATAATGCGAGATTGCACGCGCAGCTCCTATACCCATGAGGTGCGGCAGAGTTGCGCTATGCAAATTCCACAGACCCACGGCATTGTCATGCCATTGACTCGTTTTGTAGAACTCGAAGGTAATTGGCTTCTAAGCGAAACCCCCATTCTGTCAGACAATGACGTAACTCGTAGTGTACTGACTGAAAGGGAACTGCGTCTTCTCAACATGTCAACAACACAAACCAAACTCTTCCAATCTAAGCTAAAACTAGTGTTTGAGGGCGGAGCATCGCAGGCAACCAATGAAGATCACAGGCTGGCATTGTGCAAATTTGTAACGTGTAGTTTCAAGCAGGAAGTGTAGCAGTATTCCTGACAACTGGTTTCAGGCAGTACACAATTGGTTCTTTCTTTTGGGAGACAATGAGCACTTTGATCTTTGAAACTTTTCAGACTTTTTAAATCCAACTGCTACACACTCCATGAAAGGTAATATCTGAAAAAGCATAATAGGGCACTTGTGATTGTAAGGACATTTTTGTTCACTTTTGGTACAATTTTGGTACTGTGTTTGGTCAACACATGATTTCCATCTAAATCGGCTGACAACCACAGTTTTATAGCACATCCGGTGGTCAGTGAGCTGTCATCAGTGTCCTGATGCACATATGGACACTTTTAAAATGTGTGACCTGATTTAAGGTCTACAGAGGCTCATGGGCGTTTGTCACTCAGCAACCTGCATCTTATGATGTTTGGCCAATGACCTACAGTTTCTGCTGCTACTTCTTTCACATAAAACCTCAGAAACTTTTACATAGAGCTGCCTCGACTTTTAATTCATATTTTATACCTACAAATTCTCGTGTGGGCTGT